>CM032156.1:19658161-19898286 GCA_018901935.1 Pugionium cornutum | reverse complement strand
TCCAAGTAATCCAATATATCACAAACTACGTGACGCTATGCATTATGCTTGATTTAGTAGCCTTTACTTAAGGAGCACCAATGAACTTACATGTCCGCACTAAATAGCTCGTGAACTTACATGTCCGCACTAAATGGTCTGTAACTTTTTATATACACTTTAGAACGAAATGAATCCAATGCCCACGTTAAACTAGCTCAATTTCCTTGTATTGCGACAAGATTTGAGAGTGAAAGAGTTATGACAAAGTCTCCAAGTAATCCAATGTATCCCAAACTGTGTGATGTCATACATTTTTCTTCATTTATAAGCCTTTACTCAAGGAGCACCAATATCAGTTTAGAATGAGCATTTTAAGTGGTCGATCAACTAGACAAGTCCGCACTAAATCATCTTTTACTTTTGATTTAGAGTTCAAAATGACACAAATCCAACGTCCATGATAAGCTAGCTCAATTGTCTATATTGTGACAAAGTTTAAGACTCGAAATAGCTAGGACAAAGCCTCCAAGTGATCCAATCTGTTCTAAGTTTCATGATGACATGTCTACACTAAATCGTATTAAACTTATTATGTAGAGCTCGAAATGACATGAATCCAACGCCCACATTACACTAGCTCAATTTTCCATATTGTGACAACATTTCAGACTGAAAGAGCAACGACAAAACCTCCAAATAATCCAATGTGTCCCAGACTGAGTGATGCCATGCATTATGCTTTTCTTATAAGCCTTTACTCAAGGAGCACCAACGATCAGTTTAAAACGATCATTTTAACATGCCGATCAACTTCAAATGTCCACACTAAATTGTCCGTAACTTTTGATTGAGAGTTCAAAGTAACACAAATCCAACGCCCACATTTAGCTAGCTCAGTTTTCTATATTAAACCGAAATAACTAAGACAAAGTCTCCAAGTAATCCAATCTATCCCAAACTGCATGATACCGGGCATTATGCTTCATTTATTATTCTTTATTTAAGGAGCACCAATGAACTTACATGTCGGCATTAAATAGCTCTTGAACTTACATGTCCACACTAAATCGTCTGTAACTTTTGATTTAGACTTCAAAATGACATGAATCCAATGCCCACGTTAAGCTAGATCAATTTCCTTGTATTGCGACAATATTTGAAAGTGAAAGAGTTACGACAAAGTCTCCAAGTAATCCAATGTATCCCAAATTGTGTGATGCCATACATTTTCCTTCATTTATAAGCCATTACTCAAGGAGCAGTAATAATCAGCTTAGAATGAGCATTTTTCCTGGCCGATCAACTAGACATGTCCAAACTAAATTGTTTTTTACTTTTGATTTGGAGTTCCGAATGACACGAATCCAACGTCCACGTTAAGCTAGCTCAATTTTCTACATTGTGACAAAGTTTAAGACTCGAAATAGCTAGGACAAAGCCTCCAAGTGATCCAATCTGTTCTAAGTTTCATGATGACATGTCTGCACTAAATCGTACTTAACTTTTTATGTAGAGCTCAAAATGACATGAATCCAACGCCCACATTAAACTAGCTCAATTTTCCATATTGTGACAACATTTCAGACTGAAACAATCCAATGTGTCCAATGTGTGCAAAACCTGCAAATAATCCAATGTGTCCCAAACTGAGTGATGTAATGCATTATGCTTTTCTTATAAGCCTTTACTCAAGGAGCACCAATGATCAGTTTAAAACGATCATTTTAACATGCCGATCAACTTCACATGTCCACACTAAATTTTCCGTAACTTTTGATTGAGAGTTCAAACTAACACGAATCCAATGCCCACGTTTAGCTATCTCAGTTTTCTATATTAAACCCAAATAACTAAGACAAAGTCTCCAAGTAATCCAATCTATCCCCAACTGCGTGATGCCAGGCATTATGCTTCATTTATTAGCCTTTATTTAAGGAGCACCAATGAACTTACATGTCGCATTAAATAGCTCATGAACTTACATGTCCACACTAAATCGTCAGTAACTTTTGATTTAGACTTCAGAATGCCATGAATCCAATGCCCACGTTAAGCTAGCTCAATTTCCTTGTATTGCGACAATATTTGAGAGTGAAAGAGTTACGACAAAGTCTCCAAGTAATCCAATGTATCCCAAATTGTCTGATGCCATACATTTTTCTTCATTTATAAGCCTTTACTCAAGGAGCACCAATAATCAGCTTAGAATGAACATTTTACCTGGCCGATCAACTAGACATGTCCGCACTAAATCGGTTTTTACTTTTGATTTGGAGTTCAGAATGACACAATCCAACGGCTACGTTAAGCTAGCTCAATTTTCTATATTGTGACAAAGTTTAAGACTCAAAATAGCTAGGACAAAGCCTCCAAGTGATCCAATCTGTTCTAAGTTTCATGATGACATGTCTGCACTAAATCGTACTTAACTTTTTATGTAGAGCCCAAACTGACATGAAACTAACACCCACATTAAACTAGCTCAAGTTTCCATATTGTGACAACATTTTAGACTCAAAGAGTAATGACACAACCTCCAAATAATCCAATGTGTCCCAAACTGACTGATGCCATGCATTATGCTTCTCCTATAAGCCTTTAATCAAGGAGCACCAACGATCAGTTTAAAATGATCATATTAACATGCCAATCAACTTCACATGTCCACACTAAATTGTCCGTAAGTTTTGATTGAGAGTTCAAACTAACACGAATCCAACGCCCATTTTAGTTAGCTCAGTTTTCCATATTAAACCGAAATAACTAAGACAAAGTCTCCAAGTAATCCAATCTATCCCAAACTGCGTGATGGCAGGCATTATGCTTCATTTATTAGCCTTTACTTAAGGAGCACCAATGAACTTATATGTCCGCACTAAATAGCTCATGAACTTACATGTCAACACTAAATCGTCTGTAACTTTTGATTTTGACTTCAGAATGACATGAATCCAATGCCCACGTTATGCTATCTTAATTTCCTTGTATTGCGACAAGATTTGAGAGTGAAAGAGTTATGAAAAAATCTCCATGTAATCCAATGTATCCCAAACTGTGTGATGCCATATATTTTCTTCATTTATAAGCCTTTACTCAAGGAGCACAAATAATCAGTTTAGAATGAGCATTTTAACTGGCCGATCAACTAGACATGTCCGCACTAAATCGTCTTTTCCTTTTGATTTAGAGTTCAGAATGACACGAATCCAACATCCACGTTAAGCTAGCTCAATTTTCTATATTGTGATAAAGTTCAAGACTCGAAATAGCTAGGACAGGGTCTCTAAGTGATCTAATCTGTTCTAAGTTGCATGATGACATGTCTGCACTAAATCGTACTGAACTTTTTATTTAGAGCTCAAAATGACATGAATCACACGCCCACATTGAACTAGCTCAATTTTCCATATTGTGACAACATCTGAGACTGAAAGAGTAATGACAAAACCCCCAAATAATCCAATGTTTCCCAAACTGAGTGATGCCATGCATTATGCTGCACTTATAAGCCTTTACTCAAGGAGCACCAGTAATCAGTTTAAAATGATATTTTTAACTAGCTGATCAACTTGATATATTCGCCCTAAATCTGTAACTTTTGATCTAGAGTTCAAAATGACACGTATCCAACACCCACGTTAAGCTAGCTCAATTTTCTATATTGTGACAAAATTTAAGATCAAAATACCTATGACAAAGCCTCCAAGTAATCCAATCTATCTCAAACTTTATGATGCCATGCAATATGTTTCATTTATAAGTCCTTACTAAGGAACACCAATGATCATTTCAGAATGATCATTTTAACTAGCTGATCAACTTGAGAATGATCATTTTAACTAGCTGATCAACTTGACATCTCCACACTAAATCGTATTTCACTATTTATTTAGATCTCAAAATGACATGAATCTAACGCCCACATTAAGCTATTTTAATTTGAGACTAAAAGAGATACAAAATTGTCTCCAAGTAATCCAATATATCACAAACTACGTGACGCTATGCATTATGCTTGATTTAGTAGCCTTTACTTAAGGAGCACCAATGAACTTACATGTCCGCACTAAATAGCTCGTGAACTTACATGTCCGCACTAAATGGTCTGTAACTTTTTATATACACTTTAGAACGAAATGAATCCAATGCCCACGTTAAACTAGCTCAATTTCCTTGTATTGCGACAAGATTTGAGAGTGAAAGAGTTATGACAAAGTCTCCAAGTAATCCAATGTATCCCAAACTGTGTGATGTCATACATTTTTCTTCATTTATAAGCCTTTACTCAAGGAGCACCAATATCAGTTTAGAATGAGCATTTTAAGTGGTCGATCAACTAGACAAGTCCGCACTAAATCATCTTTTACTTTTGATTTAGAGTTCAAAATGACACAAATCCAACGTCCATGATAAGCTAGCTCAATTGTCTATATTGTGACAAAGTTTAAGACTCGAAATAGCTAGGACAAAGCCTCCAAGTGATCCAATCTGTTCTAAGTTGCATGATGACATGTCTGCACTAAATCGTACTTAACTTTTTATTTAGAGCTCAGAATGACATGAATCCAATGCCCACATTAAACCAGCTCAATTTTCCATATTGTGACAACATTTGAAGCTGAAAGAGCAAGGGTAAAACCTCCAAATAATCCAATGTGTCCCAAACTGAGTGATGCCAGGCATTATGCTTCACTTATATGCCTTTAGTCAAGGAGCATCAATGATCAGTATAAAATGATCATTTTAACTAGCTGATCAACTTGATATATCCGCCCTAAATTGTCTGTAACTTTTGATCTAGAGTTCAAAATCGTCTTTAACTTTTGATTTAGTGCTCAACATGACATGAGTTCAACACGCACGTCAAGCTAGCTCAATTTTCCATTTTGTGACAACATTTGAATTTGACAGAGCTATGGAAAAGCCTACAAGTAATCCAATGTATGCCAAACTGCGTGATGCCATGCATTACGCTTTATTTATAAGCTTTTACTCAAGAAGCACCAATGAGCAGTTTACAATGATCATTTTAACTGGCGGATCAACTTGACATTTCCACACTAAATCGTTCGTAACGTTTGATTTAGAGTTCAGAATGACACGAATCCAACGCCAATGTTAAGCTAGCTCAATATTCTATATTAAGAAAAACTTTAGGAGAAAAATAGCTAGGAAAAAGCCTCCAAGTAATCCAATCTATCCCAAACTGCGTGATGCCATGCATTATGCTTAATTTTTAAACCTTTGCTCAATGAACACTAATTATTAGTTTAGAATGATCATTTTAATTAGCTGAATAACTTGACATATCGGCACTAAATCATCATTAACATTTTATTTAGAGCTCAAAATGACATAAATCAAACGGCCACGTTAGTCTAGCTCAATTTTCAATATTGTGAAAATATTTGAGTCTGAAATCCTCTAAGTTATCCAATGTATCCCAAACTGCGTAATGTCATGCATTATGCTTCATTTAAGCCATTACTCATGGAGCACCAATGATCAGCTTAGAATTATCATTTTAGTTAGTCGATCAACTTGACATGTTTGTACTAAATCGTCCATAACGTTTTTTTATAATTCAGAATGACATGAACCGAATCCCCCCGTTAAGCTAGCTCAATTTCTATATTGTGATTAAATTTTAGGTGAAAATAGATAGGACAACGCTTTCAAGTAATCCAATCTATCTCAAACTGTGTGATGCCATGCATTATGCTTCATTTGTAATTTTTTGCTAAATGAGTACCAATAATCAATTTAGAATCATCATTTTAACTAGCTGATCAACATGACATGTCCACACTAAATCGCCTTTAACATTTGATTTAGAGCTCAAAATGACATGAATCGAACACCCACGTTACTGTAGCTCAATTTTCAATAGTGTGAACACATTTGAGACAGAAAGTTCTACGACAAAGCCTCCAAGTAATCCAATGTATCCCAAATTACATGATGCCATGCATTATGCTTCATTTATAAGACTTTACACAATGAGAACCGGTGATCATTTTAGAATGATCATTTTAACTGCCCGATTAACTTGACTTGTCCGCACTAAGTCATCCATAACTTTTGATTAAGATTTAAAAATGACACGAATCCAACGCCCACGCTAAGCTAGCTCAATTTTCTATATTGGGACAAAATTTAAAATCAAAATAGCTACGACAAATATCAAAATAATCCAATCTACGTTAAACTGCGTAGTGTTATGCATTCTGCTTCATTTATACGCCCTTGTGAGTTGAGCACCAATGATCACTTTAGAATGATCATTTCAACTAGCTGATCAATTTGACATGTACGCACTAAATCATTTTAACTTTGAGCTGAAAATGACATGAATCCGAAGCCCACTTTAAGCTAGCTAAATTTTTCTATACTCTGGCAGCATTTGGTACTGAAAGAGCTACAACAAAGACTGCAAATAATTCAATGTATCCCAAACGTCGTGATGCCATGCATTATGCTTCATTTATTAGCCTTTACTCAAGGAGCACCAATTATCTATTTAGAATGATCATATTAACTGGCCAATCAACTTGACATGTCCGCACTGAATTATTTGTAGCTTCTGATTTAGAATTAAGAATGACACGAATCCAACGCCGTGTTAATCTAGATCAATTATCCATATTTTGAAAACATTTGAGACTTAAAAAGCTACAACAAAGCCTCTAAGTGATCGAATGTATCCCAAAATGCGTGATGCCTTGCATTATTCATTATTTACAAACCCTTACTCAAGGAGCACCAATGATCAGTTTAGAATGATCATTTTAACTGGCCGATCAACTTGACATGTCTGCACTAAATCATCTTTAACTTTTGATTTAGAACTCAAATGACATGAGTTCAATGCGCACGTCACGCTAGCTCAATTTTCCACATTGTGAAAGCAGTTGAGACTTAAATGGCTAAGAAAAAACCTCAAAGTAATCCAATGTGTCCCAAACTTCGTGATGCAATGAATTATGCTTCATTTATAAGCCTTTACTCAAGGAGCACCAATGATCAGTTTAGAATGATCATTTTAACTGGCCAATCAAGTTGACATGCCCGTACTAAACGTCCGTAACCTTGGATTTAGAGTGCAAAATGACACGAATCCAATGCCCACATTAAGCTATATTGTGACATAATTTAATACCGAAATAGCTATGACGAAGCCTCCAAATTATTTCATCTATCCCAAACTGTGTGATGCCTTGCATTATGCTTCATTTAAAATTCTTTACTCGAGGAGCACCAATGACCAGGTTAGAATGATCATTTTAACTGGCTGATCAACTTAACATGTCCACACTAAATCATCCGTAACATTTGATTTAGAGTTCAAAATGACATGAATCCAATGCCCATGTTGAGCTATTTTAAATTTCTATACTGTGCAAAAACTTAAGACCAAAATAGCTATGACAAAGCCTCCAAGTAATCCAATCTATCCCAAACTATGTGATGCCAATTATTATGCTTCATTTATTAGCCTTTACTCAAGGAGCACCAAATATCACATCGTTTGTAACTTTTGATTAAGAGTTCAAAATGACACGAGTCCAACACCCACATGAAGGTAGCTCGATTTTCTATATTTTGAAAAAAATTGAAGATCAAGATAGCTACGATAAATCCTCCAAGTAATACAATATATCCAAACTGCGTGATACCACACATTATGTTTCATTTATAAGCCTTTACTCACAGAGCACCAATGATCAGTTTTGATTGATAATTTTAACTAGCTTATTCACTTGCCATGTCCGCACTAAATCATCTTTAACTTTTGCTTTAGACCTCAAAATTACATGAATCTAATGCCCACGTTAACCTAGCTCATTTTTCCATATTGTATCAATATTTGAGACAGAAAGAGCTATAACAAAGACTCCAAGTAATCCAATGTATCCCAAACTACGTGATGCCATGCATTACGCTTCATGATAAGCTTTTGATCAAGGAGCACCAATGCTCAGTTTAGAATGATCATTTTAACTGGCCTATCAATTTGACTTGTCCGCACTAAGTCATCCATAAATTTTGATTAAGATTTAAAAATGACACGAATCCAACGCCCATGCTAAGCTAGCTCAATTTTCTATATTGGGAAAAAATTTAAGATCAAAATAGCTATGACAAATAATCCAAGTAATCCAATCTATGTTAAACTGCGTAGTGTTATGCATTCTGCTTCATTTATACGCCTTTGTGCAATGAGCACCAATGATCAGTTTAGAATGATCATTTCAACTAGCTGATCAACTTGACATGTACGCACTAAATCATCTTTAATTTTGGATTTAGAGATGAAAATGACATGAAGCCAAAGCCCACTTTCCGCTGGCTCAATTTTCTATATGCTGGCAACATTTGGTACTAAAAGAGCTACAACAAAGACTACAAATAATTCAATGTATCCCAAACGTCGTGATGCCATGCATTATGCTTCATTTATTAGCCCTTACTCAAGGAGCATCAATGATCTATTTACAATGATCATATTAACTGGCCAATCAACTTGACATGTCTGCACTAAATCGTTTGTAGCTTCTGATTTAGAATTAAGAATGACACGAATCTAACACCCTGTTAATCTAGATCAATTTTCCAAATTTTGAAGACATTTGAGACTTAAAGAGCTACAACAAAGCCTCCAAGTGATCGAATGTATCCCAAAATGCGTGATGCCATGCATTATTCTTTATTTACAAACCTTTACTCAAGGAGCACCAATGACCAGTTTAGAATTATCATTTTAACTAGCCGATCAACTTGACATTTCCGCACTAAATCATCTTTAACTTTTGATTTAGAACTCAAATGACATGAGTTCAATGCGCACGTCAAACTAGCTCAATGTTTCACATTGTGAAAGCAGTTGAAACTTAAATGGCTAAGAAAAAACCTCAAAGTAATCCAATGTATCCCAAACTGCGTGATGCCATGCATTATGCTTCATTAATAAGTCTTTACTCAAGGAGCACCAATGATCAGTTTAGAATGATCATTTTAACTGGCCAATCAACTTGACATGCCCGTACCAAACATCCGTAACCTTGGATTTAGAGTTCAAAATGACACGAATCCAATGCCCATATTTAGCTAGCTCAATTTTCTATATTGTGACATAATTTAATACCGAAATAGCTACGACGAAGCCTCCAACTTATTCCATCTATCCCAAACGGTGTGATGCCCTACATTATGCTTCATTTAAAAGCCTTTACTCGAGGAGCACCAATGATCAGGTTAAAATGATCATTTTAACTGGCCGATCAACTTGACATCTCAACACTAAATCATCCATAACATTTGATTTAGAGTTCAAAATGACACGAATCCAATGCCCATGTTGACCTAGTTTAAATCTCTATACTGTGACAAAAACTTAAGACCAAAATAGCTATGACAAAGCCGCCATGTAATCCAATCTATCCCAAACTATGTGATGCCAATTATTATGCTTCATTTATTAGCCTTCATTCAAGGAGCACCAAATATCACTTCGTCCGTAACTTTTGATTAAGAGTTTAAAATGACACGAGTCCAACACCCACATGAAGGTAGCTCGATTCTCAATATTTTGAAAAAAATTAAAGATCGAGGTAGATACGATAAATCCTCCAAGTAATCCAATATATCCCGATCTGCGTGATACCACACATTATGTTTCATTTATAAGCCTTTACTCAAGGAGCACCAATGATCAGTTTTGATTGATAATTTAAACTAGCTTATTCACTTGCCATGTCCGCACTAAATTGTCTTTAACTTTTGATTTAGAGCTCAAAATTACATGAATCTAATGCCCACGTTAACGTAGCTCAATTTTCCATATTGTATCAATATTTGAGACTGAAAGAGCTATAACAAAGACTCCAAGTAATCCAATGTATCCCAACTACGTGATGCCATGCATTACGCTTCATGATAAGCCTTTAATCAAGGAGCACCAATGATCAGTTTAGAATGATCATTTTAACTGGCCAATCAACTTGACTTGTCCGCACTAAGTCATCCATAACTTTTGATTATGATTAAAAAATGACACGAATCCAACGCACACGCTAAGCTAGCTCAGTTTCCTATATTGGGACAAAATTTAAGATCAAAATAGCTACGACAAATAATCCAAGTAATCCAATCTATGTTAAACTGCGTAGTGTTATGCATTCTGCTTCATTTATACGCCCTTGTGCAATGAGCACCAATGATCAGTTTAGAATGATCATTTCAACTAGCTGATCAACTTGACATGTATGCACTAAATCATCTTTAACTTTGGATTTAGAGATGAAAATGACATGAATCCAAAGCCCACTTTAAGCTAGCTCAATTTTTCTATATTGTGGCAACATTTGGTACTAAAAGAGCTACAACAAAGACTGCAAATAATTCAATGTATCCCAAACGTCGCTGTGCCATGCATTATACTTCATTTATTAGCCCTTACTCAAGGAGCACCAATGATCTATTTAGAATGATCATATTAACTCGCCAATCAACTTGACATGTCTGCACTAAATCGTTTGTAGCTTCTGATTTAGAATTAAGAATGACACAAATCCAATGCCATGTTAATCTATATCAATTTTCCATATTTTGAAAACATTTGAGACTTAAAGAGCTACAAAAAAGCCTCTAAGTGATCGAATGTATCCCAAAATGCGTGATGCCATGCATTATTCTTTATTTACAAACCTTTACTCAAGGAGCACCAATGATCAGTTTAGAATGATCATTTTAACTAGCCGATCAACTTGACATGTCCGGCATAAATCATCTTTAACTTTTGATTTAGAACTCAAATGACATGAGTTCAATGTGCACGTCAAGCTAGCTCAATTTTTCACATTGTGAAAGCAATTGAGACTTAAATGGCTAAGAAAAAACCTCAAAGTAATCCAATGTATCCCAAACTGCGTGATGCCATGCATTATGCTTCATTTTTAAGCCTTTACTCAAGGAGCACCAATGATCAGTTTATAATGATCATTTTAACTGGCCAATCAACTTGACATGCCCGTACTAAACGTCCGTAACCTTGGATTTAGAGTTCAAAATGACACGAATCCAACTTCCACTTAAGCTAGCTAAATTTTCTATATTGTGACAAAATTTAATACCAAAATAGCTACGACAAAGCCTCCAAGTTATTCCATCTATCCCAAACTGTGTGATGCCTTGCATTATGCTTCATTTAGAAGCCTTTACTCGAGGAGCACCAATGATCAGGTTAGAATGATCATTTTAACTAGCCGATCAACTTGACATGTCCACACTAAATCATCTGTAACATTTGATTTAGAGTTCAAAATGATACGAATCCAATGCCCATGTTGAGCTAGTTTAAATTTCTATACTGTGACAAAAACTTAAGACCAAAATAGCTATGACAAAGCCTCCAAATAATCCAATCTATCCCAAACTATGTGATGCCAATTATTAGCCTTTACTCAAGGAGCACCAAATATCACTTCGTCCGTAACTTTTGATTAAGAATTCAAAATGACACGAGTCCAACACCCACATGATGGTAGCTAGATTCTCTATATTTTGAAAAAAAAATGAAGATCGAGATAGCTACGATAAATCCTCCATGTAATCCAATATATCTCAATCTGTGTGATACCACACATTATGTTTCATTTATAAGCCTTTACTCAAGGAGCACCAATGATCAGTTTTGATTGATAATTTTAACTAGCTTATTCACTTGCCATGTCCACACTAAATCGTCTTTAACTTTTGATTTAGAGCTCAAAATTACATGAATCTAATGCCCACGTTAACATAGCTCAATTTTCTATATTGTATCAATATTTGAGACTGAAAGAGCTACAACAGAGACTCCAAGTAATCCAATGTATCCCAAACTACGTGATGCCATGCATTACGCTTCATAATAAGCCATTAATAAAGGAGCACCAATGATAAGTTTAGAATGATCATTTTAAGTGGCCAATCAACTTGACTTGTCCGCACTAATTCGTCCATAACTTTTGATTAAGAATTAAAAATGACACGAATCCAACACCCACGCTAAGCTAGCTCAATTTTCTATATTGGGACAAAATTTAAGATCAAAATAGCCACAAAAAATAATCGAAGTAATCCAATCTATGTTAAACTGCGTAGTGATATGCATTCTGCTTCATTTATGCGCCCTTGTGCAATTAGCACCAATGATCATTTCAACTAGCTGATCAACTTGACATGTACGCACTAAACCATCTTTAACTTTGGATTTAGAGCTGAAAACGACATGAATCCAAAGCCCACTTTAAGGTAGCTCAATTTTCTATATTGTGGCAACTTTTGGTACTGAAAGAGCTACAACAAAGACTGCAAATAATTCAATGTATCCCAAACGTCGTGATGCCATGCATTATGCTTCATTTATTAGCCTTTACTCAAGGAGAACCAATTATCTATTTAGAATGATCATATTAACTGGCCAATCAACTTGACATGTCCGCACTGAATCGTTTGTAGCTTCTGATTTAGAATTAAGAATGACACGAATCCAACACCGTGTAAATCAAGATCAATTATCCATATTTTGAAAACATTTGAGACTTAAAAAGCTACAACAAAGCCTCCAAGTGATCGAATGTATCCCAAAATGCGTGATGCCATGCATTATTCTTTATTTACAAACCTTTACTCAAGGAGCACCAATGATCAGTTTACAATGATCATTTTAACTGGCCGATAAACTTGACATGTCCGCACTAAATCATCGTTAACTTTTGATTTAGAACTCAAAAGACATGAGTTCAATGCGCACGTCAAGCTAGCTCAATTTTCCACATTGTGAAAGCAGTTGAGACTTAAATGGCTAAGAAAAAACCTCAAAGTAATCCAATGTATCCCAAAATGCGTGATGCCATGCATTATGCTTCATTTATAAGCTTTTACTCAAGGAGCACCAATGATCAGTTTAGATTGATCATTTTAACTGGCCGATCAACTTGACATGTCCACACTAAATCATCCGTTACATTTGATTTAGAGTTCAAAATGACACGAATCCAATGCGCATGTTGAAGTACTTTAAATTTCTATACTGTGACAAAAACTTAATACCAACATTGCTATGACAAAGCCTCCAAGTAATTCAATCTATCCCAAACTATATGTTGCCAATTATTATGCTTCATTTATTAGCCTTTACTCAAGGAGCACCAAATATCACTTCGTCCGTAACTTTTGATTAAGATTTCAAAATGACACGAGTCCAACACCCACATGAAGGTAGCTCGATTCCCTATATTTTCAAAAAAATTGAAGATCGAGATAGGTACGATAAATCCTCCAAGTAATCCAATATATCCCAATCTGCGTGATACCACACATTATGTTTCATTTATAAGCCTTTACTCAAAGAGCACCAATGATCAGTTTTGACTGATAATTTTAACTAGCATATTCACTTGCCATGTCCGCACTAAATCCTCTTTAAATTTTGATTTAGAGCTCAAAATTACATGAATCTAACGCCCACGTTGACCTAGCTCAATTTTCCATATTGTATCAATATCTGAGACTGAAAGAGCTACAACAAAGACTCCAAGTAATCCAATGTATTCCAAACTACGTGATGTCATGCATTACGCTTCATGATTAGCCTTTAAACAAGGAGCACCAATGATCAGTTTAGAATGATCATTTTAACTTGCCAATCAACTTGACATGTTTGCACTAAATCGTTCGTAACTTTTGATTTAGAGTTCAAAATGACACGAATACAACACCCACGTTAAGTTCGCTCAATGGGGCCATTCAAGATTTGTAGGCCTTGAACTCCGATATCCGCGGGTTCTAGCTTCTCCATAGCATCTTTATGGGCTTCTTCCTCCTCTGGTTCAAGCTTCTCCTTAGGTTGTGGTTCCTTGCAGTCCATGCTGACATCATCGTCCCCAAGTTGAGAAGGATTTGACCTCAAATCTGTTTCATCTACAAAATATGGAACCAAATCAGTAATATTGAAGCTTGAACTCAATTGGTACTTACCTTGAAGATCCTTTTGGTAGGCATTGTCATTGATCTTCTTTATGACTTTGAGTGGGCCATAAATCCTAGGCATTAGCTTGGATTTCCTTTCATTCGGAAATCTATCTTTGCACAAATGGATCCACACCAAGTCTCCTTCCTCAAATGCTAACTCTTTTCGGCCTTTATTGGCTTGTTGAGCATACATCTTAGTCTTATTTTCAATATTGAGCCGAGCTTTCTCATGAATTTTTTTAACCAACTCAGCCTTTTTCTTTCCATCAAGGCTTGTCCTTTCACTCAAAGGTAAAGGCATTAGATCCAAAGGTTAGATGGGATTGAACCCATAAACAATTTCAAATGGTGAGTACTTAGAAGTAGTATGCCTACCATGATTATATGCGAATTCAACATGAGGCAAACATTCTTCCCAATTCCTAAGATTCTTTTTAATCAAAGCTCTTAACAAAGTAGACAAGGTTATATTAACTACTTCAGTTTGACCATCTGATTGCGGGTGACAAGTTGTGGAGAAACAATGCTTAATTCCTAGTTTAGACCAAAGTGTTTTCCAAAAGTAACTAAGGAACTTAGTGTCTCTATCTGATACTATGATCCTAGGCATGCCATGAAGTCTAACTATCTCCTTAAAAAATAATCCGGCAATGTTAACGGCATCATCCGTCTTATGAAAAGGAATAAAGTGAGCCAATTTGGAAAACCTATCAACTACAACAAACACATAATCCTTTCCAGTCTTAGTTGTAGGAAATCCAACAACAAAATCCAAAGAAATATCATGGTAAGGGTGCAAAGGTATAGGAAGAGGGTTATACAAACCGTCCTTTTGAATTGTGGATTTGGCTTGCTTGCAAGTTACACATCTTTGGCAAGCCTTCTCAACATCACTCCTCATGTGTGGCGAAAAGAAGTGTTCCTGCAATACATATGTCTTTGCCACGCCAAAGTGACCCATAAGACCACCTGAATATGCTTCTTTAACAAACAAGTCTCGCAAAGAGAAGTTAGGTACACATAATAGATTATCATAAAACAAGAAGCCTTCACTCTTAAAGTATTTTCTAGTACCAAACTTCTCAAAAGAAGAATAAATATCCTTAAAATCATCATCAGTAGTATATAACTCTTTGATTTGCTCAAACCCTAACAGTTTAAGTTCTAAAGAATTCAAGAGCACATACCTCCGAGAAAAAGAATCGGCTACTACATTCTCTTTACCTTTCTTGTATTTCATTACATAAGGTAAGGTCTCAATGAATTCGACCCACCAAACATGTATTTTGTTCAGATTTTGTTGCCCTTTGATATGTTTGAGTGACTCATGGTAAGTATCGATAAACTCCTTGGGCCAAAGATAATGTTGCTAGGTTTGCAAGGCCCTCACAAGCGCATATAGTTCTTTGTCATAGGTTGGGTAATTGAGTGTGGCCCCTCCAAGTATCTCACTAAAGTAGGCTATGGTCTTCCTTTCCTGCATAAGAACAGCACCGATACCAACTCTGGAAGCATCACATTCAATTTCAAAAGTTTTATCAAAGTTAGGAAGAGATAGCACCGGGGAGTGTGTGAGCTTGTCTTTCAAGGATTGGAATGCCTCCTCTTGCGCCTGCTCCCACTTAAATCCCACTTTCTTTTTGATAACCTCAGTGAGTGGAGCTGCTATAGGGCTAAAGTCCATGACAAATCTCGGGTAAAACCTAGCTAGGCCATGGAAGCTCCTTACTTCCCCAACATTCTTTGGACTCGGCCACTCCTTTATCTTTTACTCATCAATCTAAATACCATCTGTACTCACAACAAAACCTAAGAAGACAAGATTATCTGTTACAAAAGTACATTTCTTAATATTGGCATACAAGGTTTTTTCTAAGCACTTTAAAAACCTTTCTAAGGTGTTCTACATGATCATCTAAGGTTCAGCTAAAAACTAGAATGTCACCAAAGTATACTACCACAAAATGACATATGAATTCCCTAAGGACATGGTTCATCAATCTCATGAAGGTACTAGGTGCATTTGTCAAGCCAAAAAGCATTACTAACCACTCATATAAACCTTGTTTAGTTTTAAATGCAGTTTTCCACTCATCACCTTCTTTCATCTTAATTTGGTGATAACCACTCTTAAGATCTACCTTATGCAATTAATATAACATATCATATAATCTAGGTATAGGATGGTGATACTTTACATTGATATTGTTGATGGCTCTGCAATCAACACACATTCTCCAGCTTCCATCCTTTTTTGGGACAAGCAAAACAGGTACAACACACGGGCTCATACTTTCATGGATATGTCCTTTCTCCATGAGTTCAGTGACTTGCTGTTGAAGCTCCTTGGTCTCCAGGGGGTTGGTTTTGTAGGCTGGCTTGTTGGGAAGAGATGATCCTAGTAGAAATTCAATTTGGTGATCAATTCCTCGGATTGGTGGTAAGCCTTGCGGTTGCTCATCCGGAAACACATCTTTAAATTCCTGCAAAAGAAGTTGAATTTTGGTAGGAATGTCCTGCATAGATTGATTAGTATGAAAGCATTCTTTAAGCACAAAGAGTAAGTGTGGTAAGTTACTTCCTGGGTTGGACTTAATCATAAGATTAGTCAGTTGTTTTGCTGGTGGTTTGGTTTGCGATTTGGCGGTGCCATCTGCATGGGGTTTGCTTTTGGGTTCGGATGGGTTTTCTTTTTATTTAAATCTATATGATCTAAATGAACCTATTGTGGGGATAAAGGTACTAAAATATGTTTCTTTCCCTTAAACTCAAATGAGTACCTATTAGTAAACCCATCATGAATAACCCTTCTATCCGATTGCCAAGGTCTACCTAACAAGATGTGACTGAAAAGATATGATAAAGCCTCCGAGTAATCCAATGTATCCCAAACCGCGTGACGTCATGCATTATGCTTCATTTACAACCCTTTACACAAGGGGCAGCAATGATCAGTTTAGAATGATCATTTTAACTGGCCGAACAACTTTACATGTCCGCACAAAATCGTTCGTAACTTTTCATTTAGAATTCAAAATGACACGAATCAAACGCCCACATTAAGCTAGCTCAATTTTCTATATTGTGAGCAAATTTAATTTCCAAATAGCTATGACAAAGTCTACTAGTAATCTAATCTATCCCAAACTACATGATTCCATGCATTATGCTTCATTTATAAGCCTTTTCTCAATGAGCACCAATGATCAAACTAGATCACTTGACAAGTCCGTACTAAATTGTCTTTACCTTTTGATTTATAGCTCAAAATAACATGAGTCCGACGCCCACGTTAAGTTAGCTCAATTTTCCATATTGTGACAATATTTAAGACTGAAAGAGCTCTAAAAAAGCCTACAAGTAATCGATTGTATTCCAAATCCTGCATGATGCCACGTATTATGCTTCATTTATAACCCTTTTCTCATGGAACAAAAATGATCATTTAAACTGGCCGATCAACTTGACATGTCCACATTAAATCGTCCGTTACTTTTAACTTAGAGTTCCGAATGACATGAATCAAGTGCCCACGTTAAGCTAGATCAATTTTATATATTGTGACAACATTTGAGACTAAAAGAGCTATGACAAACCCTCATAAATCAAATGTATCCCAAACTGCGTGATGTCATACATTATGCTTCATTTATAACCCTTTACTCAATGGGCACCAATGATCATTTTTGAATAATCATTTTAACTGGCCGATCAACTTTACATGTCCGTACTAAATCGTCCGTAACTTTTGATTAACAGTTCAAAATGAAACGAATCAAACACCCATGTTAAACCTGAAAGAACTACAACAAAGCCTCCAAGTAATCCATTGTATCCCAAACAGCGTGAGCCATGCATTATGCTTCATTTATAAGCCTTTACTCAAGTAGCACCAATGATCAGTTAAGAATGATCATTTTAACTGGCCGATCAACTTGACATGTCTGCACTAAATTGTTCGTAATTTTTGATTTAGAGTTCAGAATGACACGAATGCAATGCCCACGTTAGCCTAGGTCAAACTTCTATATTGTGACATCATTTGAGGTTGAAAAAGCTATGACAAAGCCTCCAATTAATCTAATGTATCCCAAACTGCATTATGCCATGCATTATGCTTCAATTATAAGCCTTTACTAACGGTGCACCAATGATCAGTTTAGAATGATCATTTTAACTAGCTGATCAACTTGACATGGCCGCACTAAATAATCTTTAACTTTTGATTTAGAGCTCAAAATGGCATGAGTCCAACGCCCATGTTAAGCTAGCTCTATTTTCCATTATGTACAACAATTCAAACTGAAAGAGCTATGAAAAAGCCTCCAAGTAATCCATTGTATCCCAAACTGTGTGATGCCATGAATTATGCATCATTTATAGGCCATTCCTCAAGGAGCACCAATGATCAATTTAGAATGATCATTTTTATAGTACGATCAACTTGACATGTCCTCACTAAATCGTCCGTAACTTTTGGCTTAGAGTTCAGAATGACACAAATCCAACATCCCCGTTAATCTAGCTCAATTCTATATTGTGACAACGTTTGAGAATGAAAGAGCTATGGCAAAGCTTCCAAGTAAACCAATGTATCCCAAACTGCATGATGCCATGCATTATCCTTCATTTATAAGCCTTTACTCAAGGAGCACCAATGATCAGTTTAGAACAATAATTTTAACCAGCCGATCATCTTGACATGCCTGCACTATATCATCTGTAATTGTTGATTTAGAGTTCAGAATGACACGAATCCAACGCCCACGTTAAACTAGCTCAATTTTCTATATCGTGACACCATTTGAGACTGAAAGAGCAACAGAAAAGTCTCCAAGTAATCCAATGTATCTCAAACTATGTGATGTCATGCATTATGCTTCATTTATAAGCCTGTACTCAAGGAGCACCAATGATCAGTGTAGAATGATCATTTGAAGGCAAAAATAGCTACGACAAAGCCCTAAAGTAATCTAATCCATCCCAAACTGCGTGATGCCATGCATTATGCTTCACTTGTAAACCTTTGCTCAACGAGCACCAATGATATGCTTAGAATGATCATTTTAACTAGATGATCAACTTAACATGTCCGCACTCCATCGTCCGTAACATTTGATTTAGAGATCAAAATAACATGAATCCGACGCCCATGTTAATATATCTCAATTTTCAATATTGTGATAACATTTGAGACTGAAAAAGCTACGAAAAAGCCTCCATGTAATCCAATGTATCCCAAACTGCGCGATGCCGTGCATTATGATTCATTTATAAGCCTTTACTAAAGGAGCACCAATGATTTATTTAGAATTATCATTTTCACTGGCTGATCAACTTGACGTATCCGCACTAATACGTCTCTTTTGATTTAGAGTTCGGAATGACACGAATCCAACTCCCACGTTAAGCTAGCTCAATAATTTCTATCATGGCAAAATTTAAAACCAAAATTGCTACGACAAAGCCTCCACGTATTCCAATCTATCGCAAAATGCGTGTTGCCATGGATTATGCTTCATTTGTAAACCTTTTCTCAATGAGCACCAAAGATTAGTTTAAAATGATCATTTTAACTAGCTCATCAACTTGACATGTCTACCTAAATCGTATTTAACATTTGATTTAGAGCTCCACATGACATGAATTCAACGCCCATGTTAATCTAGCTCAACTTTCAATATTGTAACAACATTTGAGATTGGAAGCACTATGACAAAGCCTTAAAGTAATCTAATCTATCCCAAATTTCTTGATGCCATGCATTATGCTTCATTTGTAAACCTTTGCTCAATGAGCAGCAATGATCAATTTAGAATGATCATTTTAACTAGATGTCAACCTAATATGTCTGCTCTAAATTGTCTTTAACATTTGATTTAGAGCTCAAAATGACATCAATCCAACAGCCACGTTAATCTATCTCGATTTTCAATATTGTGACAACATTTGAGATGGAAAGAGCTACGAAAAAGCCTCCAAGTAAACCAATCTATCCCAAACTACGTGATGCCATGCATTATGCTTCAGTTGTAAACCTTTGCTCAACGAGCACCAATGATATGCTTAGAATGCTCATTTTAACTAGATGATCAACTTGACATGTCCTCACTCCATCGACCGTAACATTTGATTTAGAGATCAAAATAACATGAATCCGACGCCCAAGTTAATATATCTTAATTTTCAATATTGTGACAACATTTGAGACTGATACAGGTACGAAAAAGCTTCAAAGTCATCCAATGTATCCCAAACTGTGTGATGCCGAGCATTATGCTTCATTTAAAAGCCTTTACTCAAGGAGCACCAATGATTTATTTATAATTATCATTTTAACTGGCCGATCAACTTGACATGTCCGCCCTAAATCATCCGTTTTGATTAGAGTTCAGAATGACATGAATCCAACGCCCACGTTAAGCTAGCTCAATAATGTATATTGTGGCAAAACTTAAGACAAAAATAGCTACGACAAAGCCTCCACGTATTCCATTGTATCCCAAATTGCGTGTTGCCATGCATTATGCTTCATTCGTAAACCTTTGCTCAATGAGCACCAAAGTTTAGTTTATAATGATCATTTTAACTAGCTCATCAACTTGACATGTCTACCTAAATCGTATTTAACATGTGATTTAGAGCTCCACATGACATGAATTCAACGCCCATGTTAATCTAGCTCAACTTTCAATATTGTAACAACATTTGAGATTGGAAGCACTATGACAAAGCCTTAAGGTAATCTAAAATATCCCAAATTTCTTGATGCCATGCATTATGCTTCATTTCTAAACCTTTGCTCAATGAGCAGCAATGATCAATTTAGAATAATCATTTTAACTAGATGTCAACCTGATATGTCTGCTCTAAATCGTCTTTAACATTTGATTTAGAGCTCAAAATGACATCAATCCAACAGCCACGTTAATCTATCTCGATTTTCAATATTGTGACAACATTTGAGATGGAAAGAGCTACGAAAAAGCCTCTAAGTAAACCAATCTATCCCAAACTACGTGATGCCATGCATTATGCTTCAGTTGTAAACCTATGCTCAACGAGCACCAATGATATGCTTAGAATGATCATTTTAACTAGATGCTCTACTTGAAATGTCCGCACTCCATCGACCGTAACATTTGATTTAGAGATCAAAATAACATGAATCCAATGCCCACGTTAATATATCTCAATTTTCAATATTGTGACAACATTTAATACTGAAAGAGCTATGAAAAAGCCTCAAAGTAATCCAATGTATCCCAAACTGCACGATGCGGTGCATTATGCTTCATTTATAAGCCTTTACTCAAGGAGAACCAGTAATTTATTTATAATTATCATTTTAACTGGCCGATCAACTTGACATGTCCGCACTAAATCATCCGTTTTGATTTAGAGTTCAGAATGACATGAATCCAACGCCCACGATAAGCTAGCTCAATAATGTATATTGTGGCAAAACTTAAGACCAAAATAGCTACAAGAAAGGCTCCACGTATTCCATTGTATCCCGAACTGCGTGATGCCATGGATGATGCTTCATTTGTAAACCTTTGCTCAATGAGCACTAATGATCAGTTTAGAATGATCAATTTAACTAGCCCATAAACTTGACATGTCCGCTCTAAATCGTCCGTAACGTTTCATTTGGAGTTTAGAATGACATGAATCAAATGCCCACGTTAAGCTAGCTTAATTTTCTATAGTACGACAAAATTTTACACCAAAATAGCTACGAAAAAGCCTCCAAGTAATCCAATTTATCCCAAACTGTCTGAAGCCATGCATTATGCATCATTTATAAGCCTTTACTCAAGGAGCACCGATTCAGTTAAGAATTGTCATTTTAATTGGCCGATCAACTTGACATGTATGCAATAAATTATTCGTAACTTTTGATTTAGAGTTAAGAATTACATGAATCCAACGCCCACGTTAAGCTAGCTCAATTTCTTGTATTGTGACAACATTTGAGACTGAATTAGCTACCACAAAACCTTCAAGTAATCCAATATATCTTAAACTGCATGATGCCATGCATTATGCTTCATTTATAAGCCTTTTCGTAAGGAGCAGCAATGATCCGTTTAGAATGATCAGTTTAGAATGATCAGTTTAGAATGATCATTTTAACTAGCTGATCAACTTGACATGTCCGCACTAGATCGTCTTTAAATTTTGATTTAGAGCTCAAAATGACATGAATCTAACACCCAGTTTAAGCTAGCTCAATTTTCCATAGTGTGATAACATTTGAGACTGAAAGAGCTACAACAAAGCCTCCAAGCAATCAAATGTATCCCAAACAGCGTGATGCCATGCATTTTGCTTCATTTATAAGCCTTAACTCAAGGAGCACCAATGATCAGTTTAGAATGATCATTTTAACTGGCCGGTTAACTTGACATGTCAGCACTAAATATTCAGTAACTATTGATTTAGAGTTCGAAATGACACGAATCCAACGCATACGTTAAGCAAGCTCAATTTTCTATAGACCGAAATAGCTATGACAAAAACTTCAAGTAATCCAATCAATCCCAAACTGTGTGATGCAATGTATTTTGCTTCATTTATAAGCCTTTACTCAAAGAGCACGAATGATAAGTTAAGTATAGTCATTTTAATTAGCCGATCAACTTGACATGTACGCAATAAATTGTCCGTAACTTTTGATATAGAGTTCAGAATTACACGAATCCAACGGCCACATTAAGCTAGCTCAATTTTATATATTGTGACAATATTTGAGACTGAAAGAGCCACCACAAAGCCATCAAGTAATCCAATATATTTTAAACTGTGTAATGCCATGGATTGTGCTTCATTCATAAGCCTTTATTCCATAAGCACTAATGATCAGTTTACAATGATAAGTTTAGAATGATCCCTTTAACTGGTGGATCAACTTGACATGTTCGCAATAAGTCATCCATAACTTTTGATTTAGAGTTCAGAATGACACGAATCCAACGCCCACGTTAAGCTAAATCAAATTTCTATATAGTGACAGCATTTGAGACTAAAAGAGCCACCACAAAGCCTTCAAGTAATCCAATATATCCTAAACTGCATGATGCCATGCATTATGCTTTATTTGTAAGCTTTTACTCAAGGAGCACTAATGATCAGTTCAGAATGATCAGTTTAGAATGATCACTTTAACTGGCGGATCAACTTGACATGTATGAACTAAATCGTTTGTAACTTTTGATTTAGAGTTCAGAATGACACAAATCCAACGTCCATGTGCTAAGCTAGCTCAGTATTCTATATTGTGACAAAATTTAAGTCCAAAATAGCTACAAAAATCCTCCAAAGAATCCAATCTATCACAAACTGCGTGATACTATGCACTATGCTTTATGCTTCATTTGTAAACCTTTGCTCAATGAGCACCAATGATCAGTTTAGAATGATCAATTTAACTAGGCGATATACTTGACATGTCCCCACTAAATTGTCTGTAACTCTTAATTTAGAGCTCAAAATGACATGATTCCAATCGCAACATTAATCTAACTAAATTTTCTATAGTATAAAACAATTTAAGATAGGAATAGCTATGACAATGCCTCCACGTAATCCAATGTATCCAAAACTGCATGATGTCATGTAATATGCTTCATTTATAAGCCTTTACTCAAGAAGCACCAATGATCAGTTAAGAATGATCATTTTAATGGGCTGATCAACTTGACATGTATGCACTTAATCGTCCGTAACTTTTTATTTAGAGTTCAGAATGATACGAATCCAACACCTGTGTTAAGGTAGCTCAATTTTCTATGTTGTGACAGCATTTGAGACTAAAACAGCTACCACAAAGCCTTCAAGTAATCCAATATATTCTAAACTTCGTGATGCCATGCATTATGCTTAAGTTATAAGCCTTTACCCAAGAAGAACTAATGATTAGTTTTGAATGATCATTTTAACAAGCTGATCAACTTGACATGCCCGCACTAAATCGTCTTTACGATTTGATTTAGAGCTCAAAAATGACATGAACCCAACGGTCACGTTAATCTAGCTCAATTCTCAATATTGTGACAACATTTGAGACAAAAAGAGCTTCCAAAAAGCCTTCAAGTAATCAAATATATCTTAAACTGTGTGATGTCGTGCATTATGCTGCATTTATAAGCCATTTATCAAGGAGCACTAATGATTTGTTTAGAATGATCATATTAACTAGCTGATCAACTTGACATGTCTGCACTAAATAGTCTTTAACATTTAATTAAGAGATCAAAACGACATGAATCCAACGGCAAAGTTAAATATTGTGACAACATTTGAGACTAAAAGAGCTACGACAAAGCTTCCAAGTAATCCAATGTATCTCAAAATGCGTGATGCCATTCATTATGCTACATTTATAAGCCTTTACTCAAGGACCACCAATGATCAGTTAAAAATGATCATTTTAATTCGGATATAACCTTGACATTTACGCACTAAATAGTCCGTAACTTTTGATTTAGAGTTCAGAATGATATGAATCAAATGCCCACGTTAAGCTAGCTCAATTTTCTATATTGGGAAAAAATTTAAGACCAAAATAGCTAGGACCAAGCCTCCAAGTAATCCAATCTAGCCCAAACTGTGTGATGCAATGCATTATGCTTCATTTGTAAACGTTTGCTCAATGAGCACCAATGATCAGTTTAGAATGATCATTTCAACTAGCTGATCAACTTGATATGTCTGCACTTAATCGCCTTTAACATTTGATTTAGAACTTAGAATGACACGAATCCAACGCCGACGTTAAGCTAGCTCAATTTTCTTTATTGTGACAACATTTGAGACTCGAAGAGTTACCACAAAGCCTTCAAGTAATCCAATATATCCTAAATTGCATGATGCCATGCATTATGCTTTATTTATAAGCCTTTACTCAAGGAGCACTAATGATCAGTTTAGAATGATCAGTTTAACTGGCCGATCAATTTGACATGTCCAAACTAACTCGTACGCAACTTTTGATTTAGAGTTCAAAGTGACACGAATCCAACGCCCACATGTTAAGCTCGCCCTGAATTCTATATTGAGACAAAATCTAAAACCGAAAGAGCTATGATAAATCCTCCAAGTAATCCAATTTATTCCAAACTGCGTAATGCCATTTATTTTGCTTCATTTGTAAAACTTTGCTCAATGAGCAACAATGATCAGTTTAGAATGATCATTGTAACTATCTGATCAACTTGACATGTCTACACTAAATCATATTTAACATTTGATTTAGAGCGCAAAATGGCATGAATCCAACGACAACATTAATCTAGCTAAATTTTCAAAATTGTGACAACATTTGAGACTGAAAGAGTTATGACAAAGCCTCCAAGTAATGCACCGTATTCCAATATACTTGATGCCATGCATTATGCTTCCTTTGTAAACCGTTGCTCAATGAGCACCAATGATCATTTTAGAATGATCAATTAGCCAATAAACTTGACATTTCCACACTAAATCGTCTCTAATTTTTTATTTACAGTTCAGAATGAAAAGAATGCAATATCCACGTTAAGCTAGCTCAATATTCCATATTGTGAAAACATTTAAGACTAAAATAGCTACGACAAAGCATCCAAGAAATCCAATGTATCCCAAACTGTCTGATGCCATGTATTATGCTTCACTTATAAGCCTTAACTTAAGGACCACCAATGATCAATTAAGAATGAACATTTTAAATGGTCGATCAGCTTGACATGTATGCACTATATTGTCTGTAAGTTTTCATTTAGAGTTCAGAATGATACGAATCCAACGCCCGCGTTAAGGTAGCTCTATTTTCTATAAAAGAGCTACTAAAACGCCTTCAAGTAATCCAATATATCCTAAATTGCGTGATGCCATGCATTATGCTTCATTTATAAGCCTTTACTCAAGGAGCACTAATGATTAGTTTAGAATAATAATTTTAACTTGCTAATAAACTTGACATGTCCGCACTAAATCATCTTTAACATTTGATTTAGAGCTCAAAATGATATGAATCCAATAGCCACGTTATCTAGCTCAAGTTTCAATATTGTGACAACATTTGAAACAAAAAGAGCTATCACAAAGCCTTCAAGTAATCAAATATATCCTAAACTGGGTGATGTCATGCATTATGCTTCATTTATAAACCTTTACTCAAGGAGTATTAATGATCACTTTAGAATGATCATTTTAACTAGCTGATCAACTTCATATGTCCGCACTAAAAAATATCTAACATTTGATTTAGAGATCAACATGGCATGAATCCAACGGCCACGTCAATCTAGCTCAATTTTCAATATTGTGACAACATTTGAGACTAAAAGAGCTATGAAAAAGCTTCCAAGTAATGCAATGTATCTTAAACTGTGTGATGCCATGCATTATGTTTCATTTATAAACTTTTACTCAAGGAGCACCAATGAGTTTAGAATGATCATTTTAACTGGCTGATACACTTGACATGTCCGCACTAAATCGTTTGTAACTTCTGATCTAGAGTTCAGAATGACACGAATCAAACACCCACGTTAATCTAGCTAAATTTTCTATATTGTCATAAATTTAAGACCAAAATATCTAGGACAAAGCTTCCAAGTAATCCAATCTATCCCAACTAAGTGATGGCATGAATTTTGCTTCATTTGTAAACCTTTGCTCAATGAGCATGAATGATGAGTTTAGAATGATCAATTTAACTAGCCGATAAACTTGACATTTCTGCACTAAATCCCGTAACATTTGATTTAGACTTCAGAACGGGACAAATCTAAAGCCCACGTTAAACTATATCAATATTCGATATTGTGACAAAATGTAAGACCGAAATAGCTAAGATAAACGCTCCAAGTAATCCAATCTATCCGAAACTGCTTGATGCCATGCATTATGCTTCATTTGTAAACCTTTGCTCAATGAGCACCAATGATCAGTTTAGAATGATAATTTTAACTAGCTGATCAACTAGACTTGTAAACTGATCATTTTAACTACCTGATCAACTAGACTTGTCTGCACCAAATCGTCTTTAACATTTCATATAGAGTTCAGAATGACACGAATCCAACGTCCACGTTAAGCTAGCTCAATTTTCTATATTGTGACAACATTTGAGACTGAAAAAGCTACCACAAAGTGATCAAGTAATCCAATATAATCCTAAATTGCATGATGCCATGAGTTATTCTTTTTTATAAGCATTTACTCAAGAGCATTAATGATCAGTTTAGAATGATCACTTAAACTGGACGATCAACTTCACATGTCCGCACTAAATCGTCCGTAAGTTTTGATTTAGAGTTCAGAATGACCCGAATCCAATGCCCACGTGTTACGCTACTTCAATATTCTATATTTTGACAACATTTAAAACCAAAATAGCTACAACAAATCCTCCGAGTAATCCAATCTACCCAAACTGCGTGATGTCACGAGTTATGCTTCATTTGTAAACCTTTGCTCAATGAGCACCAATAGTAAGTTTAGAATGATCATTTTAACTACCTGATCAGCTTGACATGTCTGCACTAAATACTCATTAACAATTGATTTAGAGTTCAAAATGACATGAATCCAACAGCCACGTTAATCTAGCTCAATTTTCAATATTGTGACAACATTTGAGATAAAAAGAGCTACCACAAAACCTTCAAGTAATCCAATATATCCTAAACTGCGTGATGCTATGCATTATGTTTTATTTATAAGCGTTTACTCATGGAGCACTAGTGATTAGTTTAGAATGATCATTTTAACTATTTGATCAACTTGACCTGTCCGCACTAAATCGTCTTTAACATTTTATTTCAAGCTCAAAATTACATGAATCCAATGGCCCCATTAATCTAGGTCAATTTTCAATATTGTGACAACATTTGAGACAAAAAGAGCTACCACAAAGCCTTCAAGTAATCAAATATATCCTAAAATGTGTGATGTCATGCATTATGTTTCATTTGTAAGCCTTCACTCAAGGAGCATTAACGATCTGTTTAACATGATCATTTCAACAAGCTGATCAACTTGACATGTCCGTACTAAATAGTGTTTAACATTTGATCTAAAGATAAAATGACATAAATCCAATGGCCACGTTAATCTAGCTCAATTTTCAATATTGTAACAACATTTGAGACTAAAAGAGCTATGACATAGCCTCCAAGTAATCAAATGTATCTCAAACTGTGTGATGCCATGGCATTACTCAAGGAGCACTAATGATTAGTTTAGAATGATCACTTTAATATGCCGATCAACTTGACATATACAAACTAACTCGTCCGTAACTTTTGATTTAGAGTTCAGAATGACACGAATCTAACACCCACGTGTTAAGCTTGCTCATTATTCTATATTGACACAAAAATTAAGACCGAAAAAGCTATGACAAGTCCTTCAAGCAATCCAATCTATTCCAAGCTGCGTGATGCCATGCATTATGCTTCATCCGTATACCTTTGCTCAATGAGCAACAATGATCAGCTTAGAATGATCATTGTAACTAGCTGATCTACTTGACATGTCCGCACTAAATCGTCTTTAACATTTGATTTAGAGCTCAAAATTACACGAATCCAACGGCAACATTAATCTAGCTCAATTTTCAATATTGTGACAACATTTTAGACTGAAAGAGCTTTGAAAAAACCTCCAAGTAAGCAATGTATTCCAAACTGCGTGATGCCATGCATTATGCTTCATTTGTAAACCTTTGCTCTACGAGCACCAATGATCAATTTAACAAGCCGATACACTTGACATGTCCACACTAAATCTTCTGTAACTTTTGATTTAGAGTTCAGAATGCCATGAATCCAATGCCCACGTTAAGCTAGCTCAATTTTCCATATTGTGACAAAACTTAAGACCGAAATAGCTACGAAAAAGCCTCCAAGTAATCCAATGTATCACAGACTGCCTGATGCCTTGTAATATGCTTCATTTATAAGCTTTTACTCAAGGACCACCAATGATCAGTTAAGAATGATCATTTTAATTAGCCGATCAGCTAGACATGTACGAAATAAATCATCCGTAACTTTTGATTTAGAGTTCAAAATGGTACGAATCCAATGCCCGCGTTAAGGTGGCTCAATTTTCTGTATTGTGACAACATTTGAGACTAAAAGAGCTACCACAAAGACTTCAAGTAATCCCATATATCCTAAACTGCGTGATGCCATACATTTTGCTTCATTTATAAGCCTTTACTCATGGAGCACTGGTGATTAGTTTAGAATGATCGTTTGAACTATTTGATCAACTTGACATGTCCGCACTAAATCTTCTTTAACATTTGATTTAGAGCTCAAAATGACATGAATCCAACGGCCACGTTAATCTAGCTCAATTTTCAATATTATGACAACATTTAAGACAAAAAGAGCTACCACAATGCCTCCAAGTAATCCAATATATCATGAACTACATGATGTCATGCATTATGATTCATTTATAAGCTTTTACTCAAGGAGCACTACTAATCAGTTTAGAATAATCATTTTAACTAGCTGATCAACTTGACATGTCTTCACTAAGTAGGTTTTAACATTTGATTTAGAGATCAAAATGATATGAATCCAATGGCCACGTTAATCTTGCTCAATTTTCAATATTGTAACAACATTTGAGACAAAAAGAGCTACCACAATGCCTCCAAGTAATCCAATATATCATGAACTACATGATGTCATGCATTATGATTCATTTATAAGCTTTTACTCAAGTATCTCTAATGATAAATTTAGAATGATCATTTTAACTAGCTGATCAACTTGAAATTTCCGGACTAAATAGTCTTCAACATTTGATTTAGAGATCAAAATGAGCTGTGAAAGTGAAATACTTGCAAAACCAAATCACCAAAAGATATTTCTTATTCACTAGAATCTCCTTGAGTCAATTGTTACAAATTATACTTAATGTTGGGTCTTATGAAACTCTATCCTATTAGATTGTGCCCAAACGATTCCTAGTCTACCCAAAGAAATCTTAAACTCTCGTGTTTTGATCACTTCAGCCCAGACACGTTCTGTTTAAGTGATTCAAAACTTGTCTCTCTTTAAGACCCTTCTCTAGACAAAAGTTCAAGAAGTTCTCTTACTCTCTTGATGCCTTTTTCTCGGATGATTAGGTTGAATTGCTCCAAGTCTTCATTTATAGACGAATCCAAGATTCTTGATTGGAAACTTTGCTTTTTGATGTTAAGAGGACGTTTCCTGATCGCGCTTTATTCTATTTCCATTTTGCTTGATTCTCGTGATGTTGTTTTCATTCTGTGGATTCCTTTGATGCTGTTTCCTTTTTGCCACCGTCTACTCAGCTGTTTCCATTTTTTTAGCATCTTCAGTCTCCCTCTTTTTAACTTATTGTGTGACTCAAGCATTCATCCGTTACTGCTCCTTCCTGTTTGATACATACAGAAACACATACACACAACTACAAGCAGGGATATCTATGACTTGTCTCAATTTGATCAATTGATTGCAAATCAAATATATCAAGAACATAACAAGCCAGGTTGATCCCAGAGCCGGCGGCATCGCCAATTGGGCCGGCGGTGTCATCCACATCGCCGCCAATTGGGCCGGAGGTTTGGGCCTCTCCGCCGGAAAGGTTGATCGATCCGGCCCAGCTGGTCGTAGGCACGGCGGTACCTCTTAGGCCGGCAGGAGCGACAAATGGCCCGGCTGTCTCGGGCAAGCACTCTGGTCGGCCAATCTGATCTCCTGGCCGTCCATATGATCTGATGCCCTCATCACACCCTTTCTAATATTTCTCTGATCGAGGTAAGTTGAGCCTACATTGTGAGAGCATTCCCATCATTGGCTAGGTGTGGTCTTGACTACTTGATTGGCATTAGTTTCCTACAAAAACTGCGTAAGTTTTTCCAAGATTTTATTCTAGTAGTTGTTATATAGGACTAAAGGAATTCAAAGGGTGGTATTCCTAAAGATTACAAGTAACGTAAAAGGAAATGAAGCTAATAAAACAATTAGTACTAATTATTCATTACAGATGTCCTATAAAGAGAAAAATAGCAGATGCAATAACTATATATAAATATATTTATTAACAATAAGTAAAAAGATATAAACGAGATGCAAGGAAATAGGATGTTGATATGAGTGTTTTGAGGAGATTATATGATATTATTATCTAATTAATTTGTTTTTTGTAAAACTTGATCGAGATGCAAAAGGGAGACAGGGATGTTCTTGTTTTTTTGCGTAAAGATGAAACAAATGCAACAAACTAAGATCTAATAGTAGCACAGAAACCTAATGTTGAGATGATAGAAATATAACCAGTTTTAGGAAATTTAGCTCTGAAACCAAAAGTGATAAAAGCTTTGGATTGTTAGCCGGCAACCTTTCGTCCGGTACGAGAAGTCTTTAGTGAGAAACTCAGCACAGGGCTTCTTGGGCAGTTTTATATGGAGTTTTGAGGACTATGGGGTGAAATGAACCACATGAAGTATGGAGGGCCTCGTAATTGATCAGAAACTCAATGGCTAGAAGGTTTGGGTCTCGACTAGATTTAGAGGAATTACTAGAAGCTACTACGCAAACGCAATTATTGAAGAAAATTGCAATCTTTATTGATAATAGCCAAAAAGTTGTCGGAACGTGAAGGAGCATTACTAATATTCTTGGCAGTGGTGACCTTCAAGGATCAGATCCAAAACAAAAGGAAACTACTACAATGCTTTAATGAAAAATAATTTCAATTGAACACTAGAAAAAGAAGGTACTAATTAATGTCGCCAAAGGATTTATGGAACCAAGAAAAAAATAAGGCCAAGTTCATGAGGTTGTAACTAAATGAGAGTATGTGACTTGCCTTTTATACCTTCGGCCAGGTTAGATGGGTGATTCGGCTGCACCTTGGTCTTACACGGCTAGCTTTTACTCTTGTGCTTCAGGTATGTTGATAAATCGGGTGGCCTTGACTTCATTTGAGAATATATGCCAAGTTTGAAGTCATTCTTAATGAGGTGTAGGTCCATTGGCACGATTGGTGACCCTCGCACACATGGCTAAGTTGCTTCGGCCTTCTTGGCTTAGGAGTTCTTCTGTGAAAAAGCTTAATTTGTGGTAGAGTGCGCATCTCCTAGTCCTTCTAATAGCGCAAGTAGGCACTTTAGGGGATGTGACCTCCTCTTGTTCTATGTCTTCAAGTTGGCTGGTAAATTGCATCATGTCTTCGGGCGCACCGCTCAATTGGGTTGTGTCTCCGCTTGATCGGCCATATCGCTTATATCTTATGGTCGGCCAGTTTCTTGGTCAGGTTCTTCGGGTCGGCAAGTATATTTGGAACCTTCATCAGGTATGTTCTTTATATTTCATTTGGGCGAGTTCAAATAGCCCTAACAATGGCTCAAAATGAATTCAAACTCAAACATACACGCCTCAAAAGGGAATCAGCACACACTTCCATAGTTTCCTTTTTATAGGATTAGACATTTTCCATTTCTTGTGATATTGCGAGTTCCTTTGTTTAGTTTTCCCTTGTTGCAGTTTTCCCATTTAATTCGACCATTAGGTGTAGCTGAAGAACCATCATATAAGGTTCCCCTGAAGCTTTGTAACAAATGATCTTTTATTAATAAATATAGAACTTTCTTTCTACAAGAAACCCTACAATCGCAATCGACGCTCTAAGGTTGAACCCCTTTTGCTGTATCAAAGATCTCTCACCCTCTTTGTGGCGCGATTCACCTCCCCATCAGTGCCCCTGCCTTGATCTCATAAGATTTAAATGGTACCCAATGCCTCTAAGAGGGGAGAAACTAGCTGGTATTTCCCCTGGAAACACATCCTTCTACTTTTCCAACACAACATTGACCTCAGCTTAGAACCCTAGTTGAGACCAGCCCTCCTAGCTTCTAAGTTGTGATTTATCACGAGGTTCATCAACCCTCGTGTGTTTCACTTCACCTCTCCATCCAATACCCACCAGAAAACCCTCACCCAGATGCCTAAGGCCGAGTTTCTCGCCTAATCTTCTCCAACCAGTCCGCGAGTGTTACGGCCTTGATTCAAGGATTGTATCACCAGGGGTAGTGATCTTTCTGAAATTAGATGCCTCGGCATACCCTCGTTCTGTGCTGGCTCTAGGGAACCATACGTTCTTTATTGCCTTGAACCTTACCAGTTTCTCCACCTTGATACAACGCTCGAATCAAGGCTCTATGCGTGTGGGCTGTATGGAGAAGATTAGGTGAGAAACTCGACCTTAGGCTTCTGGATGGGGGTTTTCTGTTTGGTAATGGATGGAAGGGTGAGGTGAACCACACGAGGGGTGATGAACCTCGTGATAAATCACAAACTTAGAAGCTAGGAGGGCTGGTCTCGACTAGGGTTCTAAGGGCACAAGTCTCTTGAGAGAAAACTTGTAGGAAAAAAATTTGATCTTTATTAATATCAGAAAAGGTTGTCGAACTACAATGCTGAAGATCCTTATTAATATGCTCGGCAGCTTGACCTTCTAGGGTCGACTCAATAAAGAAAAATGGAAAACTTACAAAAGTGCACAAAAGGAAAAATTACAAAAGGGAATAACTGAAAAGGACTTCTACCTAAATTGTCTTTGACTCAAAATGTAAACATTCTAAATCCTATCCTGCAAAACAGAAAAAAGCAAGTATATAATTTGAAAATTTACCATTCTTACCTATCGGCCAATAAATGGAAGGTGGCCGACCTTGTGGTATGCACGCGCCTAGCTCCTAGTCTTTGACTTGGAGTAGGGTTATGAATCTTTGGGCCCTGGCCTCTCTTGCCACTAAAGCCCAAGTCTCTGAAGTCCTTTGTATGGTTGAGAAGCCTTTGGACTCTTCCTTGCACTGTTGGCCCAATGCTCTTTGCCGATCATCCTCTAGGAGCTTGTCGACCCACAAACTGAACTTGTGGAAGAGCGCCCTTGATCTGCTCCTTGTCATTGCTCCTGGTGGCACCACTGGTGTAGAAACTTCATCTAGATGCATGTCCTGAAGCTGGTAGCTTATCTGGTGCGAGTCTCTTTGTGTAAATGTTGAAATGGTGGTGCAATCGGCTGGATCGGCTGTACCGGCTGGACTGTGCGAGAAGCTGGCAGTATTGTCTTTGGAGCCAGCCAGGTTGATCCCGGAGCCAGCGGTGTCATCCATGTCACCGCCAGTTGGGCCGGCGGTTTGGGCCTCTCCACCGGAAAGGATGATCGGTCCGGCCCGGCTGGTTGTAGGCCCGGCGGTACAGCTTGGGTCGGCAGGCGCACCAAACGGCCCAGCCGTCTCGGGAAAGCACTCGGGTTGGCCAATCTGATCTCCTGGCCGGCCATACGATCTGATGCCCTCATCATCCCCTCCCCCTTCAGTAGGTTTTGACCTCAAAACTGGTTCATCTGCAAGGAAATGAGCTAAATCAGTTACGTTGAATGTGTTAGACCCATTGAACTCACCTGTAAGCTCGATCCAGTAGGCGGTTCTGTTGATCCTCTCCAGCACTCGGAATGGTCCATCTCCTCTTGGGTCCAGCTTGGAACTCCTTAGGTTGGGGAACCTCTCCTGCCGTAGGTGTAGCCACACCCAGTCAACTGGTTGAAAAATCAGCTCCTTTCTTCCCTTGTTGGCGTGAGTCACGTACTGCCCGATCCTCTTCTCCAAGTTTTCTGCTACCTTCTGGTGTGTATTCTTGATGAACTCTGCCTTGGATGCTCCGTTGAGGTTGGTCATCTCTGCTGGTGGCTGTGGCGTTTGCTCCAAAGGTGTTAGGGGGTTGAAGCCGTAGACTATTTCAAAAGGGGTCTTCTTGGTTGCTGAGTGCACTGCTCGGTTGTATGCGAACTCTATGAATGGCAGGCACTCCACCCATGGCTTGAGGTTCTTCCCTAGTGTAGTCCTGAGAAGAGTCGAGAATGTACGGTTGACTACTTCAGTTACGCCATCGGTTTGAGGATGGCAGGTGGTAGAGAAGAGCAGCTTCGTGCCTAGCATCCCCCAAAGGATCCTCCAGAAGTGGCTGAGAAACTTGGTGTCCCTGTTTGACACGATGGTCCTTGGCACTCCATGAAGCCATACTATCTCCCTGAAGAACAGCTCGGCTGTTTGCGTGGCATCATTGACATTGGCACACGGGATGAAATGTGCCATCTTGGAGAATATATCCACCACTACAAAGATAGCATCTTTGTAGTTGATCTTGGGCAGACCTAGAATGAAGTCCATGGAAATGTCCAACCATGGATGTGTAGGTATGGGCAGAGGGAGATACAACCCGTGAGGGTGCACTCGGGACTTCGCCTTTTTGCAAGTGACGCACCTTGCACAATGGGTTTCTACTGACCTCTTGATGTGTGGCCAGTAGAAGTGCTCCTTGACCACTGCTAGTATCTTGTCGACACCAAAATGGCCCATAAGACCTCCTCCATGAGCTTCTCCATGATAAGCTCCCGTAGAGATCCTTGTGGTATGCACAACCTCCTTTCTCGGAATAAGAACCCATCATGGATGTAGCTCCTTGTAGCTCTCAGCAAAGTCAGGATCATCCTTATATTGGTCCTTGATGTGCTCGAATCCGAAGACCTTTGCTTCCATGGTGGATATCAAGGCAAACCTCCTTGATAGTGCATCGGCTACCACATTATCCTTGCTCTTCTTGTACTTGATGACGTAAGGGAAGGTCTCTATGAGCTCCATCCACCTGGCATGTCTCCTCTTGAGATTGGTTTGCCCTCAGAGGTGTTTGCATGATCAGTGTGGATCACAAACTCCTTGGACAACAAGTAATGTTGCCAAGTCTCCAATGCTCGGACTAGGGCATAGAGCTCCTTGTCGGAGGTGGGGTAGTTGAGTGAGGCACCACCTAGCTTCTCACTGAAGTATGCCACTGGCCTTCCTCCTTGGATTAGCACTGCTCCTATGCCTATTCCAGAGGCATCACACTCCACTTCAAACGTCCTGTTGAAGTCGGGCAGGACTAGCACTGGTGCATGCGTGAGGCTGTCCTTCAAGGCCTGGAGCGCCTTCTCCTGAGTTTCTCCCCAGCTGAATCCCACGTTCTTCTTCACTACTGCCGTCAATGGTGAGGCAATACTTCGTAAGTTGGGCTCATATCTTCGGTAGAAGCTGGCCAGCCCGTGGAAGCTCCTCACTTGGCTGATGTTGCTTGGTGTTGGCCACTCTTGTATGGCCTGAATCTTCTCTTCATCCAACCTGTAAGCCCTGTGAACTTACAACAAAACCTAAGAAGACAAGTTTATCAGTACAAAAGATGCACTTGTTTAGATTGGCATAAAGCTCTTCTTGTCGAAGGGTTTTAAGTACCAACTCAAGATGTGTGAGATGTTCCCGTAGGCACTTACTATAAACTTAAATATCATCGAAGTAAACCACAATGAACTTACTGATGTATGCCCTAAGAACTTGGTTCATAATAAGCATGAAGGTGCTTGGGGCATAAGTCAAGCCGAATGGCATGACTGTCCACTCGTAGAGCCCTTGCTTTGTCTTGAAAGCAGTCCTCCACTCATCACCTTCCTTCATCCTGACCTGGTGGTATCAACTCTTGAGGTCTATCTTGGAGAAGACCGTGGCTCCACTCAGCTCATTTATCATGTCATCCAGCCGTGGTATGGGATGCCTGTACTTGACTGTGATGTTGTTGATTGCTCGGCAGTCCACACACATTCGCCAAGTTCAATCCTTCTTGGGTACTAGCAGTACGGGTACGGCACATGGATTGAGGCTCTCTCGAACATAGCCCTTCTCCAGGAGCTCTTTGACTTGCTTCTCAATCTCCTTGGACTCCTCTGGGCTCATCTGGTAGGCTGGTCAATTAGGTAAGGCTGCTCCAGGCACGAGGTCAATCTGGTGCTCTATGCCGCGTAGGGGAGGCAAGCCTGCTGGTATCTCCTCAGGGAATACGTCCTGGAATTTTTTGAGGAGAGCTGCTACTTCAAGGGGTAGCTCTACCTGTTCCTTTTCTATACTCAAAATTTCTTTGAAGACCATTAGCAACATTAAATCCTTCGAGGCTAAAGCTCTCTGGACATGACTTGGTTGAATAAGAAAATTTGACTTAATGAGTTTCTTTTTCTTACTCATTTGTTGCTGTAGCTCATGTACCTAGGCAGGTGTGAGAGGATCTAGGCTGACCTTTCTCTTGTCGTGCACAAAGGTGTAGAGATTGGTTCGGCCATCATGCCTTGTCTCCTTGTCAAACTGCCATGGCCATCCTAGCAGAAGATGGCCAGCTTGCATTTGTACAACATCGCAAACTACCTGGTCTTGGTATCTGCCCACACTGAATGGCACGGTTACTTGCTCATGGACCACAACAGTGTTGTGGTCGTATCTATTTGAGTTTAAAATTTTTGGTCAATATAGAAAATTGAGCTAGCATAACGTAGGCGTTGGATTCATGTCATTCGGAGCTCTAAATCAAAAGTTACATGTGATTTAGTGCAGACATGTCAAGTTGATCGGCCAGTCCAAATGATCATTCTAAACCGATCATTGGTTCTCATTGAGTAAAGGCTTATAACAAATTATAGTGTATGGCATCACACAGTTTGGGATCGATTGGTTTACTCATAGGCTAAATATGCGACCAATTTGCGACTACTTTTGGAGTGGCTCTTCAGTCAGAAAGTGGTGGAAAAGTGACAACTTAAAAAACATGTGCGTATTAGGTATACCGACTTTTAAGCGACTACACTGTTGTGCCTCTCCACCTTGCGGCTGATTCTCTCTTGCTGTCCATCCAAGAATTGCGCCATCAATGCCTCTTCATCGTCATTGAGCTCCCGCCTGTTCCTTCGGTCAGAAGCCTCACGATCCCAGCAGATGAGGGCATTATCCGTGAGTTGTGCCACTGCCATGGAGACTCTCCTAGGGCCTGGTTGGTTGTAATGATCGAAGATGTGATCCATCCTCCTCTCCCAATCTAGATAGGTCTCGGGGTCTACTTTTCCTTCAAAACTAGGAGGTGTTAGTTTGACATCATGATTATTTAACCGGTTATAGGCATAGTCATCTCCATCCTCATGATGCGTAGGGGGCATTCTTGGTCTCTGGTGATGACCATAGGGCTCGTAGCTATTGCCCTCTGCTTCTGGTTGCCGTGGAGGTCCTCTCGGCCTAGGGTGATAGCCGTGAGGCTGTGCGTCTTCATCTCCATCCGGCTGGGGCTCCTTCTGTTTGTGCCGTGTCCTAGGGTGTTCAGGACCCTCAGCATGGTCTTTCTCAGCCCTCACGTGCCTTATGGCCTGGAATCTCACCGGCCTCTCCACGCGCTCCAACCTCTCGCCGATTGATGCGAGTTGTGTTTGGAGGGTGGTGAACATGGCCATCATGGCCTCGGTTGATGTGCTTGATGTGCTCAAATCCTAAGACCTTTGCTTCCATTGTAGAATTCAAAGCAAACCTCCTTGATAGTGCATCGGCTACCACATTATCCTTGCCCTTCTTGTACTTGATGACGTAAGGAAAGGTTTCTATAAACTCCATCCACCTAGCACGTCTCCTCTTGAGGTTGGCTTGCCCTCTAAGGTTTTTGGGGGTCTCGTGATAAGTGTGGATCACAAACTCCTTGGACAACAAGTAATGTTGCCAAGTCTCCAGGGCTCGGACTAGGGCATAGAGCTCCATGTCATAGGTGGGGTAATTCAATAAGGCTCCACCTAACTTCTCACTGAAGTAAGCCACTGGCCTCCCTCCTTGGGTTAGCACTGCTCCAATGCCTATTCCAGAGGCATCACACTGCACTTCAAACGTCTTGTTGAAGTCGGGCAGGACTAGCACTGGTGCATGCGTGAGGCTTTCCTTCAAGGCCTGGAATTCCTTCTCTTGAGCTTCTCCCAAGGTAAACCCCACATTCTTCTTCAGTACTGCCGTCAATGGTGAGGCAATGCTGCTGAAGTGGGCACAAATCTCCGGTAGAAGCTGGCCAGGCCGTGAAAGCTTCTTACTTGGCTGATGTTGCTCGGTGTTGGCCATTGTTGTATGGCTCGAATCTTTTCCTCATCAACCTGTAAGCCCTGTGAACTCACAACAAAGCCTAAGAAAACAAGATTTTCAGTACAAAAGGTGCACTTCTTGAGATTGGCATAAAGCTCTTCTTGTCAAAGGGTTTTAAGCACCATCTCAAGATGTGTAAGATGTTCCAGAAGGCATTTACTGTAAACAAGTATGTCATCAAAGTATACTACTACAAAGTTACTGATGTACGCCCTAAGAACTTGGTTCATAAGGCGCATGAATGTTCTTTGGGCATTAGTCAAACCAAATCGCATGACTGTCCACTCATAGAGCCCTTGCTTTGTCTTGAAAGCAGTCTTCCATTCATCACCTTCCTTCATCCTGACCTGGTGGTATCCACTCTTGAGGTCTATCTTGGAGAAGACCGTGGCTCCACTCAGCTCATCCAGCATGTCATCCAGCTGTGGTATCGGATGCCGGTACTTGACTGTGATGTTGTTGATTGCTCGGCAGTCCACGCACATGCGCCAAGTCCCATCCTTCTTGGGGACTAGTAGCACTGGTACAGCACATGGACTGAGGCTCTGTCGAACATAGCCTTTCTCCAGGATCTCCTTGACTTGCTTCTCAAGCTCTCTGGACTCCTCTGGACTCATCCGGTAGGCTGGGCGATTGGGTAGGGCAGCTCCGGGCACGAGGTAGATCTGGTGCTCTATGCCTCGTAGGGAGGCAAGCCTGCTGGTATCTCCTTCCGGGAACACATCCTGGAACTTGTTGAGGAGAGCTGCTACTTCAGGAGGTAGCTCTACCTGTTCTTTCTCTACACTCAAAACTTCTTTGAAAACCATTAGTAACATTAAGTCCTTTGAGGCTAAAGCTCTCCGGACATGACTCGGTTGAATGAGAAAATTAGATTTAATGAGTTTCTTTTCCTTACTCATTTGTTGTTGTAGCTCGTGTACCTAGGCAGGTGCCAGAGGGGCTAGGCTGACCTTTCTCTTATCGTGCATAAAGGTGTATAGATTGGTCCGGCCATCATGCCTTGTCTCCTTGTCGAATTGTCATGGTCTTCTTAAAAGAAGGTAGCCAGCTTGCATGGGTACCACGTCACAAACTATTTGGTCTTGGTATCTGCACAAACTGAATGGCACGGGTACTTGCTCATGGATCTTGAGCTCCACCTTGTCATCTAGCCATCTCAGTCGATATGGCCTGGGGTGCTTTGTCTTCTCTAGACCTAGCTTATCAACCATATATGCACTAGCCACGTTAGTGCAAGAACCACCATCTATGATGAGGTTACATACCTTGCCCTTGATGGTGCACCGGCTGTGGAAGATGTTCTCCCTTTGAATGGTCTCAGAGGGGTCTACCATTGCACTGAGGATGCGTCTTGTGACCAGTACCTCTCCCATATCAGGGTACTCTATGTCTCCGTATTCTGCTTCTGGTTCGAAGTCCTCTTCATCTTGAGACTCATATTCTCCAGCTTCCATGATCAGCATGACCCGGTTGTTTGGGCACTCCCTTGAGATGTGACCATGACCCCTACACTTAAAACAAGTGATATCACGTGATCTCTGAGGGTTAGAAGACTTACTAGGCTCTCTCTGGTCACGGGTTTGTTCAAGAGGCTTGCTCTTGAACCGTGATTCTATCTTTATGCTTTTGCCTTTGTCTACGGGCTTGGTGCCATTGCTTGGTGCCCAAGGCATCTTAGGTCTGTTGCGTATGTCTTGGCTCTTACGCTTGATGTGCTGTTCAGCCTATACAGAGAGGTGGAACAGGTCCTTGAAATCACTATAGATTTGCCTCCCCACTTTTCGGCTGATCCTTTCCTGATATCAATCCAAGAATTAAGCCATCAATGCTTCTTAATCGTCACTGAGCTCCAGCCTATTCCTTAGTCTCTCAAACTCCTCATAGTACTCCTCCACTGATCTTGTGCCCTGTTTAAGGGTACGAAAACGGTGTCACAAGTCTCTATGGAAATAAGGTGGAACAAACCTTTGTCTCATGATATCCTTCATGTCGACCCAAGAGTCTACGGGTCTCAATCTCCTTCTCCTACGGTCAGAAGCCTCACGATCCCACCAGATGAGGGAATTATCCATGAGTTGTGCTACTGCCATGGAGACTCTCCTAGGGCCTGGTTGGTTGTAGTGGTCGAAGATGTGATCCATCCTCCTTTCCCAATCTAGATAGGCCTTGGGGTCTACTTTTCCTGCAAAACTAGGAGGTGTTAGTTTGACATTGTTACTGTTTACCTGGTTGTAGGCGTAGTCATCTCCATCCTCATGATGTCTAAGGGGCATTCTTGGTCTCTGGTGGTGACCATATGGCTCGTAGCCATTGCCCTCTGCTTTTGGTTGTCGTGGAGGTCCTCTCGGCCTAGGGTGATAGCCATGAGGCTGTTGGCCCTCATCTTCATCCGGTTGGGATTCCTCCTGTTCTGGCCGTACCCTTGGGTGATCAGGACCTTCAGTAGGGTCTTGGTAAGCCCTCACGTGCCTTATGGCTTGGAGTCTCACCGGCCTCTACACATGCTCCAACCTCTCGCTAATTGATGCGAGTTGTGTTTGGAGGGTGGTGAACATGGCCATCATGGCCTCGGTGGCATCTTGATTTCAGCATTCAGCCTTCGTGTGCTACAAGAAGAAAACAAGGTTAGTTGCTCCTACGAATTCTTTAGGAGTGATTTTCTTTTATAATAGGAGAAGGACAACAGAGTAATTAATGATGCAAATCTTAGCAATTAATGTTGTAAATCTCCTAGATTTTTTTTGGTCTATTTTCTTATAATTTTCTTGGTAGTTTTGATTTAACTTAAATAATAATGGAAAATATGCTCTAGTAAAAAGGAAAAACGAAGTTGCAATGAAAAGAATGAATCTAGACCCTAGTGATGCACATAGGAGATAGATGCACTCGGTTTGATCTTTAGTTGTTATTTTTTTTATTGGAATTAAACTTATGCACGAAACTAAATAAAGACTGAATTAAAGGATAGAAACAACCTGGTTTTAGGAGCTTAAGCTCTGATACCAAAATGATACAAGCTTGGAATCAAGGCCGTAACACACTTGGACCGGTTGGAGAAGATTATGCGAGAAACTCGACCTTAGGCTTCTTGAATGGGGTTTTCTGGTGGGTATTGGGTGGTGGGTGAAGTGAACCACACTAGGTGTGAAGCGCCTTCTGATAAATCACAACTTAGAAGCTAGGAGGGCTGGTCTCAACTACGGTTTTAAGCGATAGAGTTTTAGGCGAAGAACTAGTAGGGAAAAAGTGCTCTCTTTATTAATAATCAAAAAATTGCCAAACTACAATGCTGAAGGAGCCTTATTAATATGCTCGGCATCTTTGACCTTCTAGGTTCGACCCAAAATAAAAATGGAAAAGATACAAAAGTGCATAAGGAAAATTACAAAAAGGAAATAACCGAAAAAGGACAAGTACCTAAATTGTTCTTGACTAAATAAATGGAAAACTACTAATTCCTACCCTGCAAAACAGAAAAGGCAAGTATGTAATTGGAAACTTACATCCTTACATTTCGGCCAAGAAATAGAAGGTGTCCGACCTTTCTCACATGTGCCTTAGTCTTCAACTTGGAATAGGGTTACGAAATGTTGGGCCTTGACATCTTTTGCCACGAGAGCCCAAGTCTCTGAAGTCCTTTGGGATGTTGAGAAGCCCTTGGATTCTTCCTTGTACTCTTGGCCCAATGCTCCTTGTCATTGGTCTTCTAGGAGGTTGTCTACCAACAAGCTGAACTTGTGCAAGAGTGCCCTTGTTCTGCTCCTTTTCATGGCTCTTGGTGGCACCACTGGTGTAGAGATTTCATCTAGGTCCATGCCTTGAAGCTGGTAGCTGAGTTGATACGAGTGTCCTTGTATAGAGGTGGAAATGGTGGTGCAATCTCTTGAGCCGGCTGGATTGTGTGCAGAGCTGGCCGAGTTGAGATCAGAGCTGGCCAGATCAATTTGTGGGCTGGCGGCATCACCAGTTGGGCCGGTAGTGTTATTCACATCGTCTCGCAAGTTGGGCCGGAGGTTTGGGCCTCTCCTCCGGAGAAGTTGGTCGGCCTGGCCCGGCTGATCGTAGGGCCCGCAGTACGTCTTGCCCTGGCAGACGCGCCAAATGGCCCGGCTGACTCGGGCAAGCCCTCTGGTCGGCCATTTTGGTCTTCTGGCTGGCTAGACGATCTGATGTCCTCATGAAGTATCAACAGTGGTACCAACAGGCGAATCTTCAGGGGGAAGGGGTGAGCCCACCGACTTCGTACCGAAGGGAATGGAGGAAGATGGGGACGACTTCAAAGTGCCCATCATGTACGAGAGGCCAAAGAAGATAGCTTTCCTGGTGAGAAGAGGCAAATGAGGTCCAATGGGATGAAAGCATTCCGACCAAGGCTTATAAAAGAGTGAAGCGACATGATGGTGAAAAGACATGACTATTCGCTGACAGACATAAAGACTTAGCAGTTGAGGGAATTTTAGAAGGCTATTCATAAAACATTGTTAGCTACTATTTGTTTCAACCACATGAGTTGAGTACAGCAACTACCAAGAGCAATGTATTCAGCTTCAGCAGTTGAGAGTGTGACACGCTGTTCTGTTTCTTACTGTGCCAAGAAATGAGATTATTTCCGAGAAAGAAAGATCCTCCACTTGTGCTCCTGCGATCATCTAAGCAACTTGTCCAATCAGCATCACAATATCCAGCCAAATGTTGATTGGTATAATTGCTGTACAGCAGGCCAAGATCAACTGTTCCCTTGACATACTTAATGATTCTTTTGAAAGCCTGAAGATGTGATAGTTTTGGTTTGGCTTAGTAACGTGCACAGATGCCCACACTTACACAAATGTTTGGCCGACTAGCTGTAAGATACAGAAGGCTCCCAATCATTCCCCTGTACAGCTTGGGATCAACATCTTCACCTTGCTCATCACAACTAAGTTTACAGTTTACAGCCATAGGTGTTTTGGCAGATTTGCTCTGCTCTAACCCAAACCTCCTCACCAGGTTTTTGGCATATGAACTCTGATAAAGAAAAACGTAGTCAGTAGTCTGTTGGATGTGGAGTCCGAGAAAGTAGTTGAGCTCTCCAACAATACTCATTTCAAACTCATTTGTCATTCGTTTGACAAATGCATCAACAAGTTCTTGATGAGTTCCACCGAACACAATATCATCAACATATGTCTGTACTACAATGAATCCATTTGAGTTGTCATGGATAAACAAGGTCTTGTCAACAGAGCCTCGCTGATATCCTTGACAAACGAGAAATGAAGTTAGTCATTCGTACCATGCTCGTGGTGCTTGTTTTAAACCATACAGAGCTTTCTTTAACTTGAACACATAATCAGGGTGTTTGTTGTCGTCAAAGCCCTTGTGCTGTTCGACATAGACTTCTTCCAGCAATAATCCGTTCAGAAATGCACTCTTAACATCCATTTGATGTAAGGTGAATCCCATCAGACAAGCCATGCCTATTAGAAACCTGATAGACTCTAATCGAGGAATTGGTGCAAATGTTTCGTCAAAATCAACACCTTCCACTTAAGAATAACCTTGAGTGACCAATCGAGCATTGTTTCGAACAACATTTCCATGCTCATCTCACTTATTCTTGAAGATCCACTTGGTTCCAACAACATTAACATTTTCTGGACGTGGAGTCAGATCGCACACTTGACTGCGATCAAACTATTCAAGCTCTTCTTGCATGGATTGAATCCAGTATTCATCCATTAGAGCTTCTCTGTGATTCTTTGGCTCCAATGTTGACAAAAGCAAGCAAATCGAACCATTTCTTTGAAATCTATGTGTTTTTTCCGAGTGACTCTTTCTCCAGTTATTTTCCCTATGACATCCTTTTCAGAGTGATTTTGTGTACCTGAGGAACATGCTCTTCTCTTAATTCGGAATCTGACAAATTCCTGACTTCTTCAAAATTTTCTTTGTTCACTGTTTCCTCTGATGTGACTGGTGTCATGTCAACCAGTTTAAATATCACACCTTATGAAGTTGTACATAAACACCACATTTCTAGTTTCCTGAACATACCTCAATTTCTTGTTGTAGACTCTATAGGCTGTGCTTGTTCCTGAGTATCCTAAGAAAATCCCGTTGTCACTTCCATAATCAAACTTTCCCAACTGATTCTTTTCATTTAGGATATAGCACTAACACACAAACCCATGGAAGTAGTCCACAGTAGGAGTCTTTCCTTTCTATAGTTCATAGGGTGTTACTCCCGTGCCTTTTTATGATAGACACTATGTTGATCACATGGTATGTTGTGCTGATCGCATCTGCACAGAAGTGTTTGGCAACCTGATTCCCATGCAACATTGCTACGGCCATCTCCTGTAGCGTTCGATTTTTTCTTTCAACTACATCATTCTGCTGAGGTGTTCTTGGGGCTGAGTATTGATGGAAGATACCTTGTTCTCCACAAAATGCATCAAACAGATAATTTTTGAACTCTCTTCCGTGGTCACTCCTGATTGTCTTAATTTCATATTTCTTTTCATTCATTAGCTGGAGAGCAAGAACCTTGAAATTGTTGAAAGTCTCTATCTTTTCTGTGAGAAATCTAACCCAGGTATATCTTGTGCAATCATCCACAATAACAAAGATATATTTCTTACCTGCGAAACTTTCAACCTGAATTGGCTCCATCAGATCCATTTGTAGCAGATCCAACGCTTTCTTTGTTTGGATATCCTGAATAGCTTTATGATGAATTTTTACCTGCTTTCCTTTAGGATATGGTCCACAAACAAAACTCAGTGTCCAATTTTAACTTGGGAATCCCTCGAATTACTTCATGATCTGGTAGTTTAACGGAAATTCATCTGACCGAATTTTTGATGCCACAACTGGAAATCTCCATCTTTGCTAGCCGTAAGGCACTTTTCTGTAGGTCTCTAGACATAACATTTATTTCCAGCTCTTGTCCCCGGAAGAACTATGGAATGAGTTTTGTCAATAACTTGACACTATGAGCTGGGGAAGCTTATTGAGTAACCTTCATCACACAATTGACTAATGCTTACCAAGTTCGCTTTGAGACCCTCAACAAGGTACACATCTTCTAGCTTCGGCAGAGAGCCATTCACCGTATTTCCCTTTCCTTTGATCCTCCCTTTGGCTCTATCACCAAAGGTGACCTTCCCTGATGACAAGATTTTCCTGATTTCCGGTCATGTGTTGAGAACATCCATTTTCAAAGTACCAGATGGCATCTACTGCCCTTTGGCATCCTTCTGAAGTGTATGCAACATAGGTGTAAAGGTCCTCCTTCTCAACCCATGCTCTGTTTTTCTGGTCTGGCCAAATTCTGTTCACATTCATCAATCTCTGAATCTTGGCCTTGTATTGATAACAGTAGACTTTAATGTGACCAGTCTTCCCACAAAAGAAACATCCTGTTCATTTGCTGTAGTTGAACTGAGGAGAATAGCCCAAAGAAGTTTTGTGCCTATGAAGTCTGTTTCGTAACTTACCGAACGAAGAAGAATTACTTTGGTGGTTCGAGTTTCTCCTATTTTCGAGTGCATTTCTATGAGATGAATCCTTAGTCTTTCTGCTCACTTCATTGGTCCTTCTCATTTGATCATTCAATTGTCCTTCCAGATGGCTAGATTTATGGCGTTCCATCGTTAGCTTTCTCCTCAAGTCTTGAACTGTCTGCTTCAGTTCTTCCTTTTCTTTCTGTTTGGCTTCCATTTCGAGAATCAAATCCTTCTTTTCTTGACACGTCGGATCATACGATTTACAAAGGATCTGGTTTTCCTCATACATAGATTGTCTGAATTCGTCATCCTGATCACTGTCATCATCACTTTCATCATCACTTTCATCAATCAGTCCAAGATACGCACTAAAGTTCAACATATCCCTTCATCATCACTGTCATCCTCATCAGAATTAGAATTATCATAGCTCATGAATAACTTTTCCGTTCGTCTCGTCATTCCTACACGTTCTGTCTTGTCATGACCAAAACCTTTACATTCACTACATTTCATCCTTTCTCGCTTCTTGGCAGTTGAGCAGTCAGCTTTATAGTCAACAATACCTTCGCACTCGTAACACTTCACCTCATACTTTCTGAATTTCTTGTCTGGTTTGAAATCGTATTCTCCTTTGACAAAATTTCCTTTCTGTTGGTCTCTTTCCAGCTTTTCTAAGTATCTCCTGACAATTAACCCAACTTTTTCTTCAAGACTTTCTCCCTGATCTTTGTCTTGATTCGCTGCCAACGCTATTCCTTTGCCTTTTGAGTAACTTTTCTTGTTCTGCTCCAACTCATAAGCCTGCATCATACCAAAAACTTGATCGAATTTCATTTCACCAGAGTTTAGAGATACCTCTGTTGTAGACCGATGGGCTTGACACTTATAGGAAGGCACCTCAGAAATTTCTGGACCAATTTCTTATCCTTATACTTCTTACCAAGAACCATGGCCTCATTAGCAATCGAGCTGATTTTCCCACTGAATACTTCAATCGGCTCGTCATCATCCATTGTGAGAGTTTCAAACTGTTAGGCTAACATGTCAACACGGGTTCTCCGAACATTGCTTGTCCCTTCATATGATTTCTGAAGAGAATCCCATGCTTCTTTTGCGGTGGAGCAGCCTTAACTCGTTTGAACTGATCTTTTGTTAGGGATGTCCAGATTACCGAGAGTGCCTTAGAGTTGTACTTAAACATTGTTTTTTCTTCAGCTGTCTACTCTCTCTTACGCTTTGGCACCAGAATACCTTCCTCTGTTTTCATTGTAGGTTCTGTCCATCCTTCTTCTACAACCGTCCAGGCATCTTTATCAATTCCCATGATTAGGGCCTTGATATGTACCTTCCACCATCCGAACTTTTCTGCTTCTAACAGCATAGGTTTTATCAAACCAAAGTGTTGCGAGTTTTCCACACTTTGTCCCTAGACCTCACCTGTTTTTTAATTAAAGAATTAAGAGTTCTTATGAGATGGAGTCTCTTATACCAGTTGAAAGTGTGAAATACTCACCAAACCGAATCATCAAAAGATATTTCTTATTCACTAGAATCTCCTTAAGTTAATGGTTACAAATTACACTCAATGTTGGGTCTTATGCAACTCTATCCCATTAGATTGTGCCCAAACGATTCCTAATCTATCCAAAGAAATCTTCAACTCTCGTGTTTTGATAACTTCACCCCAGACACGTTCTGTCTAAGTGATTCAAAACTTGTTTCTCTCTAAGACCCCTCTCCAAACAAAAGTTCAAGAAGTTCTCTAACTCTCTTGACTCCTCTTTCTCGGATGATTAGGTTGAATTGATCCAAGTCTTATTTTATAGAGGAATCCAAGATACTTGATTGGAAACATCCCTTTTTGATGTTAAGAGGAAATTTCCTCATCACACATGATCCTGTTTCCATTTTGTTTGATTCTCCTGATGGTGTTTCCATTTTGTGGATTCCTTTTATACTGTTTCCTTTTTGCCACCATCTACGCAGCTGTTTCCATTTTTCTAGCATCTTCAACATGAATCCAATGGCCATTTTAATCTAGATTAATTTTCAATATTGTGACAACATTTGAGACTAAAATAGCTATGACAAAGCCTTCAAGTAATCCAATGTATCTCAAACTGGGTGATGCCACGCATTATGCTTCATTTATAAGCCTTTTCTTAAGGAGCACCAATGATCAGTTTAGAATGATCATCTTAACTGGCCGATCAACTTGACATGAACGCACTAGATCGTATGTAACTTTTGATTTAGAGTTCAGAATGACACGAATCAAATGCCCATGTTAAGCTAGCTCAATTTTTTATATGGTGATAAAATTTCAGACCAAAATGGCTAGAACAAAGCCTCCACATAATCCAATCTAGCCCAAACTGCGTGATATCATGCATTATGCTTCATTTGTAAACCTTTGCTCTATGAGCAGGAAAGATCAGTTTAGAATGATCAATTTCACTAGCTGCTAAAAACTTGACAATGTTGCACTAAATCGTCTATAACTTTTGATTTAGAGCTCCGAATAACACGAATCCAACGCCCACGTTAAGCTAGCTCAATATTCTATATTATGAAAATATTTAAGACCGAAATAGCTACAACAAAGCCTCCAAGTAATCCAATCTACCCAAAACTGCGTGATGCCATGCATTAAGCTTCATTTGTAAACCTTTGCTCAATGAGCAGCAGTAATCAGTTTAGAATGATCATTTTAACTAGCTGATCATCTTGACATCTCTGCACGAAATCGTCTTTAACATTTGATTTAGAGATCAGAATGACACGAATCCAACACCGACGTGAAGATAGGTCAATTTTCTATATTGTTACAACATTTGATACTGAAAGAGCTACCACAAAGCCTTCAAGTAATCCAATATATTTTAAATCTCATGATGTCATGCATTATGTTTTGATTTATAAGCCTTTACTCAAGGAACACTAATGATCAGTTTAGAATGATCATTTTAATAGGCCGATCAACTTGACATGTCAGCACTAAATCGTCTGTAACTTTGGATTTAGAGTTCCAAATGACACGGAACAAACGTCCACATTAAGCTAGCTCAATTTTCTATATTGTGATAAATTTAAGACCAAAATAAGTAGGACAAAGCCCAAACTGCGTGATACCATGCATTTATGCTTCATTTGTAAATTTTTGCTCAATGAGCACGAAGGATCAATTTGAATGTTTAGATTAACTAGCTAATAAACTTTACATGTCATGTAACTATTGATTTAGAGTTCAGAATGACGTGAATCTAAAGCCAATGTTAAGCTAGCTTAATTTTCTATATTGTGACAAACATTAAGACAGAAATAGGAACGACGAAAGCCTCCAAGTTGTCCAATGTATCCCAAACTGCGTGATGCCATGTGTTATGCTTTATTTATAAGCCTTTACACAAGGAGAACCAATGATCAGTTAAGAATGATCACTTTAATTGGCTGATTAACTTGACATGTATGCACTAAATTGTCCATAACTTTTTATTTAGAGTTCCGAATTACACAAATCCAACGCCCACGGTAAGCTAGCTCAATTTTATATATTGTGAAAATGATTGAGACTGAAAGAGCTATGAAAAAGCCTCCAAGTAATCCAATGTATCTCAAACTGCTTGATGCCACGTGTTATGCTTCATTTATAAGCCTTTACTTTAGGGGAACTAATGATTAGTTTAGAATGATAATTTTAACTGGTCGATCAACTTGACATGTCCGCACTAAATCGTCCATAATTTGTTATTTAGAGTTCTGAATGACACAAATCCAACGCCCACGTTAAACTAGTTCAATTTTCTATATTATGACAAAATATAAGACAGAAATAGCTACGACAAAGCCTCCGAGTTGTCTAATTTATCTCAAACTGCGTGATATCATGCATTATGCGTCATTTATAAGCCTTTACTCATGGAGCACTATTGGTCAGATAAGAAAGATCATTTTAACTAGCTGCTAAACTTGACATGACCGCACTAAATCGTCCATAACTTTTGATTTAAAGTACAGAATTACACGAATCCAACGCCCACGTTAAGCTAGCTCAATATTCTATATTGTGACAAAATTTAAGATTGTAATAGCTACGACAAAGCCTCCAAGTAATCCAATGTATTCCAAACTGCGTAATGCCATGCATTATGCTTCATTTGTAAACCTTTGTTTGATTAGCACTAATGTCCGCACTAAATTGTCTTTAACATATGATTAAAGCTCGAAATGACATGAATCCAATGGACACGTTAATCTAGCTCAATTTTCAATATTGTGACAACATTTGAGACCGAAAGAGCTACCATAAGGCCTCCAAGTAATCAATTGTATCCCAAACTACGTGGTGCCATGCATCCCAAATTACGTGGTGCCATGCATTATACTTCATTTATAAGCCTTTACTCAAGGAGCACCAATGATCAGTTTAGAATGTTCAATTTAACTGGATGATCAACTTGACATATCCACACTAAATCATTTGTAACTATTGATTAGAGTTCTGAATGACATGAATTCGATGCCCAAGTTAGGCTATCTCAATTTTCTATATTATGATAAAATTTAAAACCAAAATAGCTATGACATAGCTTCCAAGTAATCCAATCTTTCCAGACTATGTGATGCCATGCATTATGATTCATTTGTAAACCTTTTCTCAATGAGCACCTATGATCAGTTTAAAATGATCTATTTAACCAGTAGATAAACTTGAAATATCCGCACTAAATCATCCGTAAATTTTAATTTACAATTCAAAATGATATGAGTCCAATGCCCACATTAAGCTAGCTCAACTTTCTATATTGTGACAAAATTTAAGACATAAATTGCTACGACAAAGCCTCCAAGTAATCCAATGTATCCCATACTGCGTGATACCATGCATTGTCGGTCATTTATAATCCTTTACTCAAGGAGCACCAATAATCAGTTAAGAATTATCATTTTAACTACCAGATCAACTTAACATGACCACATTAAATCGTGCGTAACTTTTGATTTAGAGTTCATAATTATACGAATCCAATGCCCATGTTAAGCTAGCTTAATATTCTATATTGTGACAAAGTTTAAGACAGAAATAGCTAGGACAAAGCCTCCGAGTAATCCAATCTATTCCAAATTGCGTGATACCATATGTAAACCTTTGTTCAATGAGCACCAAAGATCTGTTAAGAATGATCATTATAATTGGCCGATCAACTTGACATGTACACTGTAAATCATTCGTAACTTTTTCTAGAGTTCTGAATGACACGAACCCAACGCCCATATTAAGTTAGCTAAATTTTCTATATTGTGAATACATTTGAGATTAATATAGCTACCACAAAGGCTTCAAATAATCCAATATATCCTAAATTGCGTAACGTCATGCATTATGCTTTATTTATAAGCCTTTACTCAAGGAACACTAATGATAAAATTAGAATGATCAATTTAGAATGATCAATTTAACTGGCTAATCAAATTGACATATGTGCACTAAATGGTCCGAAACTTTTGATTTAGATCTCAGAATGATACGAATCCTATGCCCACGTTAAGCTAGTTCAATTTTCAATATTGTGACAAAATTGAAGAGCAAAATAGCTAAGACAAAGGCTCCTACTAAGCCAATTTATCCCAAACTGCTTGATGTCATGCATTATGCTTCATTCGTAAACCTTTCCTCAATGAACACCAGTGATATGTTTAGAATGATCATTTTAACTTGCTGATCGACTTTACATGTACACACTAAATTGTCTTTAACATTTGATTTAGAGCTCAAAACGACTTGAATCCAATGCCCACAAAATCTAGCTCAATTTTCAATATTGTGACAAAATTTGAGACTGAAAGCACAACGACAACGCCTCCATGTAATCCAATGTATCACACACTATGCGATGACATGCATTATGCTTCTTTTATAATCTTTTACTCACAGAGCACCAATGATCAGTTTAGAATGATCGTTTTAACTGGATGATCAATTTGAGCTGTATGCACTAAATCGTCCATCACTTTTGATTTAGAGTTCAGAATGACACGAATCTAACGTCCACGTTAAGCTAGCTCAATTTTCTATATTGTGAAAAAATTTATGACCGAAATAGCTATGACAAAACCTCCAAGTAATCCATTCTACCCCAAACTGTGTGATGCCATGCATTATGCTTCGTTTGTAAATATATGCTCAATGAGCACCAATGATCAGTTTAAAATGATTGATTAAACTACCCAATAAACTTTACATGTCCACATTAAATAGTCCGTAACTTTTGATTTAGAGTTCAGAATGACATGAATCCAATGCCCATGTTAAGCTAGCCCAATTTTCTATATTGTGACAAAATTTAAGGCAGAAACAGCTACAACAAAGCCTCCAAGTAATCCAATGTATCCCAAACTGCGTGATGCCACGCATTATGCTTCATTTAATAGCCTTTACTCAAGGAGCACCAATGATCAATTTAGAATTATCATTTTAACTGGCCGATCAACTTGACATGTCCACACTACATTGTCTCTAACTTTTATTTTGGAGTTCAGAATGACACGAATCCAACACCAACGTTTAGCTAGCTCACTATTCTATACTGTGACAAAATTTAAGGTCGAAATAGCTATGACAAAGCTTCCAAGAAATACAATCTATCCTAAACTGCGTGATGCCATGCATTATGTTTCATTTGTTAACCTTTTCTCAATGAGCACCAACGATTAATTTAGAATGATCAATTTATCTAGCCGATAAACTTGTCATGTCTGCACTAAATCGTCGGTAACTTTTGATTTAGAGTTTAGAAACACATGAATCCAACGACCACATTAACTAGCTCAATTTTCTATAGTTTAAAATTTTTATGACAAAAATAGCTATGACAAAGCGTCCCACTAATCCAATGTATCCCAAACTGCGTGATACCATGCATTATGCTTTGTTTGAAAACATTTACTCAAAGGGCACCAATGATCACTTAAGAGTTATCATTTTAATTGGTCGATCTACTTAACATGTACGCACTATATCGTCTGTAACTTTTGTTCTAGAGTTCAGAATGACACCAATCCAGCGCACACGTTAAACTAGCTCAGTTTTCTATATTGTGATTACATTTGAGAGTGAAAGAGCTACCACAAAGCCTTCTAAATAATTCATTAAGGAAATTCTCATATTGTCCCAGCCTAGGAACGAAAGAGATCCACAGAGGGAGATATGATATCAACTCAAATTATATCGAGCTACAGGCCCTTATAATAAGATGTCTTTCTTTTTTTCTTCATTAATCAAACTCCAACAAGTAATCATGTAATCCAATCTATCAAAACTGCGTGATGCGTTGCATTATGCTTCATTTATAAGCTTTTACTCAAGGAGCACTAATGATTAGTTTAGATTGATCAGTTTAGAATGATCACTTTAACTGGCCGATCAAATTGACATGTCCGCACTAAATTGTCAGTAACTATTAATTTAGAGTTCAGAATGACAAGAATTCAATCATGTTAAAGTAGCTCAATTTTCTATATTGTGACAACATTTGACACTGAAACAGCTACCATAAATCCTTCAAGTAATCCAATATATCCTAAATTGTGTGATGCCATGCATTGTGCTTCATTTTTAAGGCTTTACTTAAGGAGCACTAATGATTAGTTTTAAATTCTCAGTTTAGAATGATCACTTTATCTGGGGTATGAACTAGACATGTCTGCACAAAATCATCCTTAACTTTTGATTTAGAGTTCCGAACGACATGAATCCAACGCCCATGATAAGCTACCTCAATTTTCTATATTGTGACATCATTAGAGACTGAAAAACTATGCCAAAGCCTTCAAGTAATCCAATCTATCCTAAACTGCGTGATGTCATGCATTATTCTTCATTTCTAAGCCTTTACTCAAAGAGCAGTAATAATCAGTTTAGAATGATCACTTTAACTGGCGGATCAATATGACGTATCGCACTAAATTGTCCGTAACTTTTGATTTAAAGTTCAGAATGACATGAATCCAACGCCCACGTTAAACTAATTCAATATTCTATACTGTGATAAAATTTAAAACCGATATAACGATGAAAAACCCTTAAAGTAATCAAATCTATCCCAAACTGTGTGATGCCATGCATTATTCTTCATCTGTAAATCTTTGCTCAATGAGTACCAATGATTAGTTTAGAATGATCACTTTGGAATGATCAATTTAACTAGATAAACATGACATGTACGCACCAAATCTTCTGTAACTTTTTATTTACAGTTCAAAATCACATGAATCCAATGCCCACGTTAAGCTAGCTCAATTTTCTATATTGTGAAAGAATTTATGTCCAAAATAGCTACGACAAAGCCTCCAAGTAATCCAATGTATCCCAAACTGCGTGATGCCATGAATTATGCTTCAGTTATAAGCCATTACTCAAGAAGCACCGATGATCAGTTTAGAATGATCATTTTTCCGGGTCGATCAACTTGACATGTACGCACTAAGTCGTCCTTAGCTTTTGATTTAAAGTTTAGAATGAAACGAATCCAACGTCCACTTAAAGCGAGCTCAATTTTCTGTATTGTGACAATGTTGAAAACCAAAAGAGCTACCACAAAGCCTTCAAGTAGTCCAATCTATCATAAACTGCGTGATGCCATGCATTATGCTTCATTTATGAGCCTTTACTCAAGGAGCACTAGTGATAAGTTTAGAATGATCAGTGTAGAATTATCACTTTAACTGGTCGATCAACTTGACATATCCGCACTGCATCGTCCATAACTTTTCATTTTGAATTTGGAATGACACGAATCCAATGGCCAAATTAAGCTAGCTCAATATTATATATTGTGAAAAAAATTTAAGAATGAAGTAGCTACGACAAAGCCTCTAAGTAATCAAATCTATCCCAAACTGCGTGATGGCATGCATTATGCTTCATTTGTAAACCTTTGCTCAATGAGCACCAATGATAAGTTTAGAATGCTCGATTTAACTAGCTCATCAACTTGACATGTCAGCACTAAATCGTCTTTAATATTTGATTTAGAGTTCAGAATGACACGAATCTAACAGCCAAGCTAAGCTATCTCAATATTCTATACTGGGACAAAATTTAAGACAGAAATAGCTATGACAAAGCCTTCAACTAATCCAATGTATCCGAAACAGTGTGATACCATGCATTACGCTTCATTTATAAGCCTTTACTGAAGGAGCACTACTGATCAGTTTAGAATGATCCTTTTAACTTGCCGATCAACTTGACATGTCCGCACTAAATCGTCTGTAACTTTTGATTTAGAGTTCAAAATGACACGAATCCAACGCCCACATTAAGCTATCTAAATATTCTATATTGTGACAAAATTTTAGACCAAAATAGCAAAGACAAAGCCTCCAATAATCCAATCTATCTCAAATTGCATGATGTCATGCATTATGCTTCCGTTGTAGTCCTTTGTTCAATGAGCACCAATGATCACTTTAGGGTAATCATTTTAACTAACTGATAAACTTGACATGTCCGCGCTAAATTGTCTTTAACATTTGATTTAGAGCTCAAAATGACATTAATCCAACTCTCACATTAATCTAGCGCAATTTTCAATATTTTGACAACATTTGAGACTGAAAGCGCTACGATAAATCCTCCAAGTAATCTAATGTATCCCAAACTGCGCGATGCCATGCATTATGCTTCATTTATAAGCCTTTACTCAAGGAGCACCAATGATAAGTTTAGAATGATCATTTTAACTGGCTGATCAACTTGATATGTCCGCACTAAATCATCAATAACATTTTGATTTAGAGTTCATAATGACACGAATCTAACGCCCACGTTAAGCTAGCTCAATTTTCTATATTGTTATAAAATTAAAGACCGAAATAGCTACGACAGAACCTCCAACTAATCTAATCTATCCAAAAGTGCGTGATGCGATGCATTATTCTTCATTTGTAAACTATTCCTCAATGAGCACCAATGACAAGTTTAGAATTATCAATTTAACTAGCCGAGAAACTTGACATGTTCGCATTAAATCGTTCATAACTTTTGATTTAGAGTTCAGAATGACATGAATCCAACACTCACGTTAAGGTAAATCAATTTTCTATATTGTGACAAATTTTAAGACAGAAATAGCTACGGCAAACCCTCCAACTAATCCAATGTATCCCAAACTGAGTGATGCCATGCATTATGCTTTATTTTTAAGCCTTTTGCTCAAGGAGCACTAATGATTAGTTTAGAATGAACATTTTAACTGGCCAACCAACTTGATATGTCCCGGGTTTACAACTCTTTTTAAACCATTCCGGGTTTACAAAGCAATGTGAAGCCCCGGAATCAAACAGGATGTGTGTTTCAACACCGCCCACAACCAAGGTCCCTACACATTCATCCTGAATGCTAAGTACCCTACTGTTTATGCATGCCATGCAATGCTCAATTTTATTTAACAGTTAGGGTTATGTACGTACCAGTGATCGAGCTGTACCTGTCCGTATCGCCCATGTCCCGCGATAGCTCATAAACCCACGGTGTTACGGCCTGCCTCTTAGCCGCTGGCTCGATTAGCCAATGGTAGTCCTTTCGTTCGAGTTGCCTTTCGGCTGTCCCTTTGGGGCACTCCTTCCTGATGTGGCCTGACTTACCACAGTTGAAGCAAGTCCTCAAATCATCACTCGGCAGTCCTTGCTGTCCGTAATCCATCTTTGGGCAGTTTCGGGTAGCATGTTCCTTGTTACCACAACGTGCACATGTTCCCATCGCCTTCCAGCATTTTCCACCGTGCCTCCTACCACACGTCTTGCATTCCCTAGCTTTTCTTAGGGGTTTGCTGGAGTCATCAACCTTATCCCACTTTCTTTTCTGATCACCACCACTTGACTGGCCGTATTGATTCGGGAATTTGGATTCTTTCAACCGGTTCTCCTCCTCGATCCCCTCCTCGATCAAGGCAGCCCTTTCCACCAATTCAGTGACTGATCCAAACTTCTGCGCCAAGCAGTGGTTACGGATTTTGACCCTTAGTCAACGCATGAATCGGCGCACTTGCCCAAGTTCATCTTCAAGATCTCTTCCCGCATAACACCTTAAGCGGTTAAATTCTTCTTCATATTCCCGGACAGTTCGGTTCCCTTGAACCAATTCCAGGTATGAACATTCCAATCAGTCGCACGCCTCTGGTGGAAAGAATTTCTTATTGAATTCTCCTTCAAACTCCTCGAAGGTTCGAATCCTTTCACCCAACCATGTATCCACAGCAACCCCCCAGTTATGCGCATCCCCTTCCAGGAAGTGGACTGCGATATCTTTGCAGTAGTCACCAGGACACCTAGTTGACTGAAAGTTCCTCACCAATCGATTCTTCCACTCGTCATCCTTAATTGGGTCAGAGCCCCCAGCGAAACTACCTGTTTTCAGGTGTATTATGTGTTCAAGGATGCTCAAATACCCCACCTTCTTCCTTGCGGACTTAGGTGCGTCATCTAGGATGACCACATCCTGGTTCTCCATAGGAACTCGTTCTTCGCCCATGTGTGGCACCTCAAGAACCGGTGCCTTGGGCTTAACCGCCTCAGTCAGTATAGCCAACTAACTTATCACGGTTCTCATTGTGTTCCATATTTCTTGTGGGCTCGGAATCGCATTAGGATTTACATCCGCGGCTTCCTGGTCGTGTTGTCCTTCTTCACCCGCATGTGTGCGATGAGCAGTAGACTCCTCATCCTCACCTTTTGGATGGTCCAGCTCAGTTGCCGCAACATATGCCGTAGAATGCTCAAATACATTCGGATTCGGCAAGGTTTCAAGCAATCCAATCTAAGATCGAAATCGCTACGACAAAGCCTTCAAGCAATCCAATCTATCCCAAACTGTGTGATACTATTCATTATGCTTCATTTATACGCCTTTACTCAATGAGCACCAATTATCAATCTAGAATGATCATTTTACCTATCTGATCATCTTGACGTGAAACACCCTTCCCGGATTATCAGTCCGAGGAGGTTGTTCCCTTCCGGATTCACAAAGGAATTCCGAGTCTAAGGTCCATAGTTTTAGGGTCTTTTATTTAGTTTAAGTCCAATTTCGAGTTATTCTGAGATTCATGAGTTTTTAGAGTTATTTATAGTCATAATATAAAAGATCCGGAATTTTATTGAAGTATAAGAGTAGGATTCGTTACAACATGATAGTTTGCCCGAAGGCTTACATATTCAACAATCCTAACTACCTGGACTAATACACCACCCATATACTCGGGCCACCAGCCTTGCACTCATGCCAAATCCTTACCACGATCACCATCTTTTCCTGAAAAAGGCCAAAGCCGCATAATTATCTTGGACTTAACCAATATTACTCGATAAGGCTTAAGAAAAATGCATGAATGAATGCATCTCATGCAAAACCCGTCAATTCTCCAAGTTTAACTTAGAATTCGACCAAGACAGACTCGGTTTGGACTTGGGCAGATCTGATCGACCAACCGGCCATGGTAGGAATCACTCGAATCCTTTGGCCAGCCGATACTTACCCAGAAAGACTCGATTCGGTCTATGGGCAGTCCAAGCCGATTATCTGACCGGAAAGGTTTCACCCAATTCCGATCACTCGGCCAAGTTTACCATACTATCCCGCCTTGGATCCCCTTGCTCGCCGAACCACCAGCGAAGAGGAATCCAAGCATAAAAGGGGAATGGATTACTCAACTTACCACGCCTAGCCCTTAATCGCGTACCGTCAATGTTGGTTTCCCGATCCAAGGTTCACGATTTCTACCTCACTCGATCTAACCCTTATCGAATTTTGCCTTAGAAAAATTCTAGGATTTCTCTTCTCCCAGCCTGTGTCTTGTACCGACCCTAAGCCTTATATTTATAGGGCCCGTGGTCGGTTTTTCATGAACAGTCATGGCTTTTGCTCGACCAATAAACGTTTCTAGTCGAACCGTTGTGCCTGGTCATGGCACTGGTTCGGCACCAACTGCCCGAGCCAATGCTAGCTGGCCAGTTGGCCCAGCTACCAACCAGCTCGTGCAACTGCCGGCCAGCTCACCCAACTGCCGGTCAGCTCTCCCAGCTGCTGGCCAGCACGCCCAGCTGCCGGCCAGCTCGCCCAGCTGCCGGCCAGCTCGCCCAACTGCCGGCCAGCTCGCCCAACCGGTCCTTACCGAGGATCGGGGGTGTTACATACTGTGTCTACTCTAAATTGTCTTTATGTTTTGCTTTAGAGCTCAAAATGACATGAATACAACACCTACATTAAGCACGCTCAGATTTCCATATTGTGTAAAAATTTGAGAGTAAAAGAGCTATGACAAGGTCTCTAAGTAATCCAATGTATCCCAAACTGCGTGATGTTATTCATTATGCTTTATTTATAAGCCTTTAATCAAGGAGCACCGATGATATGTTTGGAATGGTCATTTTAACAAGGCGATCAACTTGGCCATGTCTACACTAAATCATCAGTAACTTTTTATTAAGAGTTCAAAATGACATAAGTCCAACAACCACATTAATCTAGCTCAATTTTATATATTGTGACAAAATTTAAGATCGAAACAACTATGATAAGGCCTCCAAGTAGTCCAATCTATCCCCATCTGCGTGATACCATGCATTATGCTTCATTTATAAGCTTTACTCAAGGAGCAATAATGATCAGTTTCGAATGATCATTTAAACTAGCTGATCACCTGGCCATGTACGACTAAAGAGTCTTTAACTTTTGATTTAGAGCTCAAAATGACATGAATCTAACGCCCACGTTAAGCTAGCTCAATTTTCCATATTGTGACAACATTTGAGACTGAAAGAGCTACGACAAAGCCTCCAAGTAATCCAATGTATCCCAAACTACGTGATGCCATGCATTATGCTTCATTTATAATCCTTTAATCAAGAAGCACCAATGATCTGTTCTGAATGATGATTTTAACTTGGCAATCAACTTGACATGTTTACACTAAGTCGTTCGTAACTATTGATTTAGAGTTCAAATTGACACGAATGTAACACCCATGTTAAGCTCTCTCAATTTTTTGGTGACAAAATTTAAGATGGAAATAATAACAACAAAGCCTTTAAGCAATCCAATCTATGCCAAACTGTGTGATTCTATGCGTTGTGCTTCATTTATACGCCTTTTCTGAATGAGCACTACTGATCAGTTTAAAATGATTATTTTAACTAGTTGATCATCTTGACATGTCCGCTCTAAATTTGCTATAAGTTTTGATTTAGAGCTCAAAATGACAAGAATCCAACGCCTACGTTAAGCAAGCTCAGATTTTCATATTGTGGAAAAATTTTAGACTGAAAGAGCTATGACAAGGCCTCTAAGTAATCCAATGTATCCCAAAGTGCGAGATGTCATGCATTATGCTTTATTTATAAGCCTTTAATCAAAGAGCACCAATGATAAGTTTGGAATGATAATTTTAACTGGCCAATCAACCTGACATGTCTGGTCTAAATCGTCAATAACCTTTTATTAAGAACTCAAAATGACACTAATCCAACACCGACGTTAAGCTAGCTCAATTTTCTTTATTGTGACAAAATTTAAGATCGAAATAGCTATGGCAAAGCCTTCAAGAAATCCATTCTATCCGAAACTGTGTGATACTATGCATTATGCTTCATTTATACGCCTTTACTCAATGAGCACCAATGATCAGTTTAGAATGATTATTTTACCTATCTGATCATCTTGGCGTGTTTTCTCTAAATTGTCTTTATGTTTTGATTTAGAGCTCAAAATGACATGAATCCAACATCTACATTAAGCATGATCAGATTTCCATATTGTGGAAAAATTTGAGGTAAAAGAGCTACGGCAAGACCTCTAAGTAATCCAATGTATCCCAAACTGTGTGATGATATGCATTATGCTTTATTTATAACCCTTTAATCAAGGAGCGCCAATGATAAGTTTGGAATGATCATTTTAATTGGTCGATCAACTGGATATGTCCGGACTAAATCGTTAGTGACATGAGTCCAACACCCACATTAAGCTAGCTCAATTCCCTATATTGTGACAAAATTTAAGATCAAAACAGCTACGATAAGGCCTCCAAGTAATCTAATCTATCCCAATCTGTGTGATACCATGCATTATGTTTCATTTATAACCCTTTACTCAAGTAGTAATAATGATCAGCTTCGAATGATAATTTGAACTAGCTGATAAACTGGCCATGTCTGCACTAAATTGTCTTTAACTTTTTATTCAGAGTTCTAAATGACATGAATCTAACGCCCATGTTAAGCTAGCTCAGTTTTCGATATTGTGGCAACATTTGAGACTGAAAGTGCTATGACAAACCTTCAAGGAATCCAATGTATCCCAAACTACATGATGCCATGCATTATGCTTCATTTATAAGCCTTTAATCAAGGAGCACTAATGATTAGTTTAGAATGATCATTTTAACTTGGTGATCAAGTTGACATGTCTGCACTAAATCGTTCGTAACTTTTGATTTAGAGTTCAAATTGACACGAATCCAAAACCCATGTCAAGCTCCCAAAATATTTTTGTGACAAAATTTAAGATCGGAATAGCTACGACAAAGCCTTCAAACCATCCAATCAATCCCACACAGTGTGATGATATGCATTATGCTTCATTGATAAGCATTTACTCAATGAGCACCAATTGTCGGTTTAGAATGATGATTATAACTAGCTGATCATCTTGACATGTCCGCTCTAAATTGTCTTTAAGTTTTGATTTACAGCTCAAAATGACATGAATAGAGCGCCTACGTTAAGCAAGCTGAGACTTCCATATTGTGGAAAACTTTGAGACTGAAAGCATTTACTCAAGTAGCACCTATGATATGTTTAGAAATATCATTTTAGCCTGGCGATCAACTTGACATGTCCACACTAAATTGTCCGTAACTTTTAATTTAAAGTTTGGAATGACACGAATCCAATGCCCACGTTAAAGTAGCTCAGTTTTCTATATTGTGATTAAATTTAAGATCGAAATAGCTACGAAAAAGCCTCTAAGTAATCCAATCTATCCCAAACTCCGTGTTGCCATGCATTATGATTCATTTCTTAACCTTTGCTCAATAAGCACCAATGATCAGTTTAGAATGATCATTTTAACTAGTTGATCAACTTGACATGTCCGCACTAAATCATCTTTAACAATTGATTTAGAGCTCAAAATGACATGAATCCAATTCCCACATTAACCTACCTAAATTTTCAATATTGTGATAACATTTAAGACTCTAAGAGCTATGAAAAAGACTCCAAGTAATCCAACGTTTCCCAAACTACGTGATGCCATGCAATATTCTTCATTTATAAGCCTTAAATTAAGGAGCACAGTTGATTAGTTTAGAATTACAATTTTAACTAGTCGATTAACTTAACATGTCTGCACTAAATCGTCTATAAGTTATGATTTAGAGTTCAGAATTACACGAATCCAACCACCACGTTAAGCTAGTTAAGTTTTCTATATCATGATTAAATTTAAGACGGAAATAGCTACGACAAAGCCTCCAAGTAATCCCATCTATCCCAAACTACGTGATGCCATGTATTATGCTTCATTTGTAAACCTTCGCTCAATGAGCACCAATGATCAATTTAAGTAACCGATAAACTTGACATGTCCCCATAGAATCGTCCATAACTTTTGATGTAGAGTTTAGATTGAGTTGAATCCAATGCGCACGTTCATCTACCTCAATTTTCAATATTGTGACAACATTTGAGACCGAAAGTCCAACGACAAAGCCTCAAATTATTCCAATGTATCCCGAACTGCGTGATGCCATGCATTTACTTCATTTATAAGCCTTTACTCATGGAGCACCTATGATTAGTTTAGAATTATCATTTTAACTGGCCGATCAACTTAACATGTCCGCACTAAAATCGTCCGTAACTTTTGATTTAGAGTTCAGAATGACACGAATCCAACGCCCACGTTAAGCTAGTTCAGTTTTATATATTGTGATTAAATTTAAGACCAAAATAGCTACGACAAAGCCTCAAAGTAATCCAATGTATCCCAAACTCCGAGTTGCCATGCATTATGCTTCATTTGTAAACCTTTGCTCAATAAGCACCAATGATCAGTTTAGAATGATCATTTTAACTAGCTGATCACCTTCACATGTCCGCACACAATCGTCTTTAACAATTGATTTAGAGCTTAAAATGACATGTATTCAACGCCCACGTTAATCTACCTCGATTTTCAATATTGTGACAACATTTGAGACTAAAAGACTTACAACATAGCCTCCAAGTAATCCAATGTATCCCAAAATGAGTGATGCCATGCAATATGCTTCATTTTTAGGCATTTACTTAAGGAGCATATATGATCAGTTTAGAATTGTCATTTTAGCTGGCCGATCAACTTGACATGTCCACACTAAATTGTCTATAACATTTGATTCAGAGTTAGGAATGACACGAATCCAATGCCCGCGTTAAGCTAGCTCATTGTTCTATATTCTGATTAAATTTAAGGCCAAACTAGCTACGACAAAGCCTCCAAGTAATTCAATCTATCCCAAACTCCACGATGCCAATCATTATGCTTCATTTGTAAATATTTCCTCAATAACCACCAATGATCAGTTTAGAATGATCATATTAACTAGCATATAAACTTGATATGTCCGCACTAAATTGTCTTTGACAATTGACTTAGAGCTCAAAATAACATAAATCCAACGCCCACGTTAATGTAACTAAATTTCCAATATTCTGACAACATTTGAGACTCAAAGATCTAAGACAAAGCCTCCAAGTAATCCAACGTATCCAGAACTGCATGATGTGATGCCATGCATTATGCTTCATTTATAAGCATTTACTCAAGCAGCACCTATGATAAGTTTAGAATTATCATTTTAACTGGCCGATCAACTTGACATATCCACACTAAATTGTCCGTAACTTTTGATTCAGAGTTCATAATGACACGAATCCTTTGCCCACGTTAAAGTAGCTCAGTTTTCTATAATGCTATTAAATTTAAGACCAAAATTGCTACGAAAAAGCCTGCAAGTAATCCATTCTATCCCAAAGTCGGTGTTGCCATGCATTATGCCACATTTGTTACCCTTTGCTCAATAAGCACCAATGATCAATTTAGAATGATCATTTTAACTAGTTCATCAACTTGACATTTCCGCACCAAATCTCCTTTAACAATTGATTTAGAGCTCAAAATGACATGAATCCAACGCACGCGTTAACCTACCGCAATTTTCAATATTGTGAAAACATTTGAAACTCAAAGAACTATGACAAAGACTCCAAGCAATCCAACGTTTCTCAAACTACGTGATGTCATGCATTATGCTTCATTTATAAGCCTTAACTTAAGGAGCACAATTGATTAGTTTAGAATTATTATTTTAACTGGCCGATTAACTTACCATGCCTACACTAATTCATCTGTAACATTTGATTTAGAGTTCAGAATTACACTAATTCGACACCCACGTTAAGCTAGTTCAGTTTTCTATATTGTGATTAAAATTAAGACCGAAATAGCTATGACAAAGCTTCCAAGTAATCCCATCTGTCCCAAAATACGTGATGTCATGTATTACGCTTCATTTGTAAACCATTGCTCAATGAGCACCAATGATCAGTTTAGAATGATCAATTTAACTAGCCGATAAACTTGACATGTCCGCACAGAATCGTCCATAACTTTTGATGTAAAGTTTAGAATGAGTTGAATCCTATGCGCACGTTTATCTACCTCAATTTTCAATATTGTGACAACATTTGAGACTGAAAGACTTACGACAAAGCCTCGAATTATTCCAATGTATCCCAAACTTCGTGTTGCCATGCATTTGCTTCATTTATAAGCATTTACTCAAGGAGCACCTATGATCAGTTTAGAATTATCTCTTTAGCTGGCTGATCAACTTGACATGTCCGCACTTAATTGTCCGTAACTTTTGATTCAGAGATCGGAATGACACGAATCCAATGTCCACGTTAAGCTCGTTAAGTTTTCTATATTGTGATTAAATTTAAGACCGAAATAGCTATGACAAATCCTCCAAGTAATCCAATCTATCCCAAACTCCGTGTTGCCATGCATTATGCTTCATTTGTAAACCTTAGCTCAATAACCACCAATGATCAGTTTAGAATGATCGTTTTAACTATCTGATCAACTTGACATGTCCGCACTAAATCATCTTTAACAATTGATTTATAGGTCAAAATGACATGTATCCAACGCCCATGTTAATCTACCTCAATTTTCAATATTGTGACATTATTTGAGACTAAAAGAGCTACGACAAAGCCTCCATGTAATCGAACGCATCCCAAACTACGTGATGCCATGCATTATGCATGATTTATAAGCCTTAACTTAAGGAGCCCAGTTGATTAGTTTAGAATTATCATATTAATTGGCCGATAAACTTAACATGTCCGCTCTAAAATCATCCGTCACTTTTGATTTAGAGTTCAGAATTACAAATCCAACACCCATGTTAAGCTAGTTCAGTTTTCTATATAATGATTAAATTTAAGACCGAAATAGCTACGACAAAGCCTCCAACTAATCCCATCTATCCCAAACTGCGTGATCCCATGCATTATGCTTCATTTGTAAGCCTTTGCTCAATGAGACCACTGATCAGTTTAGAATTATCACTTTAACTAGCCGATAAATTTGACATGTCCACCATAAATCGTCCGTAACTTTTGATGTAGAGTTCAGAATAACATGAATCCAATGCGCACGTTAATCTACCTGAATTTTTAGTATTGTGACAACATTTGACACTAAAAGACCTACGACAAAACCTCAAAGTAGTCCAATGTGTACCAAACTTCATGATGCCACGCATTACACTTCATTTATAAGTATTTACTTTAGAATTATCCTTTTAGCTGGCCGATCCACTTGACATGTCTGCACTAAATTTTCCGTAACTTTTGATTTAAAGTTCAGAATGACACGAATCCAATGCCCTGCTAGCTCAGTTTTCTATATTGTGATTAAATTTAAGACTGAAATAGCTACGACAAAGCCTCCAAATAATCCAATCTATCCCAAACTCCGTGATGCCATGCATTATGATTCATTTGTAAACCTTTGCTCAATGAGCACCAATGATCAGTTTAGAATGATAATTTTAACTAGTTGATCAACTTTACATGGCTGTGCTAAATCGTCTTTTACATTTGATTTAGAGCTCAAAACGAAATGAATCCAATCCCCACCTTAATCTACCATGATTTTCAATATTGTGATAACATTTGAGCGTGAAAGAGCTACGACAAAGCCTCGTAGTAATCCAATGTATCACAAACTGCGTGATGACGTGGATTATGCTTCATTTATAAGCCTTTACTCAAGGAGCACCCATGATCAGTTTAGATTTATCATTTGAGCTGGCCGATCAACTTGACATGTCCGCTCTAAATCGTTTGTAACTTTTGATTTAGGGTTCAAAATTACACAAATCCAATGCCCATGTTAGGGTAGTTCAGTGTTTTGCATTGTGATTAATTTAAGACCGAAATAGCTACGACAAAGCCTCCAAGAAATCCAATCTATCCCAAACTGTGTGATGTCATGTATTATGCTTCATTTGTAAACCTTTGCTCAATGAGCACCAATGATCATTTAAGAATGATCAATTTTACTAGCCGATAAACTTGACATGTCCGCACTAACTCATCCATAACTATTGATTTAGAATTCAAAATAACATAAATCCAATGCCCAAGTTAAGCTACCTCAATTTTCAATTTTGTGACAACATTTGAGAATGAAAAAGCTACGAAAAATCCTCCAAGTAATCCAATGTATCAAAAGCTGGGTGATGCCATGCATTATGCTTCATTTATAAGCACCAATTATCAGCTTAGAATTATCATTTTAGCTGGCCGATCAACTTGACATGTACGCACTAAATCGTCCGTAATTTGTGATTTAGAGTTCAGAATGACACGAATCCAACGCCCACGTTAAGCAAGCTCAGTTTTCAATATTTTGATTAAATTTAAGACTGAAATAGTACGAAAAAGCCTACAAATAATCTAATGTATCCCAAACTGCGTGATGTCATGAATTATGCTTCATTTATAAGCCTTTACTTAAGGAGTAGCCATGATACGTTTAGAATTATCATTTTAGCTGGCCGATCAACTTGACATGTACACACTAAATCATCCGTAACTTTGTATTAAAGTTCAGAATGACACGAATCCAACGCCCACATTAAGTTAGCTTAATATTGTATATTGTGAAAAACTTTATGACCAAAATAGATACGACAAAGCCACCAAGTAATCCAATCCATCCCAAACTGCGTGATGCCATGCATTATGCTTCATTTGTAAACCTTTGTTCAATGTGCACCAATGATTAGTTTAGAATGATCATTTTAACTAGCTGATAACCTTGACATGTCTGCTCTAAGTCATCGTTAACTTTTGATTTAGAGCTTAAAATGACACGAACCCATCGCCCATGTTAAACTAACTCAATATTCTATATTGTGAAGAAATTTCATAACGAAATAACTATGACAAAGCCTCCAAGCAATCCAATCTTGCCCAAACTGCGTGATGTCATGCATTATGCTTCATTTGTAAACCTTTGCTCAATGTGCACCAATGATTAGTTTAGAATGATCATTTTAACTAGCTGATCAACTTGACATGTCCGCACTAAATTGTCTTTAACAATTGATTTAGAGCTCAAAATGACATGAATCCAACACCCACATTAATCTAACTCTGTTTTCAATAGTTTAACAACATTTAAGACTCAAAAAGCTATGACAAAGCCTCCGAGTAATCCAATGTATGCCAAACTGCGTGATGCCATGCATTATGCCTCATTTATAAGAGTTTACTAAAGCAGCACAACTGATTAGTTTAGAATTATCATTTTAACTGGTGGATCAACTTGACATGTCCGCACTAAATTGTTCGGAACTTTTGATTTAATGTTCTGAATGACACGAATCCAATGCCGACGTAAAGCTAGTTCAGTTTTCTATATTGTGGTTAAATTTAAGACCAAGATAGCTACGAAATAGTCTCCAAGTAATCCAATGTATCCCAAACTACGTGATGCCATGCATTATGCTTCATTTGTAAGCCTTTAGTCAAAGAGCACCAATGATCGGTTTAGAAATATCATTTTAACTGGGCGATGAACTTGACATGTCCGCATGAAATCTTCTGTAACTTTTGATTTTGAGTTCAGAATGACACGAATTCAATGGCCATGTTAAGCTACCTCAATATTCCATATTATGACAAAATATAAGACCGAAATAGGTACAACAAAGCCTCCAAGTAATCCAATCTATCACACACTGCGTGTTGCCATGCATTATGCTTCATTTTTAAACCTTTGCTCAATGAGCAGCAATGATCAGTTTAGATGATCATTTTAACTAGTTGATCAACTTGACATGTATGCTCTAAATCGTCTTGAACTTTTGATTTAGAGCTCAAAATGAAATCAATCGAACGCCCACGTTAATGTAGCTTAATTTTGCATATTGTGATAACATTTGAGACTTAAATATCTACGACAAAGTCTACAAGTAATCCAATGTATCCCAAACTGTGTGATGACATGGATTATGCTTCATTTATAAGCCTTTACTGATAGAGCACCAATGATCAATTTAGAATTATCATTTTAACAGGCCGATCAATTTGACATGTCCACACAAAATCTTCCGTAACTTTTGATTTGGAGTTCAGAAAGACAGGAATCTAACGGCTACGTTAAACTTTCTCAATATTCTAAATTGTGACAAAATTTAAGACCGAGATAGGTACGACAACGCCTCCAAGTAATCCAATCTATCCCAAACTGCGTGATGCCATGCATTATGCTTCATTTGTAAACCTTTGTTCAATGAGCACCAATGATATGTTTAGAGTGATCATTTAACTAGCTGATCAACTAGACATTTCCGCACTACATCGTCAGTAACATTTTATTGAGATATCAAAATGACATGAATTCGACGCTCACGTTAATCTATCTCAGTTTTCAATATTGTGACAACATTTCAGACTGAACAAGCTACAAAAAAGCCTCCATGTAATACAATGTATCCCAAACGGCGGGATGCCATGCATTATGCTTCATTTATAATACTCAAGGAACTTGACATGTCCGCAAGAAATCTTCCGTGACTTTTGATTTAGTGTTCAGAATGACACGAATCCAACGGCTACATTAAGCTAGCTCAATATTCTATAATGTGACAAGATTTAAAACGAAATAGGTACGAAAAGGCCTCCAAGTAATCCAATCTATCCCCAATTACGTGGTGCCATGCATTATGCTTCATTTGTATACCTTTGCTCAATGAGCACCAATGATATGTTTAGAATGATCATTTTAGCAAGCTGATCAACATAACTTGTCCGCACTACATCGTCAGTAAAATTTGATTTAGAGATCAAAATGACATGAATCCGATGTTCACCTTAATCTATCTCAATTTTCAATATTGTAACAACATTTGAGACTGAAAGAGCTACGACAAAGCCTCCAATTAATCCAATGTATCCCAAACAGTGTGATGCCATGCATTATGCTTCATTTATATGTCTTTACTCAAGGAGCACCAATGATCTGTTTAGAATTATCATATTAACTGGCCGATCAAGTTGACATGTCTGCACTAAATAGTTTGTAACTTTTGATTTAGAGTTAAGAGTGACGCAAATCCAATGCCCATGTTATACTAGCTAAATATTTTATATTTTGCCAAAATTTAAGCCTAAGGTAGCTACGACAAAGCCTCCATGTATTCCAATCTATCCCAAACTGCGTGATGCCATGCATTATGCTTCATTTGTAAACGTTTGGTCAGTGAGCAACAATGATTAGTTTAGAATGACATATTTAACTAGGTGATCAAATTGACATGTCTGCCTAAATCGTCTTTAACATTTGATGTAGAACTCCAAATGACAGGAATCCAACGCCCATGTTAGTCTAGCTCAACTTTCAATATTGTGAAAACGTTTGAGACAAAAAGTGCTATGATAAAATCTCCAAGTAATCCCATCTATCCCAAATAGCTTGTTGCCATGCATTATGCTTCATTTGTAAACCTTTGCTCAATCAGCAGCAATAATTAGTTTAGAATGATCATTTTAACTAGTTCATCAACTTGACATTTCTACTCTAAATCGTCTTTAACATTTGATTTAGAGCTCAAAATTACATCAATCCAATGGCCATGTGAATCTAGCTTAATTTTCAATATTGTGACAACATTCGACACGGAAAGAGCTACGAAAAAGCCTCCAAGTAAACCAATCTATGCCAATCTGCGTGACACCATGCATTATGTTTCATTTGTCAACCTTTGCTCAACGAGCACCAATGATATGCTTAGAATGATCATTTTAACTAGATGATCAACTTGACATGTCAACACTCCATCGTCCGTAACATTTGATTTAGAGATCAAAATAACATGAATCCGATGCCCACGTTAATATATCTCAATTTTCAATATTGTGAGAACATTTGAGACTGAAAGCGCTACGAAAAAGCCTCCAAGTAATCTAATGTATCCCAAACTGTCCGATGTTGTGAATGATGCTTCATTTATAAGACTTTACTCAAGCTGCACCACTGATTTATTTAGAATTATCATTTTAATTGGTTATCAACTTGACGTGTCCGCACTAAATCGTCTGTTTTGATTTAGAGTTCGGAATGACACAAATCCAACGCCCATGTTAAGCTAGCTCAATAATTTATATTGTGGCAAAATTTAAGACCAAAATATCTACGACAAAGCCTCCACGTATTCCAATCTATCCTAAATTGTGTGTTGCCATGCATTATGCTTCATTTGTAAACCCTTGCTCAATGAACACCAAAGATTAGTTTATAATGATCATTTTAACTAGCTCATCAACTTGACATGTCTGCCAAATCATATTTAACATTAGATTTAGAGCTCCAAATGACATGAATTCAACGCCCATGTTAATCTAGCTCAACTTTCAATATTGTAGAAACATTTGAGATTGGAAGTACTACGACAAAGCCTTAAACTAATCCAATATATCCCAAATTGTTTGATGCCATGCATTATGCTTCATTTGTAAACCTTTGCTCAATGAGCAGCAATGATCAATTTAGAATGATCATTTTAACTAGCTGTCAACTTGATATGTATGCTAAAATCGTCTTTAACATTTGATATAGATCTCAAAATGACATCAATCCAACGGCCACGTTAATCTATCTCGATTTTCAATATTATGACAATATTTGAGACTGAAAGAGCTACGAAAAAGCCTCCAACTAAACCAATGTATTCCAAAATGCGTGATGCCATGCATTATGATTCATTCGTAAACCATTGTTCAACGAGGACCAGTGATTAGTTTAGAATGATCAATTTAACTAGATGTTAAACTTGACATTTCCGCACTAAATCATCTGTAACTTTAAATTTAGAGCTCAAAATGACATGACTCCAACGCCAACGTTAAGCTAGCTGAATTTCTATATTGTGACAATATTTTAGACTAAAGAGCTACGAAAAAGTCTCCAAGTAAACCAATGTATCCCAAAATGCGTGATGACATGCATTATGATTCATTCGTAAACCATTGTTCAACGAGGACCAGTGATTAGTTTAGAATGATCAATTTAACTAGATGTTAAACTTGACATTTCCGTACTAAATCATCTGTAACTTTAAATTTAGAGCTCAAAATGACATGACTCCAACGCCAACGTTAAGCTAGCTGAATTTCTATATTGTGACAATATTTTAGACTAAAGAGCTACGAAAAAGTCTCCAAGTAAACCAATGTATCCCAAAATGCATGATGACATGCATTATGCTTCATTTATAAGGCTTTACTTAGGGAGTGCCAATGATTAGTTTAGAATGATCACTTTAACTGGCCGATCAACATGACATATCTGCACTAAATCGTCGGTAACTTTTGTTTTAGAGTTCAAATTGACACGAATCCAACGTCCACGTTATCCTATCTCAATATTGTGTATTGTGACAAAGCCTCCAAGTAATCCAATATATCCCAAACTGTGTGATGCCATACATTATGCTTCATTTGTAAACCTTTTCTCAATGAGCACCAATGATCAATTTAGAATGATCATTTTAACTAACTGATCAACTTGACATGTCCACAATAAATCGTTTTAACAATTGATTTAGATTTCAGAATGACACTAATCCAATGCACACGTTAAGGTAGCTCAATTTTTTTTATATTGTGACAACATTTGAGACTGAAAGAGCTACAACACAGCCTTCAAGTAATCCAATATATCCTAAATTGCATGATACCATTTATTATAATTCGTTTATAAGCCTTTACTCAAGGACCACTAATGATCAGTTTAGAATGATCACTTTAACTGGCCGATCAACTTGACATGTCTGAACTAAATCGTCTTTAACATTTGATTTACAGCTCAAAATGACATGAATCCAACGACAACAATAGTCTAGCTAAATTTTCAATATTCTGACAACATTTGAGACTGAAAGAGCTACGACAAAGCCTCCCAATAATCTGATGTATCCAAACTACGTGATGCCATGTATCATGCTTCATTTATAAACCTTTGCTCAAGAGCACCCGTGATCTGTTCACAATGATCATTTTAACTAGCTGATCGACTTGACATGTCCCCACTAAATCGTGTTTACCATTTGGTTTACATCTCAAGATGACATGAATACAATGCCCACGTTCAGCTAGCTCAATCTTCTATAACATTTGAGATTGAAAGAGCTATGAAAAAACCTCCAAGTAATCCGATGTATCCCAAAGTGCGTGATGACATTCATTATGCTTCATTTATAAACCTTTACTCAAGGAGCACGAGTAATTAGTTTAGAATGACCATTTTAACTGGCCGATCAACTTGACATGTCCGCACTAAATCGTCTGTAACTTTTGATTTAGAGTTCAAAACGACACGAATCCAACACCCACATTAAGCTCGCTCAAATTTTTATGATGTGACAACATTTGAGACTGAAAGAGCTACCAAAAAGCCTTGAAGTAATCCAATCTATCGTAAACTACGTGATGGCAAGCATTATGCTTCATTTATAAGCTTTACTCAAGGAGCACCAATGATCAGTTTAGAATTATCGTTTTAACTGGCTGATCAACTTGAGATGACAGCACAGAACCGTCCGTAAATTTTGATTTAGAGTTCAGAATGACCCGAATCCAACGCCCACGTTAGCCTAACTAAATATTCTATATTGTGACAAAATTTAATACCGAAATAGCTACGACAAAGCTTCGAACTAATCCAATCTATCCCAAACTGTGTGATGACATGCATTATGCTACATTTGTAAACCTTTGCTCAATGAGGACCAATGATCAGTTTAGATTGATCATTTTAACTAGCTGATCAACTTGACAAGTCCGCACTAAATCGTATTTAACATTTGATTTAGAGCTCAAAATGACATGAATCCAACGGCAACGTTAATCTAGCTAAATTTTCATTCTTGTTACAATATTTGAGACACAAAGAGCTACGACAAAGCCTCCAAGTAATCCAATGTATAGGAAACAGCGTGATGCGATGCATTATGCTTCATTTGTAAACCTTTTCTCAATGAGCACCAAGGATCATTTTAGAATGATCATTTTAACTAGCTGATCAACTTGACTGTCTGCACTAAATGCCCACGTTAAGCTAGCTCAATTTTCTATATTGTGATAAAATTTAAGACCGAAATAGCTACGACAAAGCCTCCAAGTTATCCAATCTATCCTTAACTGACTGATGCCATGCATTATGCTTCATTTGTAAACCTTTGAACAATGAGCACCAATGAGCAGTTTATAATGATCACTTTAACTGGCTGATCAACTTGCATTATCCGCACTAAATCATCTTTAACTTTTGATTAATAGTTCAGAATGACACGAGTCCAACGCCCACGTTAACCTAGCTCAATATTCCATATTGTAAAAAAATTTAAGACCAAAATAGCTATGAGAAAACATCCAAATAATCCAATTTATCCCAAACTGCGTGATGCCATGCATTATGCTTCATTTGTAAACCTTTTCATAATTCACACCAATGATCACTTTAGAATGATCATTTTAACTAAGTGATCAACTTGACATGTACGCAATAAATCGTCTTTAATGATTAAGAGCTTTAAATGACACGAATCCAATGCCCACCTTAAGCTAGCTCAATGTTCTATACTATGACAACATTTGAGACTAAAAAAGCTACCACAAAGCCTTCAAGTACTCCAATATAACTTAAACTGTGTGATGCCATGCATTATGCTTCATTTATAAGCCTTTAATCAAGGAGCACTAATGATCAGTTTAGAATGATCAGTTTAGAATGATCACTTTAACTGGCCGGTCAACTTGACATATCCGAACTAAATCATCCGTAACTTATGACTTAGAGTTCAGAATGACACGAATCCAAGGCCCACGTGTTAAGCTAGCTCAATATTCCATATTGTTACAAAATTTAAGACCAAAATAGCTATGAAAAAAATCTCTTAGTAATCCAATCTATCGCAAACTGTGTGATACCATGCATTATGCTTCATTTGTAAAACTTTGCTCAATGAGCAGTAATGATCAGTTTAGAGTGATCATTTTAACTAGTTGATCAACTTGACATGTCCGCACTAAATTGTCTTTAACATTTGATTTAGAGGTCAAAATGACATGAATCCAACGGCAATGTTAAACTAGCTAAATTTTCAATATTTTGACAACATTTGAGACTCAAAGAGCTACGACGAAGCCTCCAAGTAATTCAATGTATCCCAAACTGCGTGATGCCTTGCATTATGCTTTATTTATAAGTCTTTACTAAAGGAGCATTAGTGATCAGTTTAGACTGTTCATTTTAACTGGCTATTCAGCTTGGCATGTACGCACTAAATCGTCTGTAACTTTTGATTAAGAGTTCAAAACGACAACAGTTCTAAACACCCACTTTAAGCTTGCTCAATTTTCTATATTGTGACAACATTTGAGACTGAAATAGCTACCACAAACCGTCAAGTAATCCAATCTATCCCAAACTACGTGATGCCATTCATTCTGCTTCATTTATAAGCTTTACTCAAGGAGCACCAATGATCATTTTAGAATGATCACTTTACTGGCCGATCAGCTCGACATGTCCTCACTAAATCATCTGTAACTTTTAATATAGAGTTCAAAATGACACGAATCCAGCGCCCACATTAAGCTAGCTAAATTTTATATATTGTGATAAAATTTAAGACCAAAATAGTTATGACAAGCCTCCATATAATCCAATCTATCCTAAGCTGCCTGATGTCATACATTATGGTTCATTTGTAAACCATTCCTCAATGAGCACCAATGAGAAGTTTAGAATGATCACTTTAACTGGACGATCAACTGACATGTCAGTACTAAATCGTCCATAACTTTCGATATAGATTTAAGAATGATGCGAATCCAACACCCAGTTAACCTAGCTCAATATCTATATTGTAATAAAATTTGAAACCAAAATAGATAGGACAAAGCTTCCAAGTAATTCAATCTATCCCAAACTGCATGATGCCATGCATTATGCTTCATTTGTAAACTTTTTCTCAATGAGCACCAATGATCACTCTAGAATGATCATTTTAACTAGCTGATCAACTTGACATGTCCGTAATAAATCATCTTCAATATTTGATTTAGAACTCCAAATGATATGAATCCAGCGCCCTTGTTAGTCTAGCTCAATTTTAAATATTGTGACAACATTTAAAACTAAAAGAGCTATAACAAAGCTTCCAAGAAATCCAATGTATCCCAAAATATCTGATGCCATGCATTATGCTTCACTTATGCTTTACTCAAGGAGCACCAATTATCACTTACAAATCATCACTTTAATTGGTCGATCAACTTGACATGTACGCAGTAAATTGTCCGTAACTTTTGACTTAGAGTTCAGAATGACAGGAACCCAACAACCTAATGATCAATTTTCTCTGTAACTTTTGACTTACAGTTCAAAATGACAGGAACCGTAATTATGCTTCATTTATAAGCCTTTAGTCAAGGAGCACTAATGATCAATTTACCATGATCAGTTTAAAATGATTAATTTAACTGGCGATCAATTGGACATGTATGAACTAAATCGTTTGTAACTTTTGATTTAGAGTTCATGATGACACGAAACTAGTGCCCATATGTTAAGCTAGCTCATTATTCGATATTGTGACAAAATTTAATACCGTAATAGCTACGAAAAGTCTTAAAAGTAATCAACTCTATCCTAAACTGCGTGATACCATGCATTATGCTTCATTTGTAAGACGTTTCTCAATGAGCACCAATGATCAGTTTAGAATGATCATTTTATTTTGACATGTCCGCACTAAATCGTCTTTAACCTTTGATTTAGAGCTCAAAATGAGATGAATCCAACGACAACGTTAATCTTGATAAATGTTCAATATTGTGACAACATTTGAGACTAAAAGAGCTATGACAAACCTCCAAGTAATCCAACGTATCCCAAACTACGTGATGCCATGGATGATGCTTCATTTGTAAACCTTTGCTCAATGAGCACTAATGATCAGTTTAGAATGATCAATTTAAGTAAGCTATAAACTTGACATGTACGCACTAAATCGTCCGTAACATTTGATTTGGAGTTCAGAATGACATGAATCCAATGCCCACGTTAAGCTAGCTTAATTTTCTATAGTGTCACAAAATTTTAGACCAAAATAGGTACGACAAAGCCTCCAAGTAATCCATTCTATCCCAAACTGTCCAATGCCATGCATTATGCTTCATTTATAAGCCATTACTCAAGGAGCACCAATGATCAGTTAAGAATAGTCATTTTAATTGGCCAATCAACTTGACATGTATGCAATAAATTCTCCATAACTTTTGATTTAGAGTTAAGAATTACATGAATCCATTGCCCAGGTTAAGCTAGCTCAATTTTCTGTATTGTGACAACATTTGAGACTGAAATAGCTACCACAAAGCCTTCAAATAATCAAATGTATCTTAAACTGCATGATGCCATGCATTATGCTTCATTTATAAGCCTTTTCGTAAGAAGCAGCAATGATCAGTTTAGAATGATCATTTTAACTAGCTGATCAACTTGACATGTCCGCACTAAATGGTCTTTCAATTTTGATTTAGAGCTCAAAATGACATGACTCCAACACCCACTTTAAGCTAGCTCAATTTTCCATAGTGTGATAACATTTGAGACTGAAAGAGCTACAACAAGGCCTCCAAGCAATCAAATGTATCCCAAACAGCGTGATGTCATGCATTATGTTTCATTTATAAGCCTGAACTCAAGGAGCACAAATGATCAGTTTAGAAAGATCATTTTAACTGCCCGATTAACTTGACATGTCTGCATTAAATCTTCAGTAACTATTGATTTAGAGTTCAAAATAACACGAATCCAACGCCTACGTTAAGCAAGCTCAATTTTCTATACCGTGATAAAATTTAAGACCAAAACAGCGATGAAAAAGACTTCAAGTAATCCAATCTATCCCAAACTGCGTGATGTCATTCATTATGCTTCATTTATAAGCCTTTACTCAAGGAGCATGAATGATAAGTTAAGAATAGTCATTTTAATTGGCCGATCAACTTGACATTGTCCATAACTTTTGATTTAAAGTTCATAATGACATGAATCCAACGCCCACATTAAGCTAGCTGAATTTTCTATATTGTGAAAATATTTGAGACTGAAAGAGCCACCACAAAGCCTTCAAGTAATCCAATATATTTTAAATTGTGTAATGCCATGCGTTGTGCTTCATTCATAAGCTTGTATTCAACATGCACTAATGATCAGTTTACAATGATCAGTTTAGAATGATCCCTTTAACTGGTGCATCAACTTGATATTTCCACACTAAATCGTCCGTAACTTTTGATTTAGAGTTCAGAATGACACGAGTCCAACACCCACGTTAAGCTAGATCAAATATCTATATAGTGACAACATTTGAGACTGAAAGAGCCACCACAAAGCCTTCAAGTAATCCAATATATCATAAACTGCATGATGCCATGCATCTTGCTTCATTTGTAAGCTTTTACTCAAGGAGCACTAAAGATCTGTTCAGAATGATCAGTTTAGAATGATCATTTTAATGGGTGGATCAACTTGACACTTATGAACTAAATCGTTTGTAACTTTTGATTTAGAGTTCAGAATGACACCATTCCAACGCCGATGTGTTAAGCTAGCTTAGTATTCTACATTGTGACAAAATTATAGTCTAAAATAGCTACGAAAATCCTCCAAGTAATCCAATCTATCCCAAAACGTGTGATACTATGCACTATGCTTCATTTGTAAACCTTTGCTCAATGAGCACAAATGATCAGTTAAGAATGATCAATTTAACTAGGCGATAAACTTGACATGTCCCCACTAAATCGTCTGTAACTTTTTATTTAGGGCTCAGAAATGACATGACTCCAATATGGCAACGTTAATCTAACTAAATTTTCTATAGTATGAAACAATTTAAGACAGAAATGGCTATGACAAAGCCACCAAGTAATCCAATGTATCCAAAACTGTGTGATGCCATGTATTATGCTTCATTTATAAGCCTTTACTCAAGGAACACCAATGATCAGTTAAGAATGATCATTTTAATAGGCTGATCAACTTGACATGTATGCACTTAATCGACGATAACTTTTTATTTAGAGTTCAGAATTATACGAATACATCGCCCGCGTTAAGGTAGATTAACTTGACATGTCTGCACTAAATTGTCCGTAACTTTTGATTTAATGTTCTGAATGACACGAATCCAACGCCGACGTAAAGCTAGTTCAGTTTTTCTATATTCTGGTTAAATTTAAGACCAAAATAGCTACGAAATAGCCTCCAAGTAATCCAATGTATCCCAAACTACGTGATGCCATGCATTATGCTTCATTTGTAAGCCTTTAGTCAAAGAGCACCAATGATCGGTTTAGAAATATCATTTTAACTGGGCGATCAACTTGACATGTCCGCATGAAATCTTCTGTAACTTTTGATTTAAAGTTCAGAATGACACGAATTCAATGGCCATGTTAAGCTACCTCAATATTCCATATTATGACAAAATATAATACCGAAATAGGTACAACAAAGCCTCCAAGTAATCCAATCCAACACACACTGCGTGTTGCCATGCATTATGCTTCATTTGTAAACCTTTGCTCAATGAGCAGCAATGATCAGTTTAGATGATCATTTTAACTAGTTTATCAACTTGACATGTCTGCTCTAAATCGTCTTTAACTTTTGATTTAGAGCTCAAAATGAAATCAATCGAACGTCCTCGTTAATGTAGCTTAATTTTGAATATTGTGATAACATTTGAGACTTAAATATCTACGACAAAGTCTACAAGTAATCCAATGTATCCCAAACTGTGTGATGACATGGATTATGCTTCATTTATAAGCCTTTACTGATAGAGCACCAATGATCAATTTAGAATTATCATTTTAACAGGCCGATCAATTTGACATGTCCACACAAAATCTTCCGTAACTTTTGATTTGGAGTTCAGAAAGACAGGAATCCAACGGCTACGTTAAGCTTGCTCAATATTCTGAAGTATGACAAAATTTAAGACCGAGATAGGTACGAAAACGCCTCCAAGTAATCCAATCTTTCCCGAACTGCGTGATGCCATGCATTATGCTTCAATTGTAAACCTTTGTTCAATGAGCACCAATGATATGTTTAGAGTGATCATTTTGACTAGCTGATCAACTAGACATTTCCACACTACATCGTCAATAACATTTTATTGAGATATCAAAATGACATGAATTCGACGCTCACGTTAATCTATCTCAATTTTCAATATTGTGACAACATTTCAGACTGAACGAGCTACAAAAAGGCCTCCATGTAATCCAATGTATCCCAAACGGCGGGAGGCCATGCATTATGCTTCATTTATGATACTCAAGGAGCACCAATGATCTGTTTAGAATTATCATTTTAACAGGCCAATCAATTTGACATGTCCACAAGAAATCTTCTGTGACTTTTGATTTAGAGTTCAGAATGACACGAATCCAACGGCTACATTAAGCTAGCTCAATCTTCTATAATGTGACAAAATTTAAAACGAAATAGGTACGAAAAGGCCTCCAAGTAATCCAATCTATCCCCAACTACGTGATGCCATGCATTATGCTTCATTTGTATACCTTTGCTCAATGAGCACCAATGATATGTTTAGAATGATTATTTTAGCAAGCTGATCAACTTGACATGTCCGCACTACATCGTCAGTAAATTTTGATGTAGAGTTCAGAATGACATGAATCCAATGCCCACGTTAAGCTAGCTTAATTTTCTATAGTGTCACAAAATTTTAGACCAAAATAGGTACGACAAAGCCTCCAAGTAATCCATTCTATCCCAAACTGTCCGATGCCATGCATTATGCTTCATTTATAAGCCATTACTCAAGGAGCACCAATGATCAGTTAAGAATAGTCATTTTAATTGGCCAATCAACTTGACATATACGCAATAAATTCTCCATAACTTTTGATTTAGAGTTAAGAATTACATGAATCCAATGCCCAGGTTAAGCTAGCTCAATTTTCTGTATTGTGACACATTTGAGACTGAAATAGCTACCACAAAGCCTTCAAATAATCAAATGTATCTTAAACTGCATGATGCCATGCATTATGCTTCATTTATAAGCCTTTTCGTAAGAAGCAGCAATGATCAGTTTAGAATGATCATTTTAACTAGCTGATCAACTTGACATGTCCGCACTAAATCGTCTTTAAATTTTGATTTAGAGCTCAAAATGACATGACTCCAACACCCACTTTAAGCTAGCTCAATTTTCCATAGTGTGATAACATTTGAGACTGAAAGAGCTACAACAAGGCCTCCAAGCAATCAAATGTATCCCAAACAGCGTGATGTCATGCATTATGTTTCATTTATAAGTCTTTACTCAAGGAGCACCAATGATTTGTTTAGAATTATCATTTTAACTGGCCGATCAACTTGACATGTCTGCACTAAATAGTTTGTAACTTTTGATTTAGAGTTAAGAGTGACACAGATCCAATGCCCATGTTATACTAGCTAAATATTTTAAATTTAAGCCTAAAGTAGGTACGACAAAGCCTCCATGTATTCCAATTAATCCCAAACTGCGTGATGCCATGCATTATGCTTCATTTGTAAACGTTTGGTCAGTGAGCAACAATGATTAGTTTAGAAAGACATATTTAACTAGCTGATCAAATTGACATGTCTGCCTAAATTGTCTTTAACATTTGATGTCGAACTCCAAATGACATGAATCCAACGGCCATGTTAGTCTAGCTCAAATTTCAATATTGTGAAAACGTTTAAGACAAAAAGTGCTATGATAAAACCTCCAAGTAATCCCATCTATCCCAAATAGATTGTTGCCATGCATTATGCTTCATTTACAAACCTTTGCTCAATCAGCAGCAATAATTAGTTTAGAATGATCATTTTAACTAGTTCATCAACTTGACATTTCTGCTCTAAATCGTCTTTAACATTTGATTTAGAGCTCAAAATTACATCAATCCAATGGCCATGTGAATCTAGCTCAATTTGCAATATTGTGACAACATTTGACACGGAAAGAGCTATGAAAAAGCCTCCAAGTAAACCAATCTATGCCAATCTGCGTGACACCATGCATTATGCTTCAGTTGTAAACCTTTTCTCAACGAGCACCAATGATATGCTTAGAATGATCATTTTAACTTGATGATCAACTTGAGATGTCAACACTCCATCGTCCGTAACATTTGATTTAGAGATCAAAATAACATGAATCCGGCGCCCACGTTAATATATCTCAATTTTCAATATTGTGAGAACATTTGAGACTGAAAGCGCTACAAAAAAGCCTCCAAGTAATCCAATGTATCTCAAACTGTCCGATGTTGTGAATTATGCTTCATTTATAAAACATTACTCAAGCTGCACCACTGATTTATTTAGATTTATCATTTTAACTGGCGATCAACTTGACGTGTCCGCACTAAATTGTCTGTTTTGATTTAGAGTTCGGAATGACACAAATCCAACGCCCATGTTAAGCTAGCTCAATAATTTATATTGTGGCAAAATTTAAGACCAAAATATCTACGACAAAGCCTCCACGTATTCCAATCTATCCTAAATTGTGTGTTGCCATGCATTATGCTTCATTTGTAAACGTTTGCTCAATGAGCACCAAAGATTCGTTTATAATGATCATTTTAACTAGCTCATCAACTTGACATGTCTGCCAAATCATATTTAACATTAGATTTAGAGCTCCAAATGACATGAATTCAATGCCCATGTTAATCTAGCTCAACTTTCAATATTGTAACAACATTTGAGATTGGAACTACTACGACAAAGCCTTAAAGTAATCCAATATATCCCAAATTTTTTGATGCCATGCATTATGCTTCATTTGTAAACCTTTGCTCAATGAGCAGCAATGATCAATTTAGAATGATCATTTTAACTAGCTGTCAACTTGATATGTCTACTAAAATCGTCTTTAACATTTGATTTAGATTTCAAAATGACATCAATCCAACGGCCACGTTAATCTATCTCGATTTTCAATATTATGACAACATTTGAGACTGAAAGAGCTACGAAAAAGCCTTCAACTAAACCAATGTATCCCAAAATGCGTGATGCAATGCATTATGAATCATTTGTAAACCTTTGTTCAACGAGGACCAGTGATTAGTTTAGAATGATCAATTTAACTAGATGTTAAACTTGACATTTCTGCACTAAATCGTATCTAACTTTAAATTTAGAGCTCAAAATGACATGACTCCAACGCCAACGTTAAGGTAGCTGAATTTTCTATATTGTAACAATATTTGAGACTAAAGAGCTATGAAAAAGTCTCCAAGTAAACCAATGTATCCCAAAATGCGTGATGACATGCATTATGCTTCATTTATAAGGTTGTACTTAGGGAGCGCCAATGATTAGTTTAGAATGATCACTTCAACTGGCCGATCAACATGACATGTCTGCACTAAATCGTCCGTAACTTTTATTTTAGAGTTCAAAATGACACGAATCCAACGCCCACGTTATCCTATCTCAATATTGTGTATTGTGACAAAGCCTCCAAGTAATCCAAAATATCCCAAACTGTGTGATGCCATACATTATGCTTCATTTGTAAACCTTTTCTCAATGACCACCAATGATCAGTTTAGAATGATCATTTTAACTAACTGATCAACTTGACATGTCCACAATAAATCGTTTTAACATTTGATTTAGATTTCAGAATGACACGAATCCAATGCACACGTTAAGGTAGCTCAATTTTTTATATTGTGATAACATTTGAGACTGAAAGAGCTACAACATAGCCTTCAAGTAATCCAATATATCCTAAACTGCATGATACCATTCATTATAATTCGTTTATAAGCCTTTACTCAAGGACCACTAATGATCAGGTTAGAATGATCACTTTAACTGGCCGATCAACTTGACATGTCCGAACTAAATCGTCTTTAACATTTGATTTAGAGATTAAAATGACATGAATCCAATGACAACAATATTCAGCTAAATTTTCAATATTGTGACAACATTTGAGACTGAAAGAGCTACGACAAAGCCTCCAAATAATTTGATGTATCCAAACTGCGTGATGCCATGTATCATGCTTCATTTATAAACCTTTGCTCAAGAGCACCCGTGATCTGTTCAGAATGATCATTTCAACTAGCTGATCGACTTGGCATGTCCCCACTAAATCGTCTTTACCATTTGATTTACATCTCAAGATGACATGAATACAATGCCCACGTTCAGCTAGCTCAATCTTCTATAACATTTGAGATTGAAAGAGCTATGAAAAAACCTCCAAGTAATCCGATGTATCCCAAAGTGTGTGATGACATTCATCATGCTTCATTTATAAACCTTTACTTAAGGAGCACGAGTAATTAGTTTAGAATGACCATTTTAACTGGCCGATCAACTTGACATGTCCGCACTAAATCGTCTGTAACTTTTGATTTAGAGTTCAAAACGACACGAATCCAACACCCACATTAAGCTAGCTCAAATTTTTATTATGTGACAACATTTGAGACAGAAAGAGCTACCAAAAAGACTTCAAGTAATGCAATCTATCGTAAACTACGTGATGGCAAGCATTATGCTTCATTTATATGCTTTACTCAAGGAGCACCAATTATCACTTTAGAATTATCGTTTTAACTGGCTGATCAACTTGAGATGACAGCACGGAACTGTCCGTAAATTTTGAGTTAGAGTTCAGAATGACCCGAATCCAACGCCCACGTTAGCCTAGCTCAATATTCTATATTGTGACAAAATTTAATACTGAAATAGCTACGACAAAGCTTCGAACTAATCCAATCTATCCCAAACTGTGTGATGCCATGCATTATGCTACATTTGTAAACCTTTGCTCAATGAGGACCAATGATCAGTTTAGATTGATCATTTTAACTAGCTGATCCACTTGACAAGTCCGCACTAAATTGTATTTAACATTTGATTTAGAGCTCAAAATGACATGAATCCAACGGCAACATTAATCTAGCCAAATTTTCATTCTCGTTACAACATTTGAGACACAAAGAGCTACGACAAAGCCTCCAAGGAATCCAATGTATACGAAACAGCGTGATGCGATGCATTATACTTCATTTGTAAACTTTTTCTCAATGAGCACCAAGGATCATTTTAACTAGCTGATCAACTTGACTGTCTGCACTAAATGCCCACGTTAAGCTAGCTCAATTTTCTATATTGTGATAAAATTTAAGACCGAAATAGCTACGACAAAGCCTCCAAGTTATCCAATCTATCCTAAACTGACTGATGCCATGTATTATGCTTCATTTGTAAACCTTTGAACAATGAGCACCAATGAGCAGTTTATAATGAGCACCAATGAGCAGTTTATAATGATCACTTTAACTGGCCGATCAACTTGCATTATCCGCACTAAACCATCTTTAACTTTTGATTTATAGTTCAGAATGACACGAGTCCAACGCGCACGTTAACCTAGCTCTATATTCCATATTGTAAAAAAATTTAAGACGAAAATAGCTACGAGAAAGCGTCCAAATAATCCAATTTATCCCAAACTGTGTGATGCCATGCATTATGCTTCATTTGTAAACCTTTTCATAATTCGCACCAATGATCACTTTAGAATGATCATTTTAACTAAGTGATCAACTTGACATGTACGCTATAAATCGTCTTTAATGATTTAGAGCTTTAAATGACACGAATCCAATGCCCACCTTAAGCTAGCTCAATTTTCTATACTATGAAAACATTTGAGACTAAAAAAGCTACCACAAAGCCTTCAAGTAATCCAATATAACTTAAACTGTGTGATGCCATGCATTATGCTTCATTTATAAGCCTTTAATCAAGGAGAACTAATGATCAGTTTAGAATGATCACTTTAGAATGATCACTTTAACTAGCCGATGAACTTGACATATCCGAACTAAATCATCCATAACTTATGACTTAGAGTTCATAATGACACGAATCCAAGGCCCACGTGTTAAGCTAGCTCAATATTCCATATTGTTACAAAATTTAAGACCGAAATAGCTATGAAAAATCTCTTAGTAATCCTATCTATTGCAAACTGTGTGATACCATGCATTATGCTTCATTTGTAAAACTTTGCTCAATGAGCAGTAATGATCAGTTTAGAGTGATCATTTTAACTAGTTGATCAACTTGACATGTCTGCACTAAATTGTCTTTAACATTTGATTTAGAGCTCAAAATGACATGAATCCAACGGCAATGTTAAACTAGCTAAATTTTTAATATTTGGACAACATTTGAGACTCAAAGAGCTACGACGAAGCCTTCAAGTAATTCAATGTATCCCAAACTGCGTGATGCGATGCATTATGCTTTATTTATAAGCTTTTACTAAAGGACCATTACTGATGAGTTTAGACTGATCATTTTAATTGGCTATTCAGCTTGGCATGTACGCACTAAATCGTCTGTAACTTTTGATTAAGAGTTCAAAACGAAAACAGTTCTAAACGCCCACTTTAAGCTAGCTCAATTTTCTATATTGTGACAACATTTGAGACTGAAATAGCTACCACAAACCATCAAGTAATCCAATCTATCCCAAACTACGTGATGCCATTAATTATGCTTCATTTATAAGATTTACTAAAGGAGCACCAATGATCATTTTAGAATGATCACTTTACTGGCCGATCAGCTCGGCATGTCCTCATTAAATCATCCGTAACTTTTAATAAAGAGTTCAAAATGACACGAATCCAGCGCCCACATTAAGCTAGCTTAATTTTATATATTGTGATAAAATTTAAGACCAAAATAGTTACAACAAAGCCTCCAAATAATCCAATCTATCCTAAGCTGCCTGATGTCATGGATTATGGTTCATTTGTAAACAATTCCTCAATGAGCACCAATGAGAAGTTTAGAATGATCACTTTAACCGGCCGATCAACTGACATGTCCGCACTAAATTGTCCATAACTTTCGATATAGATTTTAGAATGATGCGAATCCAACACCCAGTTAACCTAGCTCAATATCTATATTGTGATAAAATTTGAGACCAAAACAGTTAGGACAAAGCTTCCAAGTAATTCAATCTATCCCAAACTGCGTGATGCCATGCATTAAGCTTCATTTGTAAACTTTTTCTCAATGAGCATCAATGATCACTCTAGAATGATCATTTTAACAAGCCGATCAACTTGACATGTCCGTAATAAATCATCTTTAATATTTGATTTAGAACTCCAAATGATATGAATCCAACGTCCACGTTAGTCTAGATCAATTTTAAATATTGTGACAACATTTAAAACTAAAAGAGCTATAACAAAGCTTCCAAGAAATCCAATGTATCCCAAAATATCTGATGCCATGCATTATGCTTCACTTATGCTTTACTCAAGGAGCACCAATTATCAGTTACGAATCATCACTTTAATTGGCCGATCAACTTGACATGTATGCAGTAAATTGTCCGTAACTTTGGAGTTAGAGTTCAGAATGACAGGAACCAAACAACCTAATGATCAATTTTCACTGTAACTTTTGACTTACAGTTCAAAATGACAGGAACCGTAATTATGCTTCATTTATAAGCCTTTAGTCAAGGAGCAGTAATGATCAATTTACAATGATCAGTTTAAAATGATCAATTTAACTGGCGATCAATTGGACATGTATGAACTAAATCGTCTGTAACTTTTGATTTAGAGTTCAGGAAGACACGAGACCAACGCCCTTGTGTTAAGCTAGCTCATTATTCGATATTGTGACAAAATTTAATACCGTAATAGCTATGAATAGTCTTAAAAGTAATCAATTCTATCCCAAACTGCATGATACCATGCATTATGCTTCATTTGTATAACGTTTCTCAATGAGCACCAATGATCAGTTTGATCATTTCATTTTGACATGTCCGCACTAACTCGTCTTTAACCTTTGATTTAGAGCTCAAAATGAGATGAATCCAGCGACGACGTTAATCTAGATAATTGTTCAATATTGTGACAACATTTGAGACTAAAAGAGCTATGACAAAGCCTCCAAGTAATCCAACGTATCCCAAACTATGTGATGCCATGGATGATGCTTCATTTGTAAACCTTTGCTGAATGAGCACTAATGATCAGTTTAGAATGATCAATTTAACTAAGCCATAAACTTGACATGTACGCACTAAATCGTCTGTAACATTTGATTTGGAGTTCAGAATGACATGAATCCAATGCCCACGTTAAGCTAGCTTAATTTTCTATAGTTTCACAAAATTTTAGACCAAAATAGGTACGACAAAGCCTCCCAGTAATCCCTTCTATCCCAAACTGTCCGATGCAATGCATTATGCTTCATTTATAAGCCATTACTCAAGGAGCACCAATGATCAGTTAAGAATAGTCATTTTAATTGGCCAATCAACTTGACATGTACGTAATAAATTCTCCATAACTTTTGATTTACAGTTAAGAATTACATGAATCCAACTCTCAGGTTAAGCTAGCTCAATTTTCTGTATTGTGACAACATTTGAGACTGAAATAGCTACCACAAAGCCTTCAAATAATCAAATATATCTTAAACTGCATGATGCCATGCATTATGCTTCATTTATAAGCCTTTTTGTAAGAAGCAGCAATGATCAGTTTAGAATGATCATTTTAACTAGCTGATCAACTTGACATGTCCGCACTAAATCGTCTTTTAATTTTGATTTAGAGCTCAAAATGACATGACTCCAACATCCACTTAAGCTAGCTCAATTTCCCATAGTGTGATAACATTTGAGACTGAAAGAGCTACAACAAGGCCTCCAAGCAATCAAATGTATCCCAAACAGCGTGATGTCATGCATTATGTTTCATTTATAAGCCTTAACTCAAGGAGCACCAATGATCAGTTTAGAATGATCATTTTAACTGGCCAATTAACTTGACATGTCCGCATTAAATCTTCAGTAACTATTGATTTAGAGTTCAAAATGAAACGAATCCAACGCCTACGTTAAGCAAGCTCAATTTCTATACCGTGATAAAATTTAAGACCAAAATAGCTATGACAAAGACTTCAAGTAATCCAATCTATCCCAAAATGCGTGATGTCATGCATTATGCTTCATTTATAAGCCTTTACTCAAGGAGCATGAATGATAAGTTAAGAATAGTCATTTTAATTGGCCGATCAACTTGACATTGTCCGTGACTTTTGATTTAAAGTTCATAATGACACGAATCCAACGCCCACATTAAGCTAGCTGAATTTTCTATATTGTGACAATATTTGAGACTGAAAGAGCCACCACAAAGCCTTCAAGTAATCCAATATATTTTAAATTGTGTAATGCCATGCATTGTACTTCATTCATAAGCTTGTATTCAACAAGCACTAATGATCAGTTTACAATGATCAGTTTAGAATGATCCCTTTAACTGGTGCATCAACTTGATATTTCCACACTAAATCGTCCGTAACTTTTGATTTAGAGTTCAGAATGACACGAGTCCAACACCAACGTTAAGCTAGATCAAATATCTATATAGTGACAACATTTGAGACTGAAAGAGCCACCACAAAGCCTTCAAGTAATCCAATATATCATAAACTGCATGATGCCATGCATCTTGCTTCATTTGTAAGCTTTTACTCAAGGAGCACTAAAGATCTGTTCAGAATGATCAGTTTAGAATGATCACTTTAACTGGTGGATCAACTTGACATGTATGAACTAAATCGTTTGTAACTTTTGATTTAGAGTTCAGAATGACACCATTCCAACGCCGATGTGTTAAGCTAACTTAGTATTCTATATTGTGACAAAATTATAGTCTAAAATAGCTACGAAAATCCTCCAAGTAATCCAATCTATCCCAAAACGTGTGATACTACGCACTATGCTTCATTTGTAAACCTTTGCTCAATGAGCACAAATGATCAGTTAAGAATGATCAATTTAACTAGGCGATAAACTTGACATGTCCCCACTAAATCGTCTGTAACTTTTGATTTAGAGCTCAAAAATGACATGACTCCAATATGGCAACGTTAGTCTAACTAAATTTTCTATAGTATGAAACAATTTAAGACAGAAATGGCTATGACAAAGCCACCAAGTAATCCAATATATCAAAAACTGCGTGATGCCATGTATTATGCTTCATTTATAAGCCTTTACTCAAGGAGCACCAATGATCAGTTAAGAATGATCATTTTAATAGGCTGATCAACTTGACATGTATGCACTTAATCGTCGATAACTTTTTATTTAGAGTTCAGAATTATACGAATACAACGCCCGCGTTAAGGTAGCTCAATTTTCTATGTTGTGACAACATTTGAGACTAAAACAGCTACCACAAAGCCTTCACGTAATCCAATATATTCTAAACTGCGTGATGGCATGCATTATGCTTAATTTATAAGCCTTTATTCAAGGAGAACTAATGATTAGTTTTGTATGATAATTTTGAATAGCTGATCAACTTGACATACCCGCACTAAATCGTCTTTACCATTTGATTTAGAGCTCAAAATGACATGAACCCAACGGCCACATTAATCTAGCTCAATTCTTAATATTGTTACAACATTTGAGACAAAAAGAGCTACCAGAAAGCCTTCAAGTAATCGAATATATCTTAAACTGCGTGATGCCATGCATTATGATGCATATATAAGCCTTTAATCAAGTAGTACTAATGATGCGTTTAGAATGATCATTTTAACTAGCTGTTCAACTTGACATGTCCGCACTAAATAGTCTTTAACATTTAATTAAGAGATCAAAATGACATGAATCCAACGGCCACGTTAAATATTGTGACAACATTTGAGACTAAAAGAGATACGACAAACCTTCCAAATAATCCAATGTATCTCAAACTGCGTGTTGCATTATGCTACATTTATAAGCCTTTATTCAAGGACCACTAATGATCAGTTAAGAATCATCATTTTAATTGGCATATCACCTTGACATGTACGCACTAAATCGTCCGTAACTTTTGATTTAGAGTTCAGAATGATACGAATCAAATGCCCACGTTAAGCTAGCTCAATTTTCTAATATTGTGAAAAAATTTAAGACCAAAATAGTTAGGACAAAGCCTCCAAGTAATCCAATCTAGCCCGAACTGCGTGATGCAATGCATTATGTTTCATTTGTAAACCTTTGCTCAATGAGCACCAATGATCAGTTTAGAATGATCATTTTAGCTAGCTGATCATCTTGACATCTCTGCAAGAAATCGTCTTTAACATTTGATTTAGAGTTCAGAATGACACGAATCCAACGCCCACGTTATGATAGGTCAATTTTCTATATTGTTACAACATTTGAGACTCGAAGAGCTACCACAAAGCCTTCAAGTAATCCAATATATCCTAAATCTGATGATGCCATGCGTTATGCTTCATTTATAAGCCTTTACTCAAGGAACACTAATGATCATTTTTGAATGATCATTTTAACAAGCCGATCAATTTGATATGTCCAAACTAAATCGTGTATAACTTTTGATTTAAAGTTCAGAATGACACGAAAAACACCCACATTAAGCTAGATAAATTTTCTACATTGTGATAAATTTAAGACCAAAATAGCTAGGACAAAGCCCAAACTGCGTGATAACATGCATTATGCTTCATTTGTGAATGTTTGCTCAATGAGCACAAAGGATCAGTTTGAATGTTTAGTTTAACAAGCTAATAAACTTTACATGTCATGTAACTATTGATTTAGAGTTCAGAATGACTTGAATCTAAAGCCAATGTTAAGCTAGCTAAATTTTCAATATGGTGACAAACAATAAGACAGAAATAGGAACGACAAAGCCTCCAAGTTATCCAATGTATCCCAAACTGTGTGATGCCATGCATTATGCTTTATTTAAACGCCTTCACACAAGGAGAACCAATGATCACTTAAGAATGATCACTTTAATTGGCCGATTAACTTGACATGTACGCACTAAATTGTTCGTAACTTTTAATTTAGAGTTCAGAATAACACGAATCCAACACCCACAATAAGCTATCTCAATTTTCTATATTGTGAAAACGTTTGAGACTGAAAGAGCTACGACAAAGCCTCCAAGTAATCCAATGTATCTCAAACAGCGTGATGCCACATGTTATGCTTCATTTATAAGCCTTTACTTTAGGGGCACCAATGATTAGTTTAGAATGATAATTTTAACTGGTCGATCAACTTGACATGTCCGCACTAAATTTTCTATAACTTTTGATTTAGAGTTCAGAATGACATAAATCCAATGCCCACCTTAAGTTATCTCAATTTTCTATATTTTGATAAAATTTAAGACAGAAATAGCTACGACAAAGCCTCCAAGTTGTCTAATTTATCTCAAAGTCCGTGATATCATGCATTATGCGTCATTTATAAGCCATTACTCAAGGAGCACTAATGATCACTTAAGAAAGATCATTTTAACTGGCTGATAAAGTTTACATGACCGCACTAAATCGTTCATAACTTTTGATTTAGAGTTCAGAATTACACGAATCCAACGCCCACGTTAAGCTAGCTCAATATTCTATATTGTGACAAAATTTAAGATTGTAGTAGCTACGACAAAGCCTCCAAGTAATCCAATGTATCCAAAACTGTGTAATGCCATGCATTATGCTTCATTTGTAAACCTTTGCTTGATGAGCACTAATGTCCGCACTAAATTGTCTTTAACATTTGATTAAAGCTCGAAATGACATGAATCCAATATTGTGACAACATTTGTGAATGAAAGAGCTACCATAAAGCCTCCAAGCAATCAATTATATCCCAAACTATGTGATGCCATGTATCCCAAACTATGTGGTGCCCTGCATTATAATTCATTTATAATCTTTTACTCAAGGATCACCAATGATAAGTTTAGAATATTCAATTTAACTGGCCTATCAACTTGACATATCCACACTAAATCATTTGTAACTTTTGATTTAGAGTTCAGAATGACATGAATTCGATGCCCAAGTTAAGCTAGCTCAATTTTCTATATTATGATAAAATTTAAGACCGAAATAGCTATGTCATAGCTTCCAAGTAATCCAACCTTCCCAAACTGCGTGATGTCATGCATTATGATTCATTTATAAACATTTTCTCAATGAGCACCAATGATCAGTTTAGAAGGATCAATTTAACTAGCCGATAAACTTGACATGTCCGCACAAAATCATCCGTAACTTTTGATTTACAGTTCAAAATGATATGAGTCCAACGCCCACGTTAAGCTAGCTCAACTTTCTATATTGTGAAAAAATTTAACACAGAAATAGCTACGACAAAATCTCCAAGTAATCCAATGTATCCCATACTGCGTGATACCATGCATTATGGGTCATTTATAATCCTTTACTTAAGAAGCACCAATGATCAGTTAAGAATTATCATTTTAACTACCTGATCAACTTTATATGACCGCATTAATTCGTGCGTAACTTTTGATTTAGAGTTCAGCATTACACGAATCCAACGCCCACATTAAGCTAGCTCAGTGTTCTATATTGTGACAAATTTTAAGACCGAAATAGCTAGGACAAAGCCTCCAAATAATCTAATCTATCCCGAACTGCGTGATGCCATGCATTATGGTTCATATGTAAACCTTTGCGCAATGAGCACCAATGATCTGTTAAGAATGATCATTTTGATTGGCCGATGAACTTGACATGTACACCGTAAATCATTCGTAACTTTTTTTGGAGTTCTGAATGACACAAATCCAACGCCCACGTTAACTTAGCTAAATTTTCTATATTGTGACAACATTTGAGACTGAAAAAGCTACCACAAAGCCTTCAAATAATCCAATATATCCTAAACTGCATAATGCCATGCATTATGCTTTATTTATAAGCCTTTACTCAAGGAGCACTGATAATCAATTAAGAATGATCAGTTTAGAATGATCAATATAACTGGCTAATCAACTTAACATGTGTGCACTAAATGGTCCAAAACATTTGATGTAGATCTCAGAATGACACGAATCCAATGCCCACGTTAAGCTAGCTCAATTTTCAATATTGTGACAAAATTTAAGAGCAAAATAGCTAAGACAAAGCCTCCTCCTAAGCAAATTTATCCCAAACTGTGTGATGCCATGCATTATGCTTCATTCGTAAACCTTTGCTCAATGAACAACAGTGATATGTTTAGAATGATCATTTTAACTTGCTGATCAACTTGACATGTACGCACTAAATCATCTTTAACATTTGATTTAAAGCTCAAAACGACTTGAATCCAATGCCCACGTTAATCGAGGTCAATTTTTCAATATTGTGACAAAATTTGAGACTGAAAGCGCTACGACAAAGCCACCATGTAATCCAATGTATCCCACACTGTGCGATGACATGCATTATGCTACATTTATAAGATTTTACTTGCGGAGCACCAATGATCAGTTTAAAATGATTATTTTAACTGGATGATCAGCTTGAGCTGTCCGCACTAAATTGTCCATCACTTTTGATGTTGAGTTCAGAATGAGACGAATCTAACGCCCACGTTAAGCTAGCTCAATTTTCTATATTATGATTAAATTTATGACCGAAATAGCTACGACAAAACCTCCAAGTAATCCATTCTACCCCAAACTGTGTGATGCCATTCATTATGCTTCATTTGTAAATAAATGATTAATGAGCACCAATAATCAGTTTAAAATGATCATTTTAACTAGCCAATAAACTTGACATGTCCGCACTAAATCATCCGTAACTTTTGATTTAGTGTTCAGAATGATACGAATCCAACGCCCACATTAAACTAGCTCAATTTTCTATATTGTGACAAAATTTAAGGCACAAATAGCTACAACAAAGCCTCCAAGTAATCCAATCTATCCCAAACTGCGTGATGCCACACATTATGCTTCATTTATTAGCCTTTACTCAAGGAGCATCAATGATCAATTTAGAATGATCATTTTAAATGGCCGATCAACTTGACATGTCCACACTAAATTGTCCGTAACTTTTGATTTGGAGTTCAGAAAGACACGAATCCAATGCCCACGTTTAGCTAGCTCACTATTCTATATTGTAAAATTTAAGATCGAAATAGCTATGACAAAGCTTCCAAGAAATACAATCTATACCAAACTGTGTGATGCCATACGTTATGCTTCATTTGTAAACCTTTGCTCAATGAGCACCAATGATCAATTTAGAACGATCAATTTATCTAGCTGATAAACTTGTCATGTCTGCACTAAATCGTCTGTAACTTTTGGTTTAGAGTTTAAAAAGACATGAATCCAACGACCACATTAAGCTAGCTCAATTTTGTATAATGTGACAAAATTTATGACAAAAATAGCTACCACAAAGCGTCCCACTAATCCAATGTATCCCAAACTGCGTGATGCCATGCATTATGCTTCGTTTGAAAACATTTACTCAAAGGGCACCAATGATCACTTAAGAGTGATCATTTTAATTGGCCGATCAAATTAACATATACGCACTATATCGTCCGTAACTTTTGTTTTAGAGTTCAGAATGACACGAATCCAACGCACACATTAAACTACCACAAAGCCTTCTAAATAATTCATTAAGGAAATTCTCATATTGTCCCAGCCTACTAACGAAAGAGATCCACGGAGGGAGATATGACATCAACTCAAATTGTATCGAGCTACAAGCCCTTATAATAAGATGTTTTCCTTTTTTTCTTCATTGATCAAACTCCGACAAGTAATCATGTAATCCAGTCCATCCAAACTGTTTGATGCCTTGCATTATGCTTCATTTATAAGCCTTTACTCAAGGAGCACTAATGACTAGTTTAGATTGATCAGTTTAGAATGATCACTTTAACTGGCTGATCAACTTCACATGTCCGTACTTGATTCACATTTCAGAATGACACGAATCAATCGCCCACGTTAAGCTACCTCGATTTTCTATATTGTGGTAAAATTTAAGACCGAAATAGCTACGACATAGTTTCGAAGTAATCCAATGTATCCCAAATTGCGTGATGTCATGCATTATGCTTCATTTATGATGTGGTCCTGGTTAGGATCAAGTCCCTGATTGTCTCCAAGTTTTTTTGTAAATGATAGTAAACCGAATGTGGATCCAGAGGAAATGAAGATGGTGAATCTGTGAGCTTGAAGATGGCTGGTCTTGAGAAATTGTTTGGAATGAGTGATACTTCTAAAGGATGATGGAAGATCCTTAGACTATCAGCTTGCTCTGTGTGAATGATGAAGACCCGACACGTTGGGCAAGAGGTAGAATGAAGTGAATCTTCCAAGGGATATGAACAGCCCATCAATAACTAAGCTTCCAACCTTATCCTTAACTGGACAGCGAGTGTGGAATATGTTCTCTCTTTGCTCATTCTTTTCTCCCTTAGTTTGTACGTTTAAGGTTTTCCTAGTGTTTAAGAGTTGACCTACGTGTGGCATGGCTACATTCTCCTCTAAAGACTTAGTACCCGATGGGTCCTCTTCCGATTCTACGTCACCATTAGCCCTAATAACTATGGTTCTCTTATTGGTACATTCTCTAGAGTGGTGACCAAAACCCTTACACTTAAAACACTGAATCTCCCTAGTTTTGGTCCTAGAACCCTTATCTATGCCTTGAAGTTTCGAATCTTCTTGCTTAAGTTAGGGAATGGTTTGTAATCCTTACTAGAATTATCATCCTTAGATTGACTAAACCTAGTGGAGCTAGTTCCGGGTGTAGGATTCTTTCTCATAAGTTGTTTCTCAAACATTATGGCTTTATGGAGGAGCTCTACTAGTTTGAAATAATGGTGGATCTCTAGCCTATCTATGATCTACCTATTGAGGCCGCCCATAAACCGGGCCATAGTGGCTTCACTATCCTCTTGAATATCAGTCCTAAGCAACAAGGTTTCTATCTCCTTAACGTACTCTTGTACGGACCTACTTCCTTAAGATAGATTCCTAAGCTTAAGATGTAGCTCCCTATGGTAATGACTAGGTATAAACCTTCTCCTCATGATGACTTTCATCTGGTTCCACGAATCTATAGGAAAATCCGCAGCCCTTCTCCTAGAAGTAACTAATTGATCCCACCAACTTAGAGCATAGTCCTTAAACGCGGTTGGGGCTACCTTAACCTTATTCTCTTGAGTGTATTCCCTACAATCAAAGACTATTTCTGTCTTCTCATCCCATTTTAGTTATTACTCAGGGTCATTAGTTCCATGGAAAGAGGGAGTTTTAATCTTAAGGCCTGCTAAAGGGTTGCGAGGGTTAGGTTGGTTATTCCTAGGCATCCGGTCTTCTTGTGGCCTTCTTCTCCTAGATTGGTGTGACCTAGATGAATGAATGTAACACTGCTCATTATCAGAAGGTTGTTGGTGTCTCCTCAGTTGGTAATTGATGATTCTTTCTATCTCAGCCTTCATTTTTGCCATACTTTCATTCATCAAGGCGTTAAAGGAATCGGGAAGTTGTTTGTTGGAGTTTGAGGATTCCTCTCCATTGTCTGTTCCCACCATGGTTCCTGACAAATTCAGACCAATAAACAAGTAAAATGCTCAAAGGAGAACACAAACTAGGACAAAAAAATCGCAAAAGACAAAGTCACATATAGGAAAAAAACGAACCCTAAGCAAAACGATCTCTAGACCTATGAAATCCAGTTTGGTAAGTGATTAATTTAACAACCTTTAATTCACTTTTGAATGTTTTCACTTGAATTTCCTAAATCTATGAAGTCTCATGAACAACTTTTGGTCATGTTGCAGCTCCAAAATATTCAATTAATTCGCAAAATCAAGATAGAACTCAGTTAGTGCTTCCGAGATCTCTAATAATGCCGATTGAGAGTTGATTGATTCTATCATCTAGCAACAAGTTCCTGAACGTTTTTTTTTATTGATTTTCAAGTTCTGTAGAGTTCTTAGATCAAATTCCAACAGGAAACAAACCCATAAACATTCAAAACAAATCGCAAAAAGTAAGATGAAAGGTCACCAAAAGTTCTTGCGAAAAGATGAAAGGGTGCGAATTGTTTTTGATAGATACAACCTGGTTTGGAGTGTGCTCTGGTACCACTTGATATGATCTTGGTTAGGATCAAGTACCTCAATGTCTCCAAGAGGTTGTACAAATGATAGTAAATTGAATGTGGATGTGGAAGTGAAGATGATGGTGAATCCATGAGGTTGAAGATGGATGATCTCGAGAACTTTTCTGGAATGAGTGATACTTCTAAAGGATGGTGGAGGATCCTTAGACTATCAACGTACTCTGTCTGAATGATGAAGACCAGAAACGTTGGCCAAGAGGTAGAATGAAGTTAAACTTCCAAGGGATATGAACACTTAGACTTTCGGCTCTTTAGAAGAGTGGAATGATGATCCAAATTCCTTAATCAAAGAGGTGATCAAACGAGATTAAGAAAAAGTTTTTTTATACTAAAATGTTTGATGATTTGAAGAGGGGATACAAGAGAGTATTTATAGGATCCAAGGGGTGCATAGGAATAGGCAAAGATTGTTTGATGATTTGAAGAGGGGATACAAGAGAGTATTTATAGAATCCAAGGGGTGCATAGGAATAGGCAAAGACTCCTAGGAAAACACCAAGGAATTTAAGAGAAACTAGGAAATTACAAAAACAACTAAGAATTAAGACTAAGAAGTAAATAACATCATGACTGAACCTTCCTCTTCATTTGCGTGAATAATAGCGTAGAATGGGCCTCAGTTCATCAAGAGGCCGTGGTAAATTATCTTGGGCTTGCCTCATTAAAACGCTTCTTAGAAAACCCAATGGGAAAAAACTAAGAAGAGGAAAAAAGAGTACAGTCCAAGATATCTCTCTTGATGAGGTTTTGGTTGCTTGAATCACAACAAAGGTGGTTGGATTAGAACAAACTAAACTGGCCTGAATGGTGTTGAGAAGGTGTTCCAGTGTTGTCTTGAGTTTGACTTCCTTGGACCGAGTGATGGGACCATTGGAGATTTGCGTGATCCAATGATATATCATACGATAAACCCTCCAAGCAATCCAATGTATCCCAAACTGCATGATGCCATGCATTATGCTTCATTTATAAGCCTTTACTCATGGAGCACGAATGATAAGTTTTGAATGATCAATTTAACTGGCTGATCAACTTGACATGTCCGCACTAAATCATCCGTAACTTTTGATTTAGAGTTCAGAATGACATTAATCTAAAGCCCACGTTAAGCTAGCTCAATATTCAATATTGTGACAAAATTCAAGACTGAAATAGCTACGACAAAGCATTGAAGTAATCCAATCTATCTCCAACTGTGTGATGCTATGCATTATGTTTCATTTGTAAACCTTTGCTAAATGAGCACCAGTGATTAGTTTAGAATATAATTTTAACTAGCCGATAAACTGGCCATGTCCGCACTAAATAGTCATTAACTTTGGATTCAGAGCTCAAAATGACATGAATCTAACGCCCACATTAAACTAGCTCAATTTTGGATATTGTGACAACATTTGAGATAGAAAGAGCTACGAAAAAGCCTCCAAGTTATCCAATGTTTCCCAAACTATGTGATTCCATGCATTATGCTTCATTTATAAGCCTTTAATCAAGTAGCAACACTGATCAGTTTAGAATGATCATTTTAACTTGGCGATCAACTTGACATGTCTGCAGTAGATCGTTCGTAGATTTTGATTTAGTGTTCAAACTGACGCGAATCCACCACCTAAGTTAAGCTCACTCAATTTTTTTGTGACAATATTTAAGATCGAAATAGCTACGACAAAGCCTTCAAGCAATCCAATCTATCCCACACTGTGTGATACTATGCATTATGCTTCATTTATACGCCTTTACTAAATGAGCACCAATGATCAGTTTAGAATGATCATTTTACCTATCTGATCATCTTGATGTGTCTGCTCTAAATTGTTTTAATCTATAGATTTAGAGCTCAACATGACATGAATCAAACACCTACATTAAGGAAGCTCAGATTTCCATATTGTTGAAAAATTTGAGAGTAAAAGAGCTACGACAAGGCCTCTAAGTAATCCAATGTATCCCAAACTGCGTGATGCCACGCATTATGCTTTATTTATAAGCCTTTAATCAAGGAGCACCAATGATAAGTTTGGAATGGTCATTTTAACAAGCCGATCAACTTGACCATGTCTGCACTAAATCGTGAGTAACTCTTTATTAAGAGTTCAAAATGACATGAGTCCAATAACTACATTAATCTAGCTTAATTTTCTATATTGTGACAAAATTTAAGATAAAAAAGTTACGATAAGGCCTCCAAGTTATCCAATCTATCCCGATCTGCGTGATAACATGCATTATCCATCATTTATAAGCCTTTACTCAAGGAGCAATAATGATCAGTTTCGAATGATCATTTAAATTACCTGATCACCTGACCATGTCCGCACTAAAGAGTCTTCAACTTTTGATTTAGAGCTTTAAATGATATAAATCTAACGCCCACGTTAAGCTAGCTCAATTTTCCATATTGTGATAAAATTTGAGACTGAAAGAGCTATGAAAAAGCCTGCAAGTAATCCAATGTATCCCAAACTATGTGATTCCATGCATTATGCTTCATTTATAATGCTTTAATCAAGTAGCAACAATGATCAGTTTAGAATGATCATTTTAACTTGGCGATCAACTTGACATGTCTACAGTACATCGTTCGTAGGTTTTGATTTAGAGTTCAAACTGACGCGAATCCAATACCCACGTTAAGCTCACTCAATTTTTTTTGTGACAATATTTAAGATCGAAATAGCTATGACAAAGCCTTCAAGCAGTCCAATATATCCAAAACTGTAAGATGCTAAGCATTATTCTTCATTTATACGCCTTTACTCAATGAGCACCAATGATCAGCTTAAAATGATCATTTGATCTAGCTGATCATCTTGACATGTCCGCTATAAATTGTCTTTAAGTTTGATTTAGATCTCAAAATGACATGAATCTGAGGTCTACATTAAGCAAGCTCATATCTCCATATAGTGGAAAACTTTGAGAATAAAAGAGCTACGACAAGGCCTCTATGTAATCCAATGTATCCCAAACTGCGTGATGCCATGCATTATGCTCTATCTATAAGCCTTTAATCAAGGAGCACCAATGATAAGTTTGGAATGATCATTTTAACTGGTCGATCAACTTGACATGTATGGACTAAATTGTTAGTAACTTTTTACTAAGAGTTCGAAATGACATGAGTCCAACACCCACATTAAGCTAGCTCAATTCCTTATATTGTGACAAAATTTAAGATCAAAACAGCTACGATAAGTCCTCCAAGTAATCCAATCTATCCCAATATGCTTGATACCATGCATTATGTTTCATTTATAAGCCTTTACTCAAGGAGCAATAATGATCAGTTTTGAATGATAATTTGAACTAGCTGATAAACTGGCCATGTCCGCACTAAATAGTCTTTAACTTTTGATTCAGAGTTCAAAATGATATGAATCTAATGCCCATGTTAATCTAGCTCAAGTTTCGATATTGTGGTAACATTTCAGACTGAAAGAGCTATGACAAAGCCTTCAAGGAATCCAATGTATCCCAAACTACATGATGCCATGCATTATGCTTCATTTATAAGCCTTTAATCAAGGAGCACCAATGATCAGTTTATAAAGATCATTTTAACTTGGCGATCAAGTTGACATGTCTTCGTTAAATCGTTCATAACTTTTGATTTAGAGTTCAAATTTACACGAATCCAACACCCGTGTTAAGCTCCCTAAATATTTTTGTGACCAAATATTAGATCAAAATAGCTACGACAAAGCCTTCAAGCCATCCAATCTATCCCAAACAGTGTGATGATATGCATCATGCTTCATTTATAAGCCTTTACTCAATGAGCACCAATTGTCGTTTAGAATGATCATTTTAACTAGCTGATCATCTTGACATGTCCGCTCTAAATTGTCTTTGAGTTTTTATTTAGAGCTCAAAATGACATGAATCGAACGCCTACGTTAAGCAAGCTCAGGTTTCCATATTGTGGAAAAATTTAAGACTGAAAGAGCTACGATAAGACCTCTGTGTGATACCATGCATTATGCTTTATTTATAAGCCTTTAACCAAGGAGCAGCAATGATAAGTTGGGAATGATCATTTTAACTGGCCGATCAACTTGACTTTTTTGCACTAAATCACCAGTAACATTATATTAAGAGTTCAAAATGACAAGAGTCGAACATCCACGTTAAGCTAGCTCAAATTTCTATATTGTGAATAAATTTAAGATCGAAACAGCTACCTTAAATCCACCAAGTAATCAATCTATCCCAATCAGCGTGATACCATGCATTATGCGTCATTTATAAGCCTTTACAAAAGGAGCAATAATGATTAGTTTCTATTGATCATTTTAACTTGGTGATCAACTGGCCATGTCCGCACTAAAGAGTCTTTAACTTTTGATTTAGAGCTCAAAATGATATGAATCAAACGCCCACATTAAGCTAGCTCAATTTTCCATATTGTGACAACATTTGAGACTGAAAGAGCTACGACAAAGCCTCCAAGTAATCCACTGTATTCCGAACTACGTGATACCATGCATTATTCTTCATTTATAAGCCTTTAATCAAGGAGCACCAATGATCAGTTTAGAATGATTATTTTAATTTGGCGATCAACTTGACATTTCTACTGAATCGTTCGTAACTTTTGATTTAGAGTTAAAATTTAAACGAATCCAACACCCATGTTAAGATCCCTCAATTTGTTTGGGACAAAATTTAAGATTGAAATAGCTAGGAAAAGCCTTCAAGCCATCTAATACTCCCAAATTGTGTGATGTTATTCATTATGCTTAATTTATAAGCCTTTATTCAATGAACACCAATGATCGGTTTAGAATGATCATTTTAACTAGCTGATCATCTTCACATGTCCGCTCTAAATTGTCTTTATGTTTTGATATATAGCTCAAATGGCATGAATCCAATGCCTATGTCAAGCAAGCTCAGGTTTCCATATTGTGGAAAAATTTGAGACAAAAAGACGTCTAAGTAATCCAATGTATCCCAAACTATTTGATACCATGCATTATGTGTTTTTTATTAGCCTTTAATCAAGGAGCACCAATGATAAGTTTGGAATGATCATTTTAACTGCCGGATCAACTTAACATATCCGCACTAAATCGGTAGTAACTTTTTGTTATTAAGAGTACAAAATGACATGAGTCCAACACTCACATTAAGCTAGCTCATTTCTCTATATTATGACAAAATTTAAGATCGAAACAACTACAATAAGGCCTCCAAGTAATCCAATCTATCCCCAACTGTGTGATACCACAAATTATGCTTCATTTATAAGCCTTTACTTAAGGAGCAATAATGATCAGTTTCGAATGACCATTTGAACTAGCTGATAAACTAGCCATGTCCGCACTAAATAGTATTTAACGTTTGATTTAGAGCTCAAAATGACATGAATCGAACACCCACGTTAAGCTAGCTCAATTTTCCATATTGTGACAACATTTGAGACTGAAAAAGCTACGACAAAGCCTTCAAATAATCCAATGTATCCAAAACTATGTGATGCCATGCATTATGATTCATTTATAAGCCTTTAATCAAGGAGCACCAATGATCAGTTTAGAATGATTATTTTAACTTGGCGATGAACTTGACATGTCTTCACAAAATCGTTTGTAACTTTTGATTTAGAGTTCAAATTAATACGAATCCAACACCCATGTTAAGCTCACTCAATTTTTTGGACAAAACTATAAGATCGAAATACTGTGACAAATCCTTCAAGCCATCCAATAAATCCAAAACTGTGTGAAGCTATGCATTATGCTTCATTTATACGCCTTTACTCAATCATCACCAATGATCAGTTTATAGTGATCATTTTAACTAACTGATCATCTTGACATGTCTGCTCCAAATTGTCTTTAAGTTTTGATTTAGAACTCAAAATGACATGAATCCAACGCCTACATTAAGCAAGCTGAGACTTCCATATTGTCGAAAATTTTGACACTGAAAGAACTACGATAAGACCTCAAAGTAATCCAATGTATTCCAAAGTCTGTGATACCATGCATTATGCTTTGTTTATAAGCCTTTAATCTAGTAGCACCAATGATAAGTTTGGAATGATCATTTTAACTACCCGAACAACTTGACATGTCTGCACTAAATCGGTAGTAACTTTTTATTAAGAATTCAAAATGACATGAGTCCAACACACACATTAAGCTAGCTCATTTCTCTATATTATGACAAAATTTAAGATCAAAACAACTACAATAAGGCCTCCAAGTAATCCAATCTATCTCAATCTACGTGATATCACACATTATGCTTCATTTATAAGCCTTTACTCAAGGAGCAATAATGATCTGTTTCGAATGATCATTTGAACTAGCTGATAAATTTGCCATGTTTGCACTAAGTAGTCTTTAACTTTTGATTTAGAGCTCATAATGATCAGTTTAGAATGGTCAATTTAACAGGCCGATCAATTTGACATGTATGCACCAAATCGTCAGTATCTTTTTATTTAGAGTTCAAAAGGATAAGAATCCAACACCCAAGTTAAGCTAGCTCAATTTTCTATATTGTGACAAAATTTAATACCAAAATACCTATAAAAAACCCTCCAAGTAATCCAATGTATCCCAAACTGCGTGATGCCATGCATTATGCTTCATTTGTAAACCTTTGGTCAAATGAGCACAAAATCAGTTTAGAATGATTAATTTAACTAGCTGATAAACTAGACATGTCTACACTAAATTGTCTATAACTTTTGATTTATTGTTCAGAATGACATGAATCAAACGCCCACGTTAAGCTATCTCAATTTTCTATGTTGTGCCAAAATTTGAAGCTTAACTAGCAACGATAAAGGCTCCAAATAATCCAATGTCTCCCAAACTGCATGATGTCATGCATTATGCTTCATTTATAATTATAAGCCTTTACAAAAGGTGCACCAATAATCAGTTTAGAATGGTTAATTTAACTGCCCGATCAACTTGACATGTTGGCACTAAATCGTTCGCAACTTTTGATTTAGAGTTCAAAATGATAAGAATCCAACACCCAAGTTAAGGTAGCTCAATTTTCTATATTGTGGCAAATTTAATACCAAAATACCTACGACAACGCAACCAAGTAATCCAATCTATCCCAAAATGCGTGATGCCATGCATTATGCTCATTTGTAAGCCATTGCTCAATGAGCACCAATGATCCGTTTAGAATGCTCATTTTAACTAGCTGATCAATTAGACATGTCCGCACTAAATCATCTTTAATTTTTCATTCAGAGTTCCGAATGACACGAATCCAACGTCCACGTTAAACTAGCTCAATTTTCTATATAATGACAAAATTTATGAACGAAATAGCTGCGAAAAAGCCTTCATGTTATCCAATAATCTATCTCAAACTACGTGATGCCATGCATTATGCTTCATTTGTAAACCTTTGCTCAATGAGCTCCAATGATCAGTTTAAAATGATAAATTTAAGTAGCCGATAAATTTGACCTGCCCGCACTAAATTCTTGGTAACTTTTAATATAGAGTTAAGAAAGACATGAATCCAACGCCCACGTTAAGGTAGCTCAATTTTCTATATTGTGACTAAATTTAAGACAGAAATAGGTACGAAGCCTCTAAGTAATGCAATGTATCCCAAACATTCCAATGCCATGCATTATGCGTCATTTATAACCCTTTACTCAAGGAGCACCATTGATCAGTTAAGAATGATCATTTTAACTGACCGAGCAACTTGACATGACCGCACTAAATCATCCAAAATTTTTGATTTAGAGTTCAGAATGACACGAATCTAACACCCACATTAAGCTAGCTCAATTTTCTATATTGTGAGAAAAGTTAAGAACAAAATAGCTATGACAAGGCCTCCAAGTAATCCAATCAATCCCAGACTGCGTGATACCATGCATTATGCTTCATTTGTAAACTTTTGGTCAATGACCTCAAGTGATCAGTTTAGAATGATCAATTTAACTAGCCGATAAACTTGATATGTCCACTAAATCATCCGTAACTTTTGATTTAGAGTTCAAAATGACATGCATCTAATGCCCACATTAAGCTAGCTCAATTTTCTATATTGTGACAAAATTCAAAACCGAAATAGGTACGACAAAACCTCCAAATAATCCAATGTATCCCAAAATGCATGATGCCATGCATTGTGCTTTACTTATAATTATAAGTCTTTACTCAAGGAGCACGAATGATCAGTTTTGAATGGTCACTTTACCTGGCCGATCAACTTGAATGTCCGCACTAAATTGTCCAAAATGTTTGATTTAGAGTTCATAATGACACGAATCCAATTCCCACGTTAAGGTACCTCAATTTTCTATATTGTGACAAAATTTAAGACCGAAATAGCTACGAAAAAGCCTCTAAGTAAAACAATCAATCCCAAACTGCGTCATGTCATGCATTATGCTTCGTTTGTAAACCTTTGGTGAATGAGCACCAATGATTACTTTAGAATGTTGCTTTTAACTAGCTGATCAACTTGACATGTCCGCACAAAATCGTCCATAACTTTGGATTCAGAGTTCAAAATGACACAAATCCAACGCCCACATTAAGCTAGCTCAATTTTCTATATCGTGACATAATTTAAGAACGAAAAAGCTACGACAAAAATTCCAAGTAATCCAATCTATCCCAAACTGTGTGATGCCATGCATTATGCTTCATTTGTAAACTTTTGGTCATTGAGCTCCAGTGATCAGTTTAGAATGATCAATTTAACTAGCTGATAAACTTGACATGTCCGCACTAAAACGTCTATAACTTCTTATTTAGAGTTCAGAATGACATGAATCAAATGCCCACGTTAAACTTGCTCAATTTTCTACATTGTTGCAAAATTTAATACCGAAATAGCAACGACAAAGGCTCCAAATAATGCAATGTATCCCAAACTTCATGATGCCATGCATTTTGCTTCATTTTTAATTATAATCCTTTACTCACGGAGCACCAATGATCAGTTTAGAGTTGTCAATTTAACTGGCCGATCAACTTGACATGTTGGCACTAAATCATCCGTAACTTTTGATTTATAGTTCAAAATGATAAGCATCCAACACCCACGTTAAGCTAGCTCAATTTTCTATATTGTGACAAATTTTATTACCGAAATACCTATGACAAGGCCACCAAGTAATCCAATCTATCCCAAAATGCGTGATGCCATGCATTATCTTCATTTATAAACCATTGCTTAATGAGCACCAATGATAAGCTTAGAATGATCATTTTAACTAGCTGATCAATTAGAGATGTCCGCAATAAATCGTATTTAACTTTTCATTCAGGGTTCAGAATGACACGAATCCAATGCCCACATTAAGCTAGCTCAATTTTGTATATTGTGACAAAAGTTAAGAACGAAATAGCTACGACAAAGCGTCCAAGTAATCCACTCAATCCCAAACTGCGTGATGCCATGCATTATGCTTCATTTGTAAACTTTTGGTCAATGACCTCAAGTGATCAGTTTAGAATGATCAATTTAACTAGCCGATAAACTTGACATGTCCGCACTAAATCGTCCTTAACTTTTGATTTAGAGTTCAGAATGAAATGAATCCAATGCCCACGTTAAGCTAGCTCAATTTTCTTTATTGTGACAAAATTAAAAACAGAAATAGCTACGACAAAACCTCCAAATAATCCAATGTATCCAAAAATCCATGATGCCATGCATTTTGCTTCACTTATAATTCTAAATCTTTACTCTAGGAGCCCGAATGATCAGTTTAGAATGGCCACTTTACCTGGCCGATCAACTTGACATGTCCGCACTAAATTGTCCGAAACTTTTGATTTAGAGTTCATAATGACAGGAATACAATTCCCATGTTAAGGTAGCTCAATTTTCTATATTGTGACAAAATTTGAAACCGAAATAGCTATGAAAAGGCCCCTAAGTAAAACAATCAATCCCAAACTGTGTCATGTCATGCATTATGCTTCGTTTGTAAACCTTTGGTGAATGAGCACCAATGATTAGTTTAGAATGATCCTTTTAACTAGCTAATCAATTTCACATGTCCAGACTATTCAGAGTTCAAAACTTTCTATTCAGAGTTCAAAATGACACAAATCCAACGCATACGTTAAGCTAGCTCAATTTTCTATATTGTGACATAATTAAAGAACGAAATAGCTACGACAAAAAATCCAAGTAATCCAATCTATCCCAAACTGCGTGATGCCATGCATTATGCTTCATTTGTAAACTTTTGGTCATTGAGCTCTAGTGATCAGTTTAAAAGATCAATTTAACTAGCTGATAAACTTGACATGTCCGCACTAAAACGTCTATAACTTTTGATTTAGAGTTCAGAATGACATGAATCAAATGCCCACATTAAACAAGCTCAGTTTTCTATATTGTTGCAAAATTTAATACCGAAATAGCAATGACAAAGGCTCCAAATAATTCAGTGTATCCCAAACTTCATGATGCCATGCATTATGCTTCATTTATAATAATAAGCCTTTACTCAAGCAGCACCAATGATCAATTTAGAGTGGTCAATTTAACTGGCCGAATAACTTGACATGTTGGCATCCGTAACTTTTGATTTAGAGTTCAAAATGATAAGCATCCAACACCCACGTCAAGCTAGCTTACGTATATATATATTGTGACAAATTTTAATACCGAAATACCTGCGACAAGGCCACCAAGTAATGCAATCTATCCCAAAATGTGTGATGCCATGCATTATCTTCATTTATAAACCATTGCTCAATTAGCACCAATGATCAGTTTAGATTGATGATTTTATCTACCTGATCAATTAGACATGTCTGCAATAAATCGTCTTTAACTTTTCTTTCAGGGTTCAGAATGACACGAATCCAGCGCCCACGTTAATCTAGCTCAGTTTTCTATATTGTGACAACAGTGAAGAGCGAAATAGATACGACAAAGCCTCCAAGTAATCCAATCTATCCCAAACTGCGTGACGCCATGCATTATGCGTCATTTATAAGCTTTTACTAAAGGAGCACCAATGATCAGTTAAGAATGATAATTTTAAATGGCCGATCAACTTGACGTGACCGCACTAAATTGTCCAAAAATTTTGATTTGGAGTTCAGAATGACACGAATCCAATGCCCATGTTAAGCTAGCTCAATTTTCTATATTGTGAGAAAAGTTTAGAATGACAAAGCGTCCAAGTAATCTAATTTATCCTAAAATGCGTGATGCCATGCATTATGCTTCATTTGTAAACATTTGGTCAATGAGCTCCAGTGATCAGTTCAGAATGATCAATTTAACTAGCCAATAAACATGACATATTTGTACTAAATCGTCCGTAACTTTTGATTTAGAATTCAGAATGACATGAATCCAACGCCCACGTTTAGCGAGCTCAATTTTCTGTATTTTGAAAAAGTTTAAGACCAAAAAAGGTACAACAAAGCCTCCAAATAATCCAATGTATTCCAAACTGCATGATGTCATGCATTATGCTTCATTTATAAGCCTTTCTTCAATGAACACCACTGATCAACATAGAGTGATAATTTTAAATTGCCGATCAACGTGACATGTCTGCACTAAATCATCGGTAACTTTTTATTTAGAGTAAAGAAGGAGATGAATCCAACGCCCACATTAAGCTAGCTCAATTTTCAATGTTACAAAATTTTAGACTGAAATAGCTACGACAACGCCTCCAAGTTATCCAATGTATCCCAAACACCGTGATGTCTTGCATTATGCATCATTTATAAGCCTTTACTCGAGGAGCACCAATGCTCAGTTAAGAATGATCATTTTAACTGGCCGATCAACTCTACATCACCCCACTAAATCGTCCAAAACGTTTTAGAGGTCAGAATGACACGAATCCAATGCCCACGTTACGCTAGCTCAATTTTATATATTGTGACAAAAGTTAAGAACAAAATAGCTAAGACAAAGCCTCCAAGTAATCCGATCTATACCAAACTGCATGATGCTATGATGTCAATGAGCTCCACTGACCAGTTTAGAATGATATACTTAACTAGCCGATAAACTTGACATGTCTGCACTAAATGGTCTATAACTTTTGATTTAGATTTCAGAATGACAAGAATCAAACACTCACGTTAAGCTAGATTAATTTTATATATTGTGAAAAATTTAAGACCGAAATAGCGAGTTCAAAGCCCCCAAATAATCCAATGTATCCCAAACTGCATGATTCATGGCATTATGCTTCATTTATAATTATATGGCTTTACTCAAGGAGCACCAATGATCAATCTAGAATGAACATTTTAACTTGCTGCTCAACTTGTCATGTTTGCACTAAATCGTCGGTAACTTTTGATTTGGAGTTCAGAATGACACGAATCAAATGCCCACGTTAAGCTAGCTCAATATTCTATATTGTGAAAAACGTTAACACCCAAATAGCTATGAAAAATCTCCAAGTAATCCAATGTATTCCACACATCGTGATGCAATGCATTATGCTTCATTTATAAGCCATTACTCAAGGAGCACCAATGATCAGTTTAGAATAATCATTTTAACTAACTGATCAGCTTGACATGTCCGCACTAAATCGTCCTTAACTTTTGATTTAGAGTTCAGATTGAAACGAATCCAATGCCCACGTTAAGCTAGAACAATATTCCATATTTTATATAAATTTTATGACCGAAATAGGCACGACAAATCCTCCAAGTGATCCAATTTATCCCAAACAGCGTGATCTCATGCATTATGCCTCGTTTGTAAGCATTTTCTCAATGAGCACCACTGATCAGTTTGGAATGATCATTTTAACTAAATATTCAACTTGACATGTGCGCACTAAGTCGTCTTTAACATTTTATTTAGAGTTCAAAATGACATCAATCCAACGCCCACGTTAATCTAGCTCTATTTTCCATATTGTGACAACATTTGAGACAAAAAGAGTTACGAAAAAGCCTGCAAGTATTCCAATGTATCCCAAACTATGTGATGCCATGCATTATGCTCCATTTAGAAGCATTTACTCAAGGAGAACCAATGGTCAGTTTAGAAAGATAATTTAAACTGGCCCATCAACTTGACATGTACGCCCTAAATCGTCTGTAACTTTTGACATAGAGTTCAGAATGACATGAATCCAATGCCCACGTTAAGCTAGCTCAATTTTCTATATCGTGATACAATTTAAAACAGAAATAGCTACGACAAAGCATCCAAGTAATCCAATCTTTCTCAAACAGCGTGATGCCTTTCATTATGCTTAATTTGTACACTTTTGCTCAATGAGCACCAATGGTCAGTTTAGAACGATAATTTTAACAAGTCGATCAACTTGACATGTACGCACTAAATCGTCCATAACTTTGCCTTAGAGTTCAGAATGACATGAATCCAATGCCTACGTTAAGCTAACTCAATTTTCTATATCGTGATACAATTTAAGACAGAAATAGCTATGACAAAGCATCCAAGTAATCCAATCTTTCTCAAACAGCGTGATGCCTTCCATTATGCTTAATTTGTAAACTTTTGCTCAATGAGTACCAATGATAAGTTTAGAATGATCATTTCAACTGGCCGATAACCTTGACATGTCCACACTAAATCGTCCTTAACTTTTGAATTTGAGTTCAGAATGACACGATTCCAATGCCCACATTAATCTAGCACAATATTCTATATAGTGACATATTTTAAGACCGAAATAACTACGACAAAGCCTCCAAGTGATCCAATCTATTCTAGAAAGCGTGATCTTATGCGTTATGCCTCATTTTTAAGCATTTGCTCAATGAGAACCACTGATCAGTTTAGTATGATCTTTTTATCTTGCTGATCAACTTGACATGTCCGCACTAAATCGTCTGTAAGATTTGAATTAGAATTCAAAATGACATGAATCCATCGGCCACGTTAATCTAGCTCAATTTTCAATATTGTGACAACATTTGAGACTGAAAGAATTACAACATTTCCTACCTTTGTGATGCCATGAATTATGCTCCATTTCTATGCATTTACTCAAGGAGCACAAGTGATCATTTAGGATGATCACTTTAACTGGCCGATCAACTTGACATGTCCGCACAAAATCGTCCATAAGTATTGATTTAGAGTTCAGAATGACAAGATTCCAACGCCCACGATCAGCTAACTCAATTTTCTTTATTGTGATAAAATTTAAGAATGAAGTAGCTATGAAAAAGCCTACAAGTTATCCAATATATCCCAAGCTGCGTGATGCCATGCATTATGCTTCATTTGTAAACCTTTGCTCAATGAGTACCAATGATTAGTTTAGAATGTTCAATTTAACTAGCCGATAAACTTGACATGCCAGCACTAAACCGTCTGTAACTTTTTATTTAGAGTTCAGAATGACATGAATATAATGCCAACGTTAAGCTTGCTCAATTTTCAATATTGTAACAAAATTTAAGACCGAAATAGCTACAACAAAGCCTCCATGTAAACCAATGTATCCCGAACTGCGTAAAGCCATGCATTATGCTTCATTTAAAAGCCTTTACTCAAGAAGCACCAATGATCAGTTAAGAATGATCATTTTAATTGGCCGATCAACTTGACATGTATGCACTAAATCGTTTGTAACTATTGATTTAGAGTTCAGAATGACACAAATCCAAATCCTACGTTAATCCAACTCAATTTTCAATATTGTTACAACATTTGAGACTTAAAGAGCTACAAAGCCTCCAAATCATCCAATGTATTCCAAACTGCGTGATGCCATGCATTATGCTTCATTTATATGCCTTTACTCAAGGAGCACCAATGATCAGTTTAGAATGCTTTTTAACTGGCCGATCAACTTGACATGTCCGCACTAAATCTTCCTTAACTTTTGATTTAGAGTTCAGAGTGAAACGAATCCAATGCCCATGATAAGCTAGCACAATATTCCATATTTTGACAAATTTTTAGATCGAAATAGGTATGACAAAGCCTCCAAGTGATCCTGTCTATCCCAAACTGCGTGATCTCATGCATTATGCCTCTTTTGTAAGCATTTGCGCAATGAGGACCACTGATCAGTTTGAATGATCATTTTAACTTGCCGATCAACTTGACATGTCCGCACTAAATCGTCTTTCACATTTGATTTAGTGTTCAAAATGTCATCAATCCAACGACCACGTTAATCTAACTCAATTTTCCATATTGTAACAACATTTGAAATTGAAAGAGTTACGACAAAGCCTCCAAGTAATCCAATGTATCCTAAACTATGTGATGGCTTGCATTATGCTCCATTTATAAGCATTTACTCAAGGAGCACCAATGATCAGATTAGAAAGATGACTTTAAATCGCCGATCAACTTGACATGTATGCACTAAATCGTCCGTAGCTTTTGACATAGAGTTTAGAATGACATGAATCCAATTTCCATGTTAAGCTAGCTCAATTTTCTATATCGTGATACAATTTAAGACTGAAATAGCAATGAAAAATCCTACAAGTAATCCAGTCTATCTCAAACAACATGATGACTTCCATTATGCTTGATTTGTAAACTTTTGCTCAGTGAGCACCAATGATAAGTTTAGAATGATCGTTTTAACAGGCCGATAAACTAGAAATGTCGCACTAAATCGTCCGTAACTTTTGATTTAGAGTTCAGAATGACACGAATCCAATGCCCACGTTAAGCTAGCTCAGTTTTCTATATTGTGATAAAATTTAAGAATGAAACAGCTACGACAAATCCTCCAAGTAATACAATATATCCCAAACGGCGTGATGTCATGCATTATGCTTCATTTGTAAACCTTTGCTCAATGAGCACCAATGATTAGTTTAGAATGTTCAATTTAACTAGCAGATAAACTTCACATGCTAGCACTAAATCGTCCGTAACTTTTGATTTAGAGTTCAGAATGACATGAATCTAATGCCAACGCTAAGCTTGCTCAATTTTCTATATTGTAGCAAAATTTAGAACTAAAATAGCTACAACAAAGCTTCCATGTAACCAATGTATCCCAAACTGAGTGAAGCCATGCATTATGCATCATTTAAAAGCCTTTACTCAAGGAGCACCAACGATCAATTAAGAATGATCATTTTAATTGGCCAATATACTTGACATGTCTGTACTAAATCGTCTGTAACTTTTGATTTAGAGTTCAGAATGACACAAATCCAAAGCCCATGTTAATCTAACACAATTTTCAAAATTTTGACAACACTTGTGATTGAAAGACCTACAAAGCCTCCAAATAATCCAATGTATTCCAAACTGTGTGATGCCCTGCATTATGATTTATTTATAAGCCTTTACTAAAGGAGCACCAATGATCAGCTTAGAATGATCATTTTAACAGGCCGATCAACTTGACATGTCCGCATTAAATCATTTTTAACTTTTGATTTTGAGTTTAGAATGAAATGAATCCAATTCCCAGGTTAAGCTAGCACAATATTCCATATTTTGACAAATTTTAAGACCGAAATAGGTACAACAAAGTCTCCAAGTGATCCAATCTATCCCAAACTGCGTGATCTCATGCATTATGCCTCAATGAGGACCACTGATCAGTTTGGAATGATCATTTTAACTTGCTGATCAACTTGACATGTCCGCACTAAATCGTCTTTAACATTTGATTTAGAGTTCAATATGACATCAATCCAACGACCACCTTAATCTAGCTCACTTTTCCATATTGTGACAACATTTGACACTGAAATAGTTACGAAAATGCCTCCAAGTAATCCAATGTATCACAAACTATGTGATGCCATGCATTATGCTCCATTTATAAGTATTTACTCAAGAAGCACCAATGATCAGCTTAGAAGGATAATTTTAACTGGCCGATCAACTTCACATGTACACACTAAATCGTCCGTAACTTTTGACTTAGAGTTCGGAATGACATGAATCCAATGTCCACGTTACGCTAGCTCAATTTTCTATATCGTGATACAATTTAAAACTGAAATAGCGATGACAAATCCTACAAGTAATCCAATCTATCTCAAACAGCATAATGGCTTCCACTATGCTTCATTTGTAAACTTTTGCTCAATGAACACCAATGATAAGTTTAGAATGATCATTTTAACTTGCCGGTAACCTTGACATGTCCACACTAAATCGTCCTTAACTTTTGATTTTGAGTTCAGAATGACATGATTCCAATGCCCACATTAAGCTAGCACAATATTCTATATTGTGCCATATTTGAAAACAGAACAAGCTACGACAAAGCCTTTAAGTGATCCAATCTATCCTAAAAAGTGTGATCTCATGCATTATGCTTCCTTTTAAGCCTGTTCTCAATGAGCACCAATGATCAGTTTAGTATGATCTTTTTAACTTGCCGATCAACTTGACATGTCCGCACTAAATCGTCTTTAAGATTTTATTTGGACTTCAAAATGATACGAATCCAACGGCCACGTTAATGTAGCTCCATTTTCAATATTGTGACAACATTTGAGACTGAACGAGTTACGACAAAGCCTCCAAATAATCCAATGTATCCCAAACTTCGTGAGGCCATGCATTACGCTCCATTTATATGTATTTACTCAATGAGAACCAATGATCATTTAGGATGATCATTTTAACTGGCCGATCAACTTGTCATGTCCACGCAAAATCGTCCATAACCCCATGTTAAGTTAGCTCAATTTTCTATACTGTGATAAAATTTTGTTAGTAAATAGCTACGACAAAGCCTCCAAGTAATCCAATATATCCGAAGCTGGGTGATTCCATGCATTATGCTTCATTTGTAAAACTTTGTTCAATGAGCACTAATGATTAGTTTAGAATGTTCAATTTAACTAGTCGATAAACTTGACATGGAAGCACTAAATTGTCAGTAACTTTTGATTTAGAGTTCAGAATGACATGAATATTATGCCAACGTTAGGCTTGCTCAATTTTCAATATTGTAACCAAATTTAAGACCGAAATAGCTAAGACAAAGCCTCCACTTAAACCAATGTATCCCAAACTGCGTGAAGCCATGCATTATGCTTCATTTAAAAGCCTTTACTCGAGCAGCACCATTGATCAGTTAAGAATAATCATTTTTATTAGCCGATCAACTTAACATATATGCACTAAATCGTCTATAACTTTTGATTTATAGTTCATAATGACACAAATCCAAAGCCACGCTAATCTAGCTCAATTTTCAACATTGTGACAACATTTGAGACTGAAAGAGCTACAACGCCTCCAAATAATCCAATGTATTCCAAACTGCGCGATGCCGTGCATCATGCTTCATTTATAAGTCTTTACGCAAGGAGCACAAATGATCTGTTTAGAATGATCATTTTAACTGGCCGATCAACTTGACATGTCCGCTCTAAATCGTCCTTAACTTTTGATTTATAGTTCAAAATGAAACAAATCCAATGTCCACGTTAAGCTAGCACAATATTCCATGTTTTGACAAATTTTAAGACCGAAATAGGTACGACAAAACCTCCAAGTTATCCAGTCTATCCAAAACTGTGTGATCTCATGCATTATGCCTCATTTGTAAGCATTTGCTCAAAGAGGACCACTGATCAGTTTGGGATGATAATTCAAACTTGATGATCATTTTGACATGTCCGCACTAAATCGTCTTTAACATTTGATTAAGAGTTCAAAATGACATCAATCCAACGGCCATGTTAATCTAGCTCAATTTTCCATATTATGACAGCATTTGAGGCTGAAAGAGTTATGACAAAGCCTGCAAGTAATCCAATGTATCCCAAACTATGTGATGCCACGCATTTTGCTCCATTTATAAGCATTTACTCAAGGAGAACCAATGATAAGTTTAGAAAGATAATTTTAACTGGCCGATCAACTTGACATGTACGCACTAAATCGTCCATAACTTTTGACTTAGAGTTCAAAATGACATGAATCCAATGCCCACGTTAAGCGAGCTCAATTTTCTATACCGTGATACAATTTAAAATTGAAATAGCTACTACAAAGCCTCCAGGTAATCCAATCTACTCACACAGCGTGATGCCTTCCATTATGCTTCATTTGTAAACTTTTGCTCAATGAGCACCAATGATAAGTTTAGAATGATCATTTTAAGTGGTCGATAACCTTGACATATTCGCACTAAACCGTACTTAACTTTTGATTTTAAGCTCAGAATGACACGATTCCAATGCCCACATTAAGCTAGCACAATATTCTATATTATAACATATTTTAATACCGAAATAGCTACGACAAAGCCTACAAGTAATCCAATCTATCCTAAAAAGCATGGTCTCATGCATTATGCATCATTTTTAAGCCTTCGCTCAATGAGAACCAATGATCAGTTTAGTATGATCTTTTTAACTGGCTGATCAACTTGACATGTCCGCACTAAATCGTTTTTAAGATTTGATTTAGACTTCAAAATGATAAGAATCCAATGGCCACGTTAATCTAGCTCAATTTTCCATATTGTGACAGAATTTGAGACTGAAAGAGTTATGACAAAGTCTCCAAGTAATCCAATGTATCCCAAACTTTGTGATGCCATGCATTATGCTCCATTAATATGCATTTACTCTAGGAGCACCAATGATCATTTAGGATGGTCATTTTAACTGGCCGATCAACTTGACATGTCCGAACAAAATCGTCCATAAGTTTTGATTTAGAGTTCAGAACGACACAAATCCAACACCCACGTTAAGCTAGCTCAAGTTTCTATATTGTGATAAGATTTAAGAATGAAATAGCTATGACAAAGCCTCCAAATAATCCAATATATCACAAGCTGCGTGATGCCATGCATTATGTTTCATTTGTCAATGAGCACCAATGATTAGTTTAGAATGTTCAATTAAACTAGCCGATAAACTTGACATGCCAGCACTAATTTGTCCCTAACTTTTTATTTAGAGTTCAGAATGACATGAATCTAATGCCAACGTTAAGCTAGCTCAATCTTCCATATTGTAACAAAATTTAGGACCGAAATAGCTACGACAAAGTCTCCATGTAATCCAATGTATCCCAAACTGCATGAAGCCATGCATTATGCTTCATTTAAAAGTCTTTACTCAAGGAGCACCAATGATCAGCTAAGAATGATCATTTTAATTGGCCGATCAACTTGACATGTATGCACTAAATCGTCTGTAACTTTTTATTTAGAGTTTAGAATGACACAAGTCCAAAGTCCACGTTAATCGAGCTCAAATTTTCAATATTGTGACAACATTTGACACTGAAAGAGCAACAAAGCCTCCAAATAATCCAATGCATTCCAAACTACGTGATGCCATGCATTATGCTTCATTTATAAGCCTTTACTCAAGGGGAACCAATGATCATTTTAGAATGATCATTTTAACTGGCCGATCAACTTGACATGCCTGCACTAAATCGTCCTTAACTTTTGATTTATAGTTCAAAATGAAACAGATCCAATGCCCACGTTAAGCTAGCACAATATTCCATGTTTTGACAAATTTTAAGACCGAAATAGGTACGACAAAGCCTCCAAGTGATCCAGTTTATCCCAAACTACGTGATCTCATGTATTATGCCTCATTTGTAAGCATTTGCTCAATGAGCACCACTGATCAGTTTGGAATGATCCTTTTAACTTGCTGATCAACTTGATGTGTCCGCACTATATCATCTTTAACATTTGATTTAGAATTCAAAATGACATGAATCCAACGCCCACATTAACTTTTGATTTAGAGTTCAGAATAAAACGAATCCAATGCCCATGTTAAACTAGCCAATATTCCATATTTTGACAAATTTTCAGACCAAAATAGGAACGACAAAGCCTCGAAGTGATCCAATGTTTCCCAAACTGCGTGATCTCATGCATTATTGCTCATTTCTAAGCATTTGCTCAATGAGCACCACTAATCAGTTTGAAATGATAATTTTAACTTGCTGATCAACTTGACATGTCCGCAGTAAATCGTTTTTAACATTTGATTTAGAGTTCAAATTATATCAATCCACACCCACGTTAATCTAGCTTAATTTTCCATATTGTGAGAACATTTGAGACTGAAAGAGTTACGACAAAGCTTCCAAGTAATCCGATGTATCCCAAACTATGTGATGTCATGCATTATGCTCCATTTATAAGCATTTACTCAAGGAGCACCAATGATCAGTTTAGAAGGATAATTTTAACTAGCCAATCAACTTGACATGTACGCAGTAAATCGTCCGTAACTTTTGACTTAGAGTTCAGAATGACATGAATCCAATGCCAATGTTAAGCTAGCTCGGTATTCTATATCATGATACAATTTAAGACTGAAATACCTAAGACAAAGCCTCCAAGTAGTCTAATCTATCTCAAGCAGCGTTATGCCTTCCATTATGCTTCATTTGTAAACTTTTTCTCAATGAGCATCAATGATAAGTTTAGAATGATCATTTTAACTAGCCGATAAACTTGAAATGTCATCACTAAATCATCCGTAACTTTTGATTTGGAGTTTAGAATGACATGAATCCAATGCCCACATTAAGCTTGCTCAATTTCCTATGTTGTGAAAACAATTTAAGACTGAATTAGGTACAAAAGCGCCTCCAAGAAATCCAACGTATCCCTAACTTCCTGATGCCATTATGCTTCATTTATAAGCCTTTACACAGGGAGCACCAATGATGAGTTCAGAATGATCATTTTAATTGGTCGATCAACTTTACATGTATGCACTAAATCATCTGTAACTTTGGTTTTAGAGTTTAGAATGACACGAATCCAACGCCCAAGTTAATCTAGCTCAATTTTTAATATTGTGACAATATTTGAGACTTAAAAAGATACGACAAAGCCTCCAAATAATCCAATGTATTCCAAACTGCGTGATGCCTTGCATTACGCTTCATTTTATAAGCCTTTACTTAAGGCGCACCATTTTTCAGTTTATAATGATCAGTTCAACTAGCCGATCAACTTGACATGTCCGCACTAAATCGTCTGTAACTTTTGATTTAGAGTTCAGAATGACACGAATTCAATTCCCACGTTAAGCTACCTCAGTTTTCTATATTGTGATAAAATTTAAGACGAAAAGGCTTTAAGTTATCCAATCCATCCCAAACAGTGTGATTCCATTCATTATACCTCATTTGTAAACCTTTGCTCAATGAGCACCAATGATTGGTTTAGAATGATCATTTTAACTAGCTGCTAAACTTGGCCTGCCCGAACTAAATCGTCTTTAACATTTCATTTAGAGCTTAAAATGACATGAATCAAACGGCCACGTTAATCTAGCTCAATTTTGCAATATTGTGAAAACATTTGAAATTGAAAGAGCTATGACAAAGCCTCAAAGTAATACAATCTATCCTAAACTGCGTGATGCCATGCATTTTGCATTATTTGTAAGCCTTTGATCAATGAGAACCAATGATTAGTTTAGAATGTTCAATTTAACTAGCCGATAAACTTGACGTGTCAGCACTAAATCGTTTGTAATTTTTGACTTAGAGTTTAGAATTACATGAATCCAATGCCCACGTTAAGCTTGCTCAATTTTATACATTATGAAAAATTTTAAGACTGATATAGCTACAACAAAGCCTCAAAGTAATCCAATGTGCCCACACTGCCTGATGCCATTATGCTTCATTTATAAGCCTTTACTCAAAGAGCACAAATGATCAGTTAAGAATGATCATTTTCATTGGCCGATCAACTTGACTTGTATGCACTAAATCGTCTGTAACTTTTGATTTTGAGTTCAGAATGACACGAATCACATGCCCACGTTAATCTAGCTCAAGTTTAAATATTGGGACAACATTTGATATTGACAGAGCTTTGACAAGGCCTCCAAATAATCCAATGTATTCCAAATTGCTTGATGCCATGCATTATGCTTCATTTATAAGCCTTTACTCAAGAATCACCAACGATTAGTTCAGAATGATCATTTTAGGTTGCCGATCAACTTGACATGTCCGCACTAAATCATCTTTAACTTTTGATTCAGAGTTCGGAATGACACGAATCCAACGCCTTTACTCAAGGAGCAATAATGATCCGTTTCGAATGATCATTTTAACGCGCTGATCAACTAGTCATGTCCGCACTAAATAGTCTTTAACTTTAGATTCAGAGGTCAAAATGACATATATCTAACGCCCACGTTAAGCTAGCTCAATTTTCCATATTGTGATAACATTTGAGTTTGAAAGAGCTCCGAAAAAGCCTCCAAGTAATCCAATGTATCGCAAACCACGTGATACCATGCATTAATGTTCATTTCTAAGCCTTTAATCAAGGAGCACCAATGATCAGTTTAGAATGATCATTTTAACTTGGTGATCAACTTGACATATGTGCTGTACATCGTTTGTAACTTTTGATTTAATGTTCAAAATGACGCAAATCAAACACCCAAGTTAAGCTTGCTCAATTCTTTTGTGACAAAATTTAAGATCGAAATAGCTACGACAAATCCTTCAGCAATCCAATATATCCAAAACTGTGAGATGCTATGCATTATTCTTCAGTTACGCCTTTACTGAATGAGCACCAATGATCAGTTTAAAATGATCATTTTATCTAGCTGATCATCTTGACATGTCTGCTCTAGATTGTCTTTAAGTTTGATTTAGAGCTCAAAATGACATGAATCTGAGGCCTACATTAAGCAAGCTCATATTTCCATATTGTGGAAAAATTTGAGAATATAAGAGCTACGACAAAGCCTCTAAGTAATCCAATGTATCCCAAACTGCGTGATGCCATGCATTATACTTTATCTATAAGCCTTTAATCAAGGAGCACCAGTGATAAGTTTGGAATGAATATTTTAACTGGTCGATCAACTTGACATGTTTGGACTAAATAGTCAGTAACTTTTTATGAAGAGTTCAAATGACATGAGTCCAACACCCACATTAAGCTAGCTCAATTCCCTATATTGTGACAAAATTTAAGATCGAAACAGCTACGATAAGGCCTCCATGTAATCCAATCGATACCAATATGCGTGATACCATGCATTATGTTTCCTTTATAATCATTTACTCAAGGAGCAATAATGATCAGTTTCGAATGATAATTTGAACTAGCTGATAAACTGGCCATGTCCGCACTAAATAGTCTTTAACTTTTGATTCAGAGTTCAAAATGACATGAATCTAACACCCATGTTAATCTCGCTCAATTTTCGATATTGTGGCAACATTTGAGACTGAAAGAGCTATGACAAAGCCTTCAAGGACTCCAATGTATCCCAAACTATGTGATGCCATGCATTATGCTTCATATAGAAGCCTTTAATCAAGGAGCACCAATGATCAGTTTAGAATGATCATTTTAACTTGGCGATCAACTAGACATGTCTTCACTCAATTGTTTGTAACTTTTGATTTAGAATTCAAATTGACACGAATCCAACACCCATGTTAAGCTTACTCAATTTTCTGGACAAAATATAAGATCGAAATACCTATGACAAATCCTTCAAGCCGTCCAATCAATCCAAAACTGTATGATGCTATGCATTATGCTTCATTTATACGCCTTTACTGAATGATCACCAATGATCAGTTTAGAATGATCATTTTAACTAGCTGTTCATCTTGACATGTCCGCTCTAAATTGTCTTTAAGTTTTGATTTAGAGCTCAAAATGACATGAATCGAACGCCTACATTAAGCAAGCTCATGTTTCCATATTGTGGAAAATTTTGAGAATGAAAGAACTACGATAAGACCTCTAAGTAATCCAATGTACCCCAAACTGTGTGATAGCATGCATTATGCTTTGTTTATGAGCCTTTAATCAAGGAGCACCAAGGGTAAGTTTGGAATGATCATTTTAACTGCCCGATCAATTTTACATGTCCGCACTAAGTCGGTTGTAATTTTTTATTAAGAGTTCAAAATGACATGAGTCCAACACCCACATTAAGCTAGCTCATTTCTCTATATTATGACAAAATTTAAGATCGAAACTACTACAATAACGCCTCCAATTAATTCAATCTATCCCAATCTGCGTGATACCACGCATTTTGCTTCATTTATAAGCTTTTACTCAAGGAGCAATAAAGATCAGTTTCGAATGATCATTTGAACTAGCTGATAAATTGGCCATATACTCACTAAATAGTCTTTAACTATTTATTTAGAGCTCAAAATGACATGAATCTAACACCCACTTTAAGCTAGCTCAATTTTCCATATTGTGCCAACATTTGAGACTGAAAAGGCTACGACAAAGCCTCCAAGTAATTCAATGTATCCCAAACTACGTGATGCAATGCATTATGCTTCATTTATAAGCCTTTAATAAAGGAGCGCCAATGATTAGTTTAGAATGAAAATTTTAACTGGTCAATCAACTTGACATGTCTGCACTAAATCGTCCATAACTTTTGATTTAGAGTTCAGAATGACACAAATCCAACACCCACGTTAAGCTAGCTCAATTTTCTGTATTGTACCAAAATTTAAAATTAAAATAGTTACGACAAAGCCTCCAAGTAATCCAATCTATCCCAAATTGTGTAATGCTATGCATTATGCTTCATTTGTAAATATTTGCTCAATGAACACCAATGATCAGTTTAGAATGTTCAGTTTAACTAGCTAATAGACTTGACATGTCAATACTAAATCGTTTTTAACATTTGATTTAAAGCTCAAAATGTCATGAATCCAACGACCACATTAATCTAGGTCAATTTTCAATATTGTGACAACATTTGACACAGAAAGCACTACGAAAAAGCCTCAACCTAATCCAATCTATCCAAACTGTGTGATGCCATTCATTATGCTTCATTGAGAAGCCTTTACTCAAGGAGTACCAATGATGAGTTTAGAATAATCACTTTTACTGGCCGATCAACTTCACATGTCTGCACTAAATCATCCGTAATTTTTGATTTAGAATTCAGAGTAACACGAATCCAATGCCCCATGTTAAGCTAGCTCAATTTTCTATATTTTAATGAAACTTAAAACTAAAATAGTTACGAAAAAGCCTCCAAATAGTCTAATCTATCCCGAACTGTGTGATGCCATACATTATGCTTCATTTGTATACCTTTGCTTAATGACCACTAATGATCAGTTTAGAATGATCAATTTAACTAGCCAATAAACTTGACATGTCCTTACTAAATCATCTGTAACTTTTGATTTAGAGTTCAGAATGACATGAATCCAACGTCCACGTTAAGCTAGCTCAATTTTCCATATTGTGACAAAATTTAAAACATAAATAGCTACGACAAAGCCTCCAAGTTATCCAATGTATCCCAAACTGCGTGATACCATGCACTATGCGTCATTTATAAGCCTTTACTCAAGGAGCACCAATGATCAGTTAAGAAGTATCATTTAAATTGGCTGATAAACTTGACATGACCGCACTAAATCGTCCGTAATTTTGGATTAAAGTTCAGAATTACACGAATCCAACGCCCACATTAAGCTAGCTCAATATTTTATATTGTGATAAAAATTAAGATTGAAATAGCTACGTTAAAGCCTCCAAGTAATCCAATGTATCCCAAACTGCGTAATGGCATAACTACAGCAAAATTTAAAGTGATCGTTCTAAACTGATCAGTGTTCGTTTATCAAAGGTTTACAAATGAAGCATAAAGTTGACATGTCTGCACTAAACCGGTCGTAACTTTTGATTTATAGTTAAAAATGACAATAATCCAACGCCCACATTAAGCTTGCTCAAGTTTCTATATTGTGACGAAGTTCATGACCAAAATAGCAAGGACAAAGCCTCCCAGTAATCCAATTTATCTAAAACTGCGTGATGCAATGCATAATGCTTCATTTGTGAACCTTTGCTCAATGAGCACCAATGATTAGTTTAGAATGATCACTTTAACTAGCTGGTCAACTTGACAGGTCCGCACTAAATAATTTTTAACATTTGATTTAGATCTCAAAATGATATAATTCAACGACCACGTTAATCTAGCTCAATTTTCAATATTGTGACAACATTTGAGACTAAAAGAGCTATGACAAAGCCTCCAAGTAATCCAATGTATCCCAAAATTTGTGATGCCATGCATTATGCTTCATTTATTAGCCTTTACTCAAGGAGCACCAATGATCAGTTTTGAATGATCATTTAAACTGGCCGATCAAGTTGACATTTCTAAACTAAATTGTGCGTAACTTTTTATTTAGAGTTTAGAACGACACGAATCCGACGCACACGTTAAGCTAGCTAAATTTTCTATATTGTGTCAAAAATAAATACCAAAATAGCTATGACATCCAAGTAATTTAATCTATCCCAAGCTGCGTGATACCATATAGTATGCTTCAATTGTAAACATGTGCCTAATGAGCACCAATGATTAGTTTAGAATGATCAATTTAACTTTCAAATAAATTTGAGTTGTATGCACTAAATCATCTGTAACTCTTGATTTAGAGTTCAGAATGACATGAATCCAACGCCCACGTTAAGCTAGCTCAATATTCTATATTGTGACAAAAGTTAAGATTGTAATAGCTATGACAAAGCCTCCATGTAATGCAATGTATCCCAAACTGCGTAATGCCATGCATTATGCTTCATTTGTAAACCTTTGCTTGATGAGCACTAATGTCCGCACTAAATTGTCTTTAACATTTGATTAAAGCTGGAAATGACATGAATCCAATGGCCATGTTAATCTAGCTCAATTTTCAAAATTTTGACAACATTTTAGACCAAAAGAGCTACCATAAAGCCTCCAAGTAATCAATTGTATCCCGAACTACATTGTGTCATGCATCCCAAACAACGTGGTGCCATGCGTTATACTTCAGTTATAAGCCTTTACTCAATGAGCACCAATGATCAGTTTAGAATGTTCAATTTAACTAGCCGATCAACTTGACATATCCACACTAAATCGTTTGTAACTTTTGATTTAGAGTTCAGAATGACATGAATTTGACGCCCAGGTTAAGCTAGCTCAATTTTCTATATTATGATAAAATTTAAAACCGAAATAGCTATGACATAGCGTCCAAGTAATCCAATCTTCCCAAACTACGTGCATTATGATTAATTTGTAAACCTTTTCTCAATGAGCACCAATGATCACTTTATAATGATCAATTTAACTAGCCGATAAACTTGACATGTCCAAACTAAATTCATCCGTAACTTTTGATTTACAGTTCAAAATGATATGAGTCCTACACCCACGTTAAGCTAGCTCAACTTTCTATATTGTGACAAAATTTAAGACAGAAATAGCTACGACAAAGCCTCCAAGTAATCCATTGTATCCAACACTGCGTGATACCATGCATTATGGGTTATTTATAATCCTTTACTCAAGGAGCACCAATGATCAGTCAAGAATTATCATTTTAACTACCCGATCAACTTGACATGATCACATTAAATCATGCATAACTTTTTATCTAGAGTTTAGAATGACACGAATCCAACGCCCACGTTAAGCTAGCTTAATATTCTATATTGTGACAAAGTTTAAGACCAAAATAGCTAGGACAAAGCCTCCAAGTAATCCAATCTATCCCAAATTGCGTGATGCCATGCATTATGCTTCATGTGTAAACCTTTGCTAAATGAGCACCAATGATCTGTTAAGAATGATCATTTTAACTAGCCGATCAACTTGACATGCACAAAGTAAATCGTTCGTAACTTTTTTTCGAGTTCATAATGACACGAATCTAACGCCCACGTTAAGTTAGCTAAATTTTCTATATTGTGACAACATTTGAGACTGAAATAGCTACCACAAATCCTTCAAATAATCCAACATATCCTAAACTGTGTATCGCCATGCATTATGCTTTATTTATAAGCCTTTACTCAAGCAGCACTAATGATCAATTTAGAATGATCATTTTAGAATGATCAATGCAACTCGCTAATCAACTTGAGATTTGTGCACTAAATGGTCCGAAACGTTTGATTTAGATCTTAGAATGACACGAATCCAATGCCCACGTTAAGCTAGCTCAATTTTCAATATTGTGAAAAAAATTTAATAGCAAAATAGCTAAGACAAAGCCTCCTACTAAGCCAATTTATCCCAAACTACGTGATGCCATGCATTATGCTTCATACGTAAACCTTTACTCAATGAACACCAGTGATATGTATAGAATGACCATTTAAACTTGCTGATCAACTTGACATGTACGCACTAAAGTGTCTTTAACATTTAATTTAGAGCTCAAAATGACTTGAATCCAACGCCCACGTTAATCTAGCTCAATTTTCAATATTGTGACAAAATTTGAGACTGAAAGCACTACGATAACGCCTCCATGTAATCCAATGTATCCCACACTATAAGATGACATGTATTATGCTTCATTTATAAGCTTTTACTCATAGAGCACCAATGATCAGTTTAGAATGATCATTTTGACTGGATGATCAACTTGAGCTGCCCACACTAAATCTTCTATCACTTTTGATTTAGAGTTCAGAATGACACAAATCTAACGCCCACGTTAAGCTAGCTCAATTTTCTATATTGTGATAAAATTTATGACTGAAATAGCTACGGCAAAACCTCCAAGTATTCCATTTTACTGCAAACTGTGTGATGCCATGCATTATGCTTCATTTGTAAGTATATGCTCAATGAGCACCAATGATCAATTTAAAATGATCGATTTAACTAGACAATAAATTTGAAATGTCCGCACTAAATCGTCCGTAACTTTTGATTTTGAGTTCAGAATGACATGAATCCAACGCCCACGTTAATATAGCTCAATTTTCTATATTGTGACAAAATTTAAGGCAGAAATAGCTACAACAAAGCCTCCAAGTAATCCAATGTATCCCAAACTGCGTGATGCCACACATTATGCTTCATTTATTAGGCGTTACTCAGGGAGCACCAATGATCAATTTAGAATGATCATTTTAACTGGCCGATCAACTTGACATGTCCACACTAAATTGTCCGTAACTTTTGATTTGGAGTTCAAAATGACACGAATCCAACGCCAACGTTTAGCTAGCTCACTATTCTATATTGTGACAAAATTTAAGTATCGAAATAGCTGTGAAAAAGCTTCCAAGAAATACAATCTATCCCAAACTGTGTGATGCCATGCATTATGCTTCATTTGTAAACCTTTGCTCATTTAACATCAATGATCAATTTCGAATGATCAATTTATCTAGCCGATAAACTTGTGATGTGTGCACTAATTCGTCAGTAACTTTTGATTTAGAATTTAGAAAGACATGAATCCAACGACCACATTAAGCTAGCTCAATTTTCTATAATGTGACAAAATTTATGACAAAAATAGCTACGATAAAGCCTCCAACTAATCCAATGTATCCCAAACTGCGTGATGCAATGCTTTATGCTTCGTTTGAAAACATTTACTCAAAGGGCACCAATGATCACTTAAGAGTGATCATTTTAATTGGCCGATCAACTTAACATGTATGTCTAATATCGTCTGTAAGTTTTGTTTTAGAGTTCAAAATGAGAATTCAACGCACACGTTAAACTAGCTCAGTTTTCTATATGGTGATTACATTTGAGAGTGAAAGAGCTACCACAAAGCCTTCTAAATAATTCATTAAGGAAATTCTCATATTGTCTCAGCCTACTAACGAAATAGATCCAAAGAGGGAGATATGACATCAACTGAAATTGTATCGAGCTACAGACCCTTATAATAAGATGTTTTCCTTTTTTTTCTTCATTGATCAAACTCCAACAAGTAATAATGTAATCCAATCTATCCTAACTGCGTGATGTCTTGCAGTATGCTTCATTTATAAGCCTTTACTCAAGGAGCACTAATGATTAGTTTAGAAAGATCAGTTAGAAAGTTCAGTTTAGAAAGATTTGTTTAACTGGCCGATCAAATTGACATGTCCGCACTAAATTGTCAGTAACTTTTGATTTAGAGTTCAGAATGACAAGAATCCAATCATGTTAAAGTAGCTCAATTTTCTATATTGTGACAACATTTGAGACTGAAAAAGCTACCATAAATCATTCAAGTAATCGAATCTATCCTAAATTGTGTGATGCCATGCATTGTACTTCATTTTTAAACCTTTACTAAAAGAGTACTAATGATCAATTTTAAATTATCAGTTTAGAATGATCACTTTATCTGGCGTATCAACTGGACATGTCTGCACTAAATCGTCCTTAACTTTTGATTTAGAGTTCCGAACGACATGAATCCAATGCCCAGGATAAGCTAGCTAAATTTTCTATATTGTAACAACATTAGAGACTGAAACAACTACCACAAAGCATTCAAGTAATCCAATCTATCCTAAACTACGTGATGTCATGCATTATTTTTCATTTATAAATCTTTACTCAGAGACCACTAATAATAAGTTTAGAATGATCACTTTAGCTGGCGGATCAAAATGACATATCGCACTAAATTGGCCGTAACTTTTGATTTAAAGTTCAGAATGACACGAATCCAACGCCAACATTAAACTAGTTCAATATTCTATTCTGTGATAAAAGTTAAAACCGAAATAACGACGAAAAACCCTCAAAGTAATCAAATCGATCCCAAACTGCGTGATGCCATGCATTATGCTTCATTTGTAAATATATGCTCAATGAGTACCAATGATCAGTTTAGAATGATCAATTTCTGCATGATCAATTTAACTCTCCGATAAACATGACATGTCCGCACTTAATCTTCCGTAACGACATGAATCCAACACCCACGTTAAGCTAGCTCAATTTTCTATATTGTGAAAAAATATATGTCCTAAATAGGTACGACAAAGCCTCCAAGTAATCCAATGTATCCCAAACTGCGTGATACCATGCATTATGCTTTATTGATAAGCCTTTACTAAAGAAGCACCGATGATCAGTTTAGAATGATCATTTTTTGTGGCCTGTCAACTTGACATGTACGCACTTAGTCGTCACTAGCTTTTGATTTAAAGTTTAGAATGACACGAATCCAACGCCCACTTAAAGCTAGCTCAATTTTCTATATTGTGACAACGTTGAAAACCAAAAGATCTACCACAAAGACTTCAAGTAGTCCAATCTATCATAAACTGCGTGATGCCATGCATTATGCTTCATTTATGAGCCTTTAGTCAAGGAGCACTAGTGATAAGTTTTGAATGATCAGTGTAGAATTATCACTTTAACTGGTCGATCAACTTGGCATATCTGCACTACATCGTCCGTAACTTTTGATTTAGTATTCAAAAAGACACTAATCCAACCCCCAAATTAAGCTAGCTCAATATTATATATTGTGACAAAGTTTAAGACCGAAGTTGCTACGACAACGCTTCCAAGTAATCAAACCTATCCCAAACTGCGTGATGGCATGCATTATGGTTTGTTTATAAACCTTTGCTCCATGAGCACCAATGATCAATTTAGAATGATCTTTTTAACTAGCTCAATGAGCACCAATGATCAGTTTAGAATGATCATTTTAACTAGCTCATCAACTTGACATGTCCGCACTAAATCGTCTTTAACATTTGATTTACAGTTCAAAATGACATGAATCTAACGCCCACGTTAAGCTAGCTTATTTTTCTATACTGTGATAAAATTTAAGACCAATATAGCTTAGACCAAGTAATCCATTCTATTCCAAACTGTGTGATGCCATGCATTATGCTTCATTTGTAAACCATTGCTCAATGAGCACCAATGATCAGTTTAGAATGATAGAATTAACTAGCTCATCAACTTCACATGTCCACATTAAATCTTCTTTAACATTTGATTTAGAGTTCAGAATGACACGAATCTAATGGCCACGTTAAGCTAGGTCAATATTCTATACTGAGACAAAATTTAAGACACAAATAGCTATGACAAAGCCTCCAACTAATCCAATGTATCCAAAACTGCGTGATACCATGCATTATGCTTCATTTATAAGCCTTTACTCAAGAACATCAATGATCAGTTTAGAATGATCATTTTAACTTGCCAATCAACTTGACATGTCCGCACTAAATCGTCTGTAACTTTTGATTTAGAGTTCAGAATGACACAAATCCAACGCCCACGTTAAGCTAGATAAATTTTCTATATTGTGGCAAAATTTAAGACCGAAATAGTGAACACAAAGCCTCCAATAATCCAATCTATCCCAAATTGCATGATGTCATGCATTATGCTTCCGTTGTAGTCCTTTGTTAAATGAGAACCAATGATCACTTTAGAATAATCATTTTAACTAGCTGATAAACTTGACATGTCCGCGCTAAATTGTGTTTAACATTTGATTTAGAGCTCAAAATGACAATAATCCAACTCTCACGTTAATCTAGTGTAATTTTCCATATTTTGACAACATTTGAGACTGAAAGCGCTACGATAAAACCTCCAAGTAATCCAATGTATCCCAAACTGCGCGATGCCATGCATTATGCTTCATTTACAAACCTTTACTCAAGGAGCACCAATGATCAGTTTAGAATGATCATTTTAACTGGCTGACCAAGTTGACATGTCCGCACTAAATCGTCCATAATTTTTTAATTTAGAGCTCAATTTGATATACTATGATAAAATTTAAGACCCAAATCGCTTCGACAAAACCTCCAAACAATCCAATCTGTCACAAACTGCGTGATGCGATGCATTATGTTTCATTAGTAAACCCTTGCTCAATGAGCCGAAATGATCAATTAGCCGATAAACTTGACATGTCCGCACTAAATCATCCATAAATTTTGATTGCGAGTTTAGAATAACATGAATCCAACGTCCATGTTAGCTAGCTCAATATTCTATATTGTGAGAAACTTTAAGACCAAAATAGCTACGACAAAGCTTCCAAGTAATCCAATCTATCCAAAACTGCGTGATGACATGCATTATGCTTCATTTCTAAACCTTTGCTCATGAGCACCAATGATCATTTTAGAACGATCAATTTAACTAGTTGATAAAATTCACATGTCCGCACTAAATTGTCCGTAACTTTTGATTTAGAGTTCAGAATGACATGAATCTTATGACCACATTAAGCTAGCTCAATGTTCTATATTGTCATAAAATTAAAGACCGAAATAGGTACGACAGAACATCCAAGTAATCTAATCTATCTAAAACTGCGTAATGCGATGCATTATTCTTTATTTGTAAACTATTGCTCAATAACCACCAATGATCAGTTTAGAATTATCGATTTAACTAGCCGATAAAACTGAGATGTCCGCATCAAATCGTCCATAAGTTTTGATTTATAGTTCAGAATGACATGAATCCAATGCTCACGTTAAGATAGATCAATTTTCTATATTATGACAAATTTTAGGACAGAAATAGCTACGACAAACCCTCTAAGTAATCCAATGTATCCCAAACTGTGTGATGCCATGCATTGTGCTTCATTTATAAGCCTTTACTCAAGAAGCACCAATGGTAAGTTTAGATAGATCATTTTAACTAGGTTATCAACTTGACATGTCCGCATTAAATTGTCTTTAACTTTTGATTTAGAGATCGAAATAGCAGGAGCACTAATAATCAGTTTAGAATGAACATTTTAACTGGCCGACCAACTTGACATGTCCCCACTAAATCGTCCATAGTTTTTAATTTAGAATTCAGATTGACACGAATCCAACGCTCACATTAAGCTAGCTCAATTTTATATATTGTGATGAAATTTAAGACCCAAATAGCTATGACAAAACCTCCAAGTAATCCAATCTATCCCAAACTGTGTGATGTGATGCATTATGTTTCATTAGTAAACCTTTGCTTATTGAGCACCACAGTTTAGAATGATCGATTTAACGAGCCGATAAACATGACATGTCCGCACTAAATCGTCCGTAACTTTTGATTGGGAGTTAAGAACAACATGAATCCAACGACAACTTTTAGCTAGCTCAATGTTCTATGTTGTGAGAAAATTTAAGACCGAAATAGATACGAAAAGTCTTCCAAGTACTCCAATATATCCCAAACTGCGTGATGCCACGCATTATGCTTCATTTCTAAACCTTTACTCAATGAGCACCAATGATCAGTAGAGAACGATCAATTTAACTAGCAGATAAACTTGATATGTCCGCACAAAATTGTCCGTAACTTTTGATTTAGAGATCAGAATGACAGGAATCCAACGACCACATTAAGCTAACGCAATTTTCTAGACTGTGACAAAATTTAGGACAGAAATACCTACGACAAAGCATCCAACTAATGCAATGTATCCCAAACTGCGTGATATCATGCATTATTCTTCATTTATAAGCCTCTACTCAAATACTGAAACGATCAGTTTAGAATGAACATTTTAACTGGTCGATCAACTTGTCATATCGGTACTAAATCATCAGTAACTTTTGGTTTAGAGTACAGGATGACTCGAATCAATCGCCCACATTAAGCTACCTCGATTTTCTATATTGTGATAAAATTTAAGACCCAAAATAGCTATGACAAAGCCTCCAAGTAATCCAATGTATCCCAAGCTGCGTGATGTCGTGCATTAGGATTCATTTATGATGTGATCCTGGTTAGGATCAAGTCCCTGATTGTCCCCAAGTTTTTTTTGTAAATGATAGTAAACTGAATGTGGATGCGGAGGAAATGAATATGGTGAATCCATGAGCTTGAAGATGGCTGGTCTCGAGAACTTGTGTGGAATGAGTGATACTTCTAAAGGATGGTGGAAGATCCTTAGACTATCAGCTTGTTCTGTGTGAATGATGAAGACCCGACACATTGGGCAAGAGGTAGAACGAAGTGAACCTTCCAAGGGATATGAACAGCCCATCAATAACTAAGCTACCAACCTTATCCTTAACTGGACAGCAAGTGTGGAATATGTTCTCTCTTTTCTCATTCTTTTCTGCCTCAGTTTGTACGTTTAAGGTTCTCCTATTGTTTAAGAATTGACCTACTTTTGGCATGGCTACATTCTCCTCTAAAGAATTTGTACCGATGGGTCCTCTTCCGATTCTACGTCACCATTAGCCCTAATAACTATGGTTCTCTTATTGGTACATTCTCTAGAGTAGTGACCAAAACCCTTACACTTAAAACACTGAATCTCCCTAGTTTTGGTCCAAAAACCCTTATCTATGCCTTGAAGTTTCGAATCTTCTTGCTTAGGTTTAGGGAATGGTTTGTAATCCTTACTAGACTTATCATCCTTAGATTGACTAAACCTAGTGGAGCTAGTTCTGTGTTTAGGATTCTTTCTCATAAGTTGTTTCTCAAACATTATGGCTTTATGGAGAAGCTCTTCTAGTTTGAAATAATGGTGGATCACTAGCCTATCTATGATCTACCTATTGAAGCCGCCCATAAACCGGGCCATAGTAGCTTCACTGTTCTCTTGAATATCAGCCCTAAGCAACAAGGTTTCCATCTCCTTAAAGAACTCTTCTACGGACCTACTTCCTTGAGATAGATTCCTAAGCTTAAGATGTAGCTCCCTATGGTAATGACTAGGTATAAACCTTCTCCTCATGATCACTTCTATTGGAAAATCTGCAGCCCTTCTCCTACAAGTAACTAATTGATCCCACAAACTTAGAGCATAGTCCTTAAACGCGGTTGGGGCTACCTTAACCTTATTCTCTTGAGTGTATTCCCTACAGTCAAAGACTATTTCTATCTTCTCATCCCATTTTAGGTATTCCTCAGGGTCATTAGTTCCATGGAAAGAGTGAGTTTTTAATCTTAAGGCCTGCTAAAGGGTTGCAAGGGTTAGGTTGGTTATTCCTAGGCATCCGGTCTTATTGTGGCCTTCTTTTCCTAGATTGGTGTGACCTAGATGAATTATTGACATAGGAAAATCAAATAAGACCTATCTTGACCTACAAGGCAAGTGTGAGCACGAAAATTCAGTTTGAATAACAAGGGAAATGAAAAAGGATGGGTTATTATTAACCACATGGTTGAAATGGTTAAATAGCTACCTTGGGAGAAGCATCAAGGTGAAAAAGTCATGCCCATGCTGCACACAGTCTTGGCAACCACACCAAACAGTCATGCCCATGCTGCACACAGTCTTGGCAACCACACCAAACAGTCATGCCCATGCTGTCTCCTCTCTTCTCATTGGTTGTTGACAGGCTCCTCCTCTATTCAAACTCATCCACAAGTTTGAATTCGTTTTCTTTTGTGTTCACATTGTAAATCCTCTATAAAAGGGCTGTAAAGACTCAATGTATAATATACTCTTAGGAGATTCTTCTCCATAAGTCTAAGTCATTTCTCATTTTCCCATACTTCTCTTTGAGTTTTCAGATTCAATTCTTCACATTTCTCCTCTATAATCTCAATATTCTTACATGGTATCAGAGCATAAGATCATTCTCTTATCTTTTCTACTCAAATCTCTCAGTTTCTAATCTAAAATTCTGTCAAAATCTCTCAGTCTTTAGACTAAAAACTCACGGTTTCATTCAACCATAAAAGCTGCTTCCGTTGAGCTCTTCAAAGCCTAACAATGGAGGATACAGTTCAAATTAGTTCCAGCCTGAAACCTACGGTGATAGCAGTAGTTCTCAAAGGCTTGAACTACACATTATGGTCAAGAACCATCAAGACAGCCATTTGTGGCAAAGGACTTTGGAATCACATCTTGGAGGACAATACTCCATCTATAGATGATCCAAAGGAGAAGAAGGATGAGGCAACAAGAAAAGAAGAAGCTAGGTGGTTCCAAGAAGATCAATCAGTCCTTGGATTCCTCCAAAATTCATTGGACCCATCCATTCTTGAAGCTTATTCACATTGTGAAACTGCCAAGTCTCTTTGGGACACTCTCAAGAGGGTTTATGGGGATGTTTCAAACCTCAGCCGTGTGTATGAGGTTAAGAAGGCTCTCAATGATCTACACCAAGAGGATATGGAGTTCACAAAATTCCTGGGCAAGTTCCAGTCAACATGGTCTGAGCTTGACATGTTGAGACCAAGTTCTATGGATCCAAAGGTGCTTAATGAAAGGAAGGAACAAGACAAGATATTTGGGCTCCTTCTCAACCTAAATCCAGCCTTTAAGGATGTGATTAAGTCCATCCTGAGAGAGCCAAAACTCCCTGATTTCAAAGAGGTGTGCTCACAGATTCAAAGGGAGCAAGGCAACATTGGTTTGTTTGGTGGTAAAGGAGAACTAGTCATGGCCAACAAAAGCGTGTTTAAGCAAGAGGATAGGAAGAGTGTGATGTGTGAGCATTGTAAGAGGAATGGCCACATCAAGGACAAGTGCTGGATACTTCATCCTCATCTCAAGCCAAAACGGTTCAAGGATTCAAAGGCTAACATCTCTCAAATGGTTGCGACTGAACCGGCAAGTTCATCCAACCAAGGAGGGGAGCTAGCTATGAATGTATCCATGGAGTATGTTAAGAAGAGTGACTTGGAGGATCTCATCAAGGCCTATGCCTCAAAACTCTCGGGTATCACACTCTACTCCCATAAATCGCTTGATAAACCAGATCATAAGTTGGTAGTGGATTCAGGTGCTTCTCACCATATGATTAGCAATGCTAGGTTGTTAAAGAACATTGAACCATGTCTAGGACAAGTAACTATAGCTGATGGTAAGGGTATTCCAATTGAAGGAACCGGAAAATTAAGACTATTTGACAAAGAAACTAATGCATTCTTTGTACCTAAATTTAAGTCTAATCTAGTTTCTGTCAAAAGGCTACTAAAGACCTCAATTGCAATGTTACATTTGGGCCTAACAATGTTTACTTTCAGGATATTAAGAGTGGTAAGATACTTGGAGGTGGTGTAACTCAAGATGAGCTCTATGTTCTTGAAGACCCTCCAAGCAATTTGGATTCCTTAGCTTTCAAATCCTGTGTTTTTGCTAATAAAGATGTCTTATGGCATGCTAGATTAGGACATCCTCATGCTCGTGCTTTAAGCTTAATAATTCCTAATGTCGCTTATGATCACTCAGTTTGTGAGGCTTGTATCCTTGGCAAACATTGTCGTGTTGTTTTTCCTAAATCGTCTACAATTTATGAGCATTGCTTTGATTTAGTACATTCCGATGTTTGGACCTCACCTTACATGTCTAGAGATAGGAATAAATACTTTGTGACCTTTATAGATGAGAAATCGAAATATACATGGGTTACATTACTTCCATCTAAAGATAGGGTTTATGAGGCATTTATAAACTTTCATAATTATGTTACTAATCAATTCAATGCCAAGATCAAAGTGTTAAGATCAGATAATGGAGAGGAATACACAAGTCAAAGATTCAAAGCTCATCTAAACAAACATGGAATACTACATCAAACTAGCTGTCCACACACACCACAACAAAATGGAGTTGCTGAAAGGAAGAACCGACACTTAATGGAAGTAGCAAGATCCATGATGTTTCATACCAATGTTCCTAAAAGTTTTTGGGAGATGCAGTCTTGGTTGCTTGCTACCTCATCAATCGGATTCCAACCAAAGTCTTGCAAGATATATCCCCATTTGAGGTACTCAATAAAACTAAACCTTCCATTGATCATTTACGTGTATTTGGGTGTGTGTGCTTTGTGTATGTTCCAGGTGATCTAAGAAACAAGTTGGAGGCAAAGAGCATCAAGTGTATGTTCCTTGGATATTCGACAACACAAAAGGGTTATAAGTGCTATGATCCGAGCAACAACAGGACATATGTGTCTAGAGATGTCAAGTTCATAGAAGAACAAAGCTATTATGATCAGAAAGATTGGGAAGGATTGAAAGATCTCTCAAGGTCACCTTCTGATTTGGCTACGAGTTTGAGGTTTCTCTTGAATCATTTGGGAAATGATCTGCCAAAGGATTCAAGACACGAAGAAACAAGAACCTTAAGTAGTTCACAAGATACCCAAGAGAATGAACAAGGGTGGTAACTCAAGAACCAACTCCAATCCAAGAAGAAGCTATGGCCCAAAATCAAGAACAAGATGACTTGGAAGTGGGTATAGAGGAACCTATTCACCAAATGGAAGAGGAAACGGTTGTAGAGGAGGCTGCACCACCTGTTCAGCATTTAAGGAGGAGTACTAGACTTAGGAACACTAGGGTATTCTACAACAACCAGGCCGTGGCTCATCCCATACAAGCTGTTTGTTCCCTTGACCTCTTGCCATCTAGTCATCAAGCATTCCTTGGAAAGATTGAACAAAGTCAGATTCCAAGGACTTATGAAGAAGCTGAGAGCAAGAAAGAATGGTTAGATGCAGTAAGAGATGAGAAGGGAGCTATGGAAAGGAATCATACATGGGATATACAAGAACTTCCCAAAGGCAAGAAGGCTGTGAGTTCCAAGTGGGTGTTCACCATCAAGTATAAGAGCAATGGGGACATAGAAAGGTACAAGGCACGTCTAGTTGCAAGAGGTTTCACTCAGACATATGGAGAGGACTATACTGATACATTTGCACCGGTGGCTAAGCTACACACTGTAAGGGTTGTTCTTTCACTAGCTACGAATCTGACTTGGGACTTATGGCAAATGGATGTCAAGAACGCATTCCTACAAGGAGAACTTGAAGAGGAAGTGTATATGACTCCACCACCAGGCCTTGAAGATTTTTGCAAAGAGGGACAGGTTCTAAGACTTAGGAAGGCAATATATGGGTTGAAGCAGTCACCAAGGGCCTGGTATCACAAATTAAGCTCCACACTTACTGATAATGGGTTTAGGAAATCCCATTCAGATCATACTTTGTTCACTCGTCAAAACTCCAAAGGAATCGTGGCGGTCTTGGTTTATGTGGATGACCTTATCATCACAGGAGATGATAAGGAAGAAATTCAGTCCACAAAGGCCTTCTTAAACAGATCATTTGACATCAAGGATCTTGGAGAGTTGAAGTACTTCTTGGGTATTGAAGTGTGTCGGTCTCAAGAAGGGCTCTTTCTATCCCAAAGAAAGTATGCTCTTGATCTGTTGACAGACATGGGAAAGCTTGGGGCTAAACCGGCCAAAACTCCTCTTGAAGATGGCTACAAGGTCAACGGAAAGGGGAGAAAGCTGATGAGTTATTTAAGGATGTTTCTCAGTATAGGAGACTAGTTGGGAAGCTGATCTACCTCACCCTCACACGACCAGACTTGTGTTTTGCTGTGAATCAAGTAAGTCAACATATGCAAAAGCCTACTGTATATCATTGGAGCATGGTAGAAAGGATCCTTAGATACATCAAAGGATCTCCTGGTCAAGGTATATGGATGGGCAAGAATGGGAACACTGAGATTGTCGGTTATTGTGATGCGGATTGGGCTGGTGATAGGGTGGATAGGAAATCAACCACTGGGTATTGCACCTTCGTTGGTGGGAACTTAGTCACTTGGAAGACTAAGAAGCAGAAGGTGGTATCATGTTCTAGTGCTGAAGCAGAATATAGGGCTATGAGGAAGCTGACAAATGAAGTAACTTGGCTCAAAGCACTCTTGAAAGATTTCGGTATTGCACAACCAGGGCCAATTACCTTCCATTGTGATAATCAGGCAGCCATTCACATAGCTTCAAACTCAGTGTTTCACGAGAGGACCAAGCACATAGAGATCGACTGCCATAAGGTTAGGGAGAAAGTTCAAGATGGAACCATTCTGCCATGTTATACAAGGAGTGAAGACCAACTAGCTGACATCTTCACAAAGGCAGCAAGTCTCAAAGTTTGCAAGAACATCTTTAGCAAACTTGGGCTTGTTGATTTATCACACCCATGATCAAAGGTCTCCTAATCCAAGAGCAACACACTCTTTTTCCCTTATTAAGGTTTTGTCCCAAGTGGTTTTCCTTAATAAGGTTTTTAATGAGGTGTTGCCTTGGGTTCCCAAGCTTAAGACTTTAGGGTGATTCCAAAGTCTTTAGCTTGAGGGGAGTATTGACATAGGAAAATCAAATAAGACCTATCTTGACCTACAAGGCAAGTGTGAGCACGAAAATTCAGTTTGAATAACAAGGGAAATGAAAAAGGATGGGTTATTATTAACCACATGGTTGAAATGGTTAAATAGCTACCTTGGGAGAAGAATCAAGGTGAAAAAGTCATGCCCATGCTGCACACAGTCTTGGCAACCACACCAAACAGTCATGCCCATGCTGCACACAGTCTTGGCAACCACACCAAACAGTCATGCCCATGCTGTCTCCTCTCTTCTCATTGGTTGTTGACAGGCTCCTCCTCTATTCAAACTCATCCACAAGTTTGAATTCGTTTTCTTTTGTGTTCACATTGTAAATCCTCTATAAAAGGGCTGTAAAGACTCAATGTATAATATACTCTTAGGAGATTCTTCTCCATAAGTCTAAGTCATTTCTCATTTTCTCATACTTCTCTTTGAGTTTTCAGATTCAATTCTTCACATTTCTCCTCTATAATCTCAATATTCTTACATGAATGACTGTAATACTTCTCATTATCTGAAGGTTGTTGGTATCTCCTTAGTCGGTAATTGATGATTCTTTCTATCTCAGCCTTCATTGTTTCCATACTTTCATTCATCATGGCTTTAAAGGAATCGAGAAGTTGTTTGTTGGAGTTTGAGGATTCCTCTCCATTGTCTGTTCCCACCATGGTTCCTGAAAAATTCAGACCAATAAACAAGTAAAATGCTCAAAGGAGAACACAAACTAGGACAAAAAAATCGCAAAAGACAAAGACACATATAGGAAAAAAATGAACCCTAAGCAAAACGATCTCTAGACCTATGAAATCCAGTTTGGTAAGTGACTAATCTAACAACATTTAATTCACTTTTGAATGTTTTCACTTAAATTTCCTAAATCTGTTAAGTCTTATGAACAAATTTTGATCATGTTGCAGCTCCAAAATATTCAATAAATTCACAAAGTCAAGATAGAACTGAGATAGTGCTTCGGAGATCTCTAATGATGCCGATTGAGAGTTGATTGATTCTATCATCTAACAACAAGTTCCTGAACGTTTTTTATTGATTTTCAAGTTCTTTAGAGTTCTTAAATGAAATTCTAACAGGAAAAAAACCCATAAACATTCAAAACAAATCGCAAAAAGTAAGATGAAAGGTCACCAAAAGTTCTGATAGATACAACCTGGTTTGGAGTGTGCTCTGATACCACTTGATATGATCCTGGATAGGATCAAGTACCTGAATGTCTCCAAGAGGTTGTGCAAATGATAGTAAACTGAATGTGAATGTGGAAGTGAAGATGATGGTGAATCCATGAGGTTGAAGATGGGTTTTCATCAAGAGGTTGTGGTAAAGTATTTTGGGCTTACCTCATTAAAAATCCCTATTAGAAAACCCAATACGACAAAACTAAGAAGATGAAAAAAGAGTACAGTCCAAGGTATCTCTGTTGATGAGGTTTAGGCTGCTTGAGTCACAACAATGGTGGTTGGATAAGAACAAACTAAACTGGCCTGAATGGTGTTAAGAAGGTGTAGCAGTGTTGTCTTGAGTTTGACTTCCTTGGACCGAGTGATGGGACCATTGGAGATTTGCGTGATCCAATGATATATCCTACAATAAACCCTCCAAGTAATCCAATGTATTCCAAACTTCGTGATTTCATGCATTATGCTTCATTTATAATCCTTTACTCATGGAGCACGAATGATCAGTTTAGAATGATCATTTTAACTTGTGCGATCAACTTGACATGTCTGCAGTACATCGTTCGTAGCTTTTGATTTAGAGTTCAAACAGACGCGAATCCAACACCCAAGTTAAGCTCGCTCAATTTTTTTGTGACAAAATTTAAGATCGAAATAGCTACGACAAAACCTTCAAGCAATCCAATCTATCCCAAACTGTGTGATACTATGCATTATGCTTTATTTATACCCCCATTACTCAATGTGCACCAATGATCAGTTTAGAATGATCATTTTACCTATTTGATCATCTTGACGTGTTTTCTTTGAATTGTGTTTATGTTTTGATTTAGAGTTCAAAATGACATGAATCCAACACCTACATTAAACAAGCTCAGATTTCCATATTGTGGATAGATTTGAGAGTAAAAGAGCTACGACAAGGCCTCTAAGTAATTCAATGTATCCCAAACTGTGTGATGCCATGCATTATGCTTTATTAATAAGCCTTTAATCTCAAGGAGGACCAATGATAAGTTTGGAATGGTCATTTTAACAAGCTGATCAATTTGACAATGTCCGCAATGTCCGCATTAAATCGTCAGTAACTTTTTATTAAGAGTTCAAAATGACATAAGTCCAACAACCACATTAATCTAGCTCAGTTTTATATATTGTGAGAAAATTTAAGATCGAAACAGCTACGATATGGCCTCCAAGTAATCCAATCTATCTCGATCTGTGTGATACCATGCATTATGCTTCATTTATACGCCTTTACCCAAGGAGCAAAATGATCAGTTTCGTATGATAATCCAATGTATCCCAAACTACGTGATGTCATGCATTATGCTTCATTTCTAAGCCTTTAATCAAGGAGCACCGATGATCTGTTTGGAATGATCATTTTAACTTGGCGATCAACTTCACAGATTTGCACTAAATTCTTGCTATCTATTGATTTTTAGAGTTCAAATTGACACGAATCTAACACCCATGTTAAGCTCCCTCAAATTTTTGGTGACAAAATTTAAGATGGAAATAGCGACAACAAAGCCTTTAAGCAATCCAATCTATCCCAAACTGTGTGATTCTATGCATTATGCTTCATTTATATGCCCTTAATGAATGAGCATTACTAATCAGTTTAGAATGATCATTTTAACTAGTTGATCATCTTGACAGGTCCGCTCTAAATTGGATTTAAGTTTTGATTTAGAGCTTAAAAGGACATGAATCCAATGCCTACGTTAAGCAAGCTCATATTTCCGTATTGTGGAAAAAAATTAGACTGAAAGAGCTACGACAAGGTCTCTATGTAATCCAATGTATCCCAAACAGCGAGATGTCATGCATTATGCTTTATTTATAAGTCTTTAATAAAGGAGCACCAATGATAAGTTTGGAATGATCATTTTAACTGGCCGATCAACCTGATATGTCCGCACTAAACTTTTTATTAAGAGTTCAAAATGATACGAATCCAACACCCACGTTAAGCTAGCTCAATTTTCTATATTGATCGAAATTTAAGATCGAAATAGCTACGAAAAAGCTTTCAAGCAATCCAATCTATCCCAAACTGTGTGATACTATGCAGTATGCTTTATTTATACCCCGTTACTCAATGAGCACCAATGATCAGTTTAGAATGATCATTTTACCTATTTGGTCATCTTGACGTGTTTTCTCTAAATTGTCTTGATGTTTTGATTTAGAGCTCAAAATTACATGAATCCAACACCTACATTAAGCAAGATAAGTTTTCCATATTGTGAAAAATTTTGAGAGTAAAAGAGCTACGACAAGGCCTCTAAGTAATCCAATGTATCCCAAACTGCGTGATGCCATGCATTATGCTTTATTTATAAGCCTTTAATAAGGGAACACCAATGATAAGTTTGGAATGGTCATTTTAACAAGCCAATCACTTGACCATGTCCGCACTAAATTGTCAGTAACTTTTTATTAAGAGTTCAAAATGACATAAGTCCAACAACCACATTAATCTAGCTCAGTTTTATATATTTTGAGAAAATTTAAGATCAAAACAGCTACGAAGCCTCCAAGTAATCCAATCTATCTCCATCTGTGTGATACCATGCATTATGTTTAATTTATAAGTCTTTACTCAAGAAGCAAAATGATCAGTTTCGAATGATCATTTAAACTAGCTGATCACCTGGCCATGTACGCACTAAAGAGTTTTTAATTTTTTTATTTAGACCTCAAAATCACATGAATCTAACGCCCATGTTAAGCTAGCTCAATTTTTCTATATTGTGACAACATTTGAGACCGAAAGAGCTACGACAAAGCCTCCAAGTAATCCAATGTATCCCAAACTACGTGATGCCATGCATTATGCTTCATTTATAAGCCTTTAATCAAGGAACATCAATGATCAATTAGGAATGATCATTTTCACTTGGCGATCAACTTGATATCTTTGCACTAAATTGTTGCTAACTATTGATTTAGAGTTCAAATTGACACGAATCTAACACCCATGTTAAGCTCCCTCAATTTTTTGGTGACAAAATTTAAGATGGAAATAGCGACAACAAAGCCTTTAAGCAATCTAATCTATCTCAAACTGTGTGATTTTATGCATTATGCTTCATTTATACGCCTTTAATGAATGAGCACTAACTGATCAGTTTAGAATGATCATTTTAACTAGTTGAGCATCTTGACAGGTCTGCGTTAAGCAAGCTCATATTTTCATATTGTGGAAAAATTTTATACTGAAAGAGCTATGACAAGGCCTCTATGTAATCCAATTTATCCCAAAAAGCGAGATGTCATGCATTATGCTTTATTTATAAGCCATTAATCAAGGAGCAGCAATGATAAGTTTGGAATGATCATCTTAACAGGCCGATCAGCCTGACATGTCTGCACTAAATCGTTAGTAACTTTTTATTAAGAGTTCAAAATGACACGAATCCAACATCCAGGTTAAGCTAGCTCAATTTTCTATATTGTGACAAAATTAAAGATCAAAACAACTATGATAAAGCCTCCAAGTAATCCAATCTATCCCAATCTGTGTGATACCATGCATTATGCTTCATTTATAAGCCTTTACTCAAGGAGCAATAATGACCAGTTTCGAATGATCATTTTAACTAGCTGATCAACTAGCCAAGTCCACACTAAATAGTATTTAACTTTTGATTCAGAGCTCAAAATGACATGAATCTAACATCCACATTAAGCTAGCTCAATTTTTGATACTGTGATAACATTTGAGACTGAAAGAGCTACGAAACAGCCTCCAAGTAATCCAATGTATCCCAAACCACGTGCTGCCATGCATTAATGTTCATTTCTACTCCTTTAATCAAGGAGCACCAATGATCAGTTTATAATGATCATTTCAACTTGGCGATCAACTTGATATGTCTGGTGTAAATTGTTCATAACTTTTGATTTAGAGTTCAAAATGACGCGAATCTAACATCCAAGTTAAGCTCGCTCAATTTTTTGTGACAAATTTAAGATCGAAATAGCTACAACAAAGCCTTCAAGAAATCCAATCTATCCAAAACTGTGTGATGCTATGCATTATTCTTCATTTATACGTCTTTACTCAATGAGCACCAATGATCAGTTTAAAATGATCATTTTATCTAGCGGATCATCTTGACATGTCCGCTCTAAATTGTCTTGAAGTTTGATTTAGAGCTCAAAACGACATGAATCCAAGGCCTACATTAAGCAAGCTACAGATTTCCATATTGTGGAAAAATTTGAGACTAAAAGAGCTACGAGAAGGCCTCTAAGTAATCCAATGTATCCCAAACTACGTGATGCCATGCGTTATGCTTTATTTATAAGCCTTTAATCAAGGAGCACCAATGATAAGTTTGGAATGATCATTTTAATTGTCGATCAACTTGACATGTCCGGACTAAATCGTCACTAACTTTTTATTAAGAGTTCAAAATGACATGAGTCCAACACCCACATTAAGCTAGCTCAATTCCCTATATTGTGACAAAATTTATGATCGAAACAGCTACGATAAGGCCTCCAAATAATCCAATCTATTCCAATCTGCGTGATACCATGTATTATGCTTCATTTATAAGCCTTTACTCAAGGAGCAACAATGATCAGTTTCAATTGATCATTTTAACTAGCTGATCAACTAGCCATGTCCACACTAAATAGTCTTTAACTTTTGATTCAGAGCTCAAAATGACATTAATCAAACACCAACATGTTAAACTAGCTCAATTTTCCATATTGTGACAACATTTGAGACTGAAAGAAGAACGACAAAGCCTCCAAGTAATTCAATGTATTCCAAACTACGTGATGTCATGCATTATGCTTCATTTATAAGCCTTTAATCAAGGAGCACCAATGATCAGTTTAGAATGATTATTTTAATTTGGCGATCAATTTGACATGTCTGCACTAAATCGTTCGTAACTTTTGATTTACAGTTCAAATTGTAACAAATCCAACACCCATGTTAAGCTCCCTCAATTTTTTTGTGACAAAATTTAAGATTGAAATATCTACGACAAAGCCTTCAAGCCATCCAATCAATCCCAAACAGTCTGATGTTATGCATTATGCTTCATTTATAAGCCTTTACTCACTGAGCACCAATGATCTGTTTAGAATGATCATTTTAACTAGCTGATCATCTTGACATGTCCGCTCTAAATTGTCTTTAAGTTTTGATTTAGAGCTCAAATGACATGAATCCAACCCCTACGTCAAGCAAGCTTAGGTTTCCATATTGTGGAAAACTTTAAGACTGAAAGAGCTACTATAAGACCTCTAAGTAATCCAATGTATCCCAAACTATTTGATACATGCATTATGCTTTATGTATAAGCCCTTAATCAAGGAGCACCAATGATAAGTTGAGAATGATCATTTTAACTGGCTGATCAACTTGACATTTACGCACTAAATCATTAGTAGCTTTTTATTAAGAGTTCAAAATGACACGAGTCCAACACCGAAATTTAGCTAGCTCATTTGTTCATAATATGAAAAAATTTAAGATTGAAAAAATTATAATAAGGCCTCCAAGTAATCCAATCTATCCCAATCTGCTTGATACCACACATTATGCTTCATTTATATACCTTACTCAAGGAGCAACAATGATCAGTTTCAATTGATCATTTTAACTAGCTGATCAACTAGCCATGTCCGCACTAAATAGTCTTTAACTTTTGATTCAGAACTCAAAATGACATTAATCAAACACCAACACGTTAAACTAGCTCAATTTTCCATATTGTGACAACATTTGAGACTCAAAGAAGAACGATAAAGCCTCCAAGTAATCCAATGTATTCCAAACTACGTGATGCCATGCATTATGATTCATTTATAAACCTTTAATCTAGGAGCACCAATGATCAGTATAGAATGATCATTTTCACTTGGCGATCAATTTGACATGACTGTACTAAATCTTTCGTATTTTTTGATTTAGAGTTCAAATTGACACGAATCCAACACTCATGTTAAGCTCACTCAATTTTTTGTGACAAAACTTAAGATCGAAATAGCTACAACAAAGCCTTCAAGCAATCCAGTCTATCCCAAACTGTGTGATGCTATGCATTATGCTTCATTTATACGCCTTTATGCAATGAGCACCAATGATCAGCTTAGAATGATCATTTTAACTAGTTGATCATCTTGACATCTCTGCCCTAAATTTTCTTAATGTTTTTATTTAGAGCTCAAAATGACATGAATCTAACTCCCACGTTAATCTAGCTCAATTTTCCATATTGTGATAACATTTGAGACAGAAAGAGCTACGACAAAGCCTCCAAGTAATCCAATGTATCGTAAAGTATGTGATGCCATGCATTATGCTTCATTTACAAGCCTTTAATCAAGGAGCAACAATGATGAGTTTCGAATGATCATTTTTACTTGGAGATCAGCTTGATATTTCTTCACTAAATCGTTCGTAACTTTTGATTTAGAGTTCAAACTGAAACGAATCCAACACCCATGTTAAGCTAGCTCAATTTTCTATATTGTGACAAAAAGTTAAGAACGAAATAGCTACGACAAAGACTCGAAGTAATCCAATCTATCCCAAACTGCATGATGCCATGCATTATGCTTCATTTGTAAACTTTTGGTCAATGAGGTCCAGTTATCAGTTTAGAATGATCAATTTAACTAGCCGATAAACTTGACATGTCCGCACTAAATCGTCCATAACGTTTGATTTTGAGTTCAGAATGACATGAATCCAACACCCACCTCAAGCTAGCTCAATTTTATATATTGTGACAAAATTTAAGACAGAAATAGTTACGAGAAAGCATCTCAGTAATCCAATGTATCCCAAACTGTCCGATGCCATGCATTATGCGTCATTTATAAGCCTTTCCTCAAGGAGATCCAATGATCAGTTAAGAATGATCATTTTAACTGCCCGATAAACTTGACATGACCGCACTAAATCGTCAGGCACTTTTGATTTACTGTTCAAAATGACATGAATCCAACGCCCACGTTAAGCTAGCTCAATTTTCTATATTGTGACAAAAGTTAAGAACGAAAGAGCTATGACAAAGCCTCCAAGTAATCCAATCTATCCCAAACTGTGTGATGCCATGCATTATGCTTCATTTGTAAACTTTTGGTCAATGAGCTCCTAGAAATCATGAGGATGGAGATGAGCACGCCTACAACTGGGTAACTCATCCTGATGTTAAGCTAACTCCTCCAAGTTTTGCAGGAAAAGTAGACCCCGAGGCTTATCTAGATTGGGAGAGAAGAATGGATCATACCTTCGATCATTACAACCAACCAAGGCCTAGGAGAGTCTCAATGGCAGTAGCACAACTCACGGACAATGCCCTCATCTGGTGGGATCGTGAAGTATCTGACCGAAGGAGGAAAAGAATGAGGCCCGTAGACTCATGGGTCGACATGAAAGATATCATGCGACAAAGGTTTGTTCCACCTTTCTTTCATAGGGACTTGCGACATCGTTTTCGTACTCTTAAGCAGGGTACCAGATCAGTATAGGAGTACTATGAAGAGTTTGAGAAGCTAAGGAACAGGCTGGAGCTCAATGATGATGAAGAAGCATTGATGGCACAATTCTTGGATGGACTGCAAGAGAGGATCAGCCGCAAGGTGGAAAGGCATATCTACAATGGCTACAAAGATTTGTTCCACCTATCTGTCCAGGCTGAGCAGCACATCAAGCGTTAGAGCCAAGACATCCGCAGCAAGCCTAAGACTCCTTGGGCACCAAGCAACATTCCTAAACCCGTAGACAAGGGCAAGAGCATAGAGATCGAGTCAAAGTTCAAGAGCAAGCCTCCTGAACCAACCCGTGACCAGAGAGAGCCTAGTAAGTCTTCTAACCCTCAAAGATCATGTGACATCACTTGTTTCAAGTGTAGGGGTCGTGGACACATCTCAAGGGAGTGCCCAAACAACCGGGTCATGCTGATTACGGAGGCTGGAGAGTATGAGTCCCAAGATGAAGAGGACTATGAACCAGAAAGAGAATACGGTGACATTGAGTACCCTGATGTGGGGGAAGTGCTGGTCACTAGACGCATTCTCAGTGCAATGGTGGATCCCTCAGAGACCATCCAGAGGGAGAACATCTTCCACAGCCGTTGCACCATCAAGGGCAAGGTATGTAACCTCATCATAGATGGTGGTTCTTGCACTAACGTTGCTAGTGCATAAATGGTTGATAAGCTAGGTCTAGAGAAGACAAGACATCCTCGACCATATAGACTGAGATGGCTCGATGACAAAGTGGAGCTCAAGATCCATGTGCAAGTCACTGTGCCATTCAGTGTGGGCAAGTACCAAGACCAAGTCGTGTGCGACATGGTGCCCATGCAAGCTGGCCATCTTCTGCTAGGAAGGCCATGGCAGTTTGACAAAGAGACCAGGCATGATGGCCGAACCAATCTCTACACTTTTGTGCAGGACAAAAGAAAGGTCAGCCTAGCTCCTCTCACACCTGCCCAGGTACATGAGCTTCAACAGCAAATGAGTAAGGAAAAGAAGCTCATTAAATCTAATTTTCTTATTCAACAGAGTCATGTCCGGAGAGCTTTAGCCTCGAAGGATCTAATGCTACTAATGGTTTTCAAAGAAGTGTTGAATGTAGAAAAAGAACAGGTAGAGCTACCTCCTGAAGTAGCAACTCTCCTCAACAAGTTCCAGGAAGTGTTCCCAGAGGAGATACCAGCAGGCTTGCCTCCTTTACGTGGCACAGAACACCAGATCCACCTAGTGCCCGGAGCAGCCCTTCCCAACGGGCCAGCCTACCGGATGAGTCCAGAGGAGTCTAAGGAGCTTGAGAAGCAAGTCAAGGAGCTCCTGGAGAAAGGCTATGTTTGAGAGAGCCTCAGTCCATGTGCCGTACCAGTACTACTAGTGCCCAAGAAGGATGGGACTTGGCGAATGTGCGTGGACTGCCGAACAATCAACAACATCACAGTCAAGTACCGGCATCCGATACCACGGCTGGATGACATGCTAGATGCGCTGAGTGGAGCCACGGTCTTCTCCAAGATAGGCCTCAAGAGTGGATACCACCAGGTCAGGATGAAGGAAGGTGATGAATGGAAGACTGCTTTGAAGACAAAGCAGGGGCTCTACGAGTGGACAGTCATGCCATTCGGCTTGACTAATGCCCCAAGCACCTTCATGCGCCTTATGAACCAAGTTCTTAGGGCGTACATCGGTAAATTCGTTGAAGTTTATTTCGACAACATTTTAGTTTACAGTAAGTGTTTAAAAGATCACCTTACACATCTTGAGATGGTACTTAAAACCCTTCGACAAGAAGAGCTTTATGCCAATCTCAAGAAATGCACCTTTTGTACTGATAAACTTGTCTTCTTAGGTTTTGTTGTAAGTTCACAGGGCCTACAGGTTGATGAGGAGAATATTCGACCCATATAAGAATGGCCAACACCGAGCAACATCAGCCAAGTGAGGAGTTTCCACGGACTGGCCAGCTTCTACCGAAGGTTCGTGCCCAACTTCAGCTGTATTGCCTCACCATTGACGGCAATAGTGAAGAAGAACGTGGGATTCAGCTGGGGAGAAGCTCAGGAGAAGGCATTCCAGGTCTTGAAAGACAGCCTCACACATGCACCAGTGCTAGTCTTGCCCGACTTCAGCAAGACATTCGAAGTGGAGTGCAATGCCTCTGGAATAGGCATAGGAGCAGTGCTAACCCAAGGAGGGAGGCCAGTGGCATACTTCAGTGAGAAGCTAGGTGGTGCCTCACTGAACTACCCCACTTATGACAAGGAGCTTTATGCCCTTGTCCGAGCCTTGGAAACTTGGCAGCATTACTTGCTGTCCAAGGAGTCAGTGATCCATACCGATCACGAGACTCTCAAAAACCTCAGAGGGCAAACCAATCTCAAGAGGAGACATGCCAGGTGGATGGAGTTCATCGAGACCTTCCCCTACATCATCAAGTACAAGAAGGGCAAGGACAATGTGGTAGCTGATGCACTATCAAGCAGGTTTGCCTTGATATCCACAATGGAAGCCAAGGTGTTAGGATTCGAGCACATCAAGGACCTGTATAAGGATGATCCTGACCTCGCCAAGAGCTACAAGGAGTGTGGCACAGGGAGTCATGGGAAGTTCTACACCCATGAGGGGTTCTTGTTCCGAGAGAGAAGGTTGTGCATACCACAAGGATCATTACGGGAGCTTATCATCCGAGAAGCTCATGGAGGAGGACTCATGGGCCACTTTGGTGTCGACAAGAAACTAGCAGTGGTCAAGGAACACTTCTACTGGCAACACATCAAGAGGACAGAAGAAGCTCATTGTGCAAGGTGCATCACTTGGAAGAAGGCAAAGTCCCGAGTGCAACCTCACGGGTTGTATCTCCCACTGCCCATACCGACGCTTCCATGGGTGGATATATCAATGGACTTCATTCTAGGACTGCCCAAGATCAACCACAAAGTTGCAATCTTTGTAGTGGTGGACAGATTCTCCAAGATGGCACATTTCATTCCATGTGCTAATGTCAATGATGCCACGCAAACAGCCGAGCTGTTCTTCAGGGAGATAGTACGGCTTCATGGAGTGCCAAGGACCATTGTGGAGGACCCTTTGGAGGACCCTTTGGAGGAAGCTAGGCACGAAGCTACTCTTCTCTACCACTTGCCATCCCCAAACCGATGGCCAAACTGAAGTTGTCAACCGGACACTATCAACTCTTCTCAGGACTACACTAGGGAAGAACCTCAAGACTTGGGTGGAGTGCCTGCCATTCATAGAGTTCGCTTACAACTGAGCCGTGCACTCAGCAACCAAGAAGACACCCTTTGAAGTAGTATACGGCTTCAACCCTCTCACCCCATTGGAGCAAACGCCACTGCCACCAGCAGAGATGACCAACCACAACGGAGCATCCAAGGAAGAGTTCATAAGGAAGTTACAAAAGAAGGTAGCAGAGAACTTGGAGACGAGGACCGGGCAGTACGTGACGCATGCTAACAAGGGATGAAAGGAGGTGATCTTTCAACCAGACGATTGGGTATGGCTACACCTACGGCAGGAGAGGTTCCCCAACCTAAGGAGTTTCAAGGTAGCACCAAGAGGAGATGGACCATTCAGAGTGCTGGAGAGGATCAACAACAACGCCTACCGGATCGAGCTCCCAGGTGATTTTAATGTGTCCAACACGTTCAACGTAACTGACTTAGCCCCTTTCCATGCAGATGAACAAGTTTTGAGGTCAAAACTTACTGAAGAGGGAGGGGATGATGAGGATATCAGGTCGTATGTCCTGCCAGGAGACCAGACTGGCCGACCAGGAAGCTTGCCCGAGACAGCCGGGCCATTTGGCACGTCTGCCAGCCCAAGCGGTACCGCCGAACCCTCGACCAAAAGGACCGGACCGATCAGCATTGCCGGCAAAGAGGCCCAAACCTCCGGCACAATTGGTGGCGATGTGGATGACACCGCCGGTCCCCTTGGTGACGCCGCCGACTCCGGGATCAACTTGGCCGGTCCAGAAGGCATTCCGGCCAGTACCTCGCACAGTCCAGCCGGTACAGCCGATCCAGCCGAGTACACGAGCATTTCAACTTCTACACAAGGAGACTCGGACAAGATAAGCTACCAGCTTCTAGACATGCATCTAGAGGAAGTCTCTACACCAGTAGTGCCACCAGGAGCAATGAGAAGGAGCAGATCAAGAGCACTCTTCAACAAGTTCAGCTTATGGGTCGACAAGCTCCTAGAGGAAGATCGACTAAAGACAATGGGCCAGAAGTGCAAAGAAAAGTCCAAAGGCTTCTCAACAATGCAAGGGACTTCAGAGACTTGGGCTTTAGTGGCAAGAGAGGTCAATGCCTAAGGATTCCTAACCCTACTCCAAGTCGAAGACTAGGAGCAAGGCGCGTGCATGCCACAAGGACGGCCACCTTCTATTTCTTGGCCTTGAGGTAAGTAAGGTAACTGTCAATTCGAATATATGCCTCTTTCTGTTTAGCAGGGTAGGATCTAGATTGTTTACATTTTTGAGTCAAAGACATTTTAGGAATAGGTCCTTTTTCGGTTATGCACTTTTGTATATTTTCCATTAGTGCACTTTTGTAAATTTTCCTTTTCTTTCTTTGAGTCGACCCTAGAAGGTCAAGCTGTCGAGCATATTAATAAGGCTCCTTCCAGCATTGTAGTTGAACAACCTTTTGATATTAATAAAGTAGAACTTTCTTCCAACAAGCTTTCTCATAAAAGAGACTTGTGCCAAATAATCCAATGTATCCCAGACTCCATGATGCCATGCATTATGCTTCATTTGTAAACTTTTGCTCAATGACTTTAGAATGATCCCTTTTAAATGATCACTTTAAATGGCCGATCAAATTCATATGTCCGCACAGAATCATCCGTAACTTTTGAGTCTGAAAGAGCTATCCAAGTAATCCAATCTATCTCAAACTGCGTGATGGCATGCATTATGTTTCATTTGTAAACCATTGCTCAATGAGCACCAGTGATGAACTTAGAATGATCATTTTCACTGGCTTATCAACTTGACATGTCCGCACTAAATTGTATTTAACATTTGATTTTGCGCTCGAAATAACATGAATCCAATGCCCACATTAATCTTGCTCAATTTTCAATATCGTGACAATATTTGAGACTGAAAGAGCTACGAGAAAGCTTCCATGTAATTCAATCTATCTCAAATTGTGTGATGTCATGCATTATGCTTCATATATAAGCTTTACTTAACGGGAGGACCAATGATCAGTTTAGAATGATCATTTTAGAATGATCATTTTAACTTACCGAACAACTAGACATGTCCGCACTAAATCGTCCGTAACTTTTGAATTAGAGTTGAGAATGACACGAATCCAATGCCCAAGTTAAGCTAGCTCAATATTATATATTGTGACAAAATTTAAGACCAAAATGGCTATGACAAAGCCTCCATTTAATCCAATCTATCCTAAACTGCTTGATGCCATGCAATATGCTTCATTTGTAAACCTTTACTCAATGAGCACCAATGATCAGTTTAGAATGATCAATTTAGCTAGCTGATAAACTTGACATGTTCACAAGAAATCTTCAGTAACTTTTGATTTATAGTTCAAAATGAAATGAATCCAACGCCCACACTAAGCTAGCTCAATTTTCTATATTGTGACATAACTGAATTCCGAAATAGCTGCGACAAAGGCTCCAAGTAATCCAAGGTATCCCAAACTGCGTGATATCTTGCATTATGCTTCATTTACTCAAGGAGCACCAATTATCAATTTAGAATGATAATTTTAACAGGCTGATGAACTTGACATGTACACACTAAATCGTCTGTAGTTTTTGATTTAGAGTTTAGAATGACACGAATCCAAAGCCCAAGTCAAACTAGCTCAATTTTGTATATTGTGACAACATTTGAGACTGAAAGAGCTACCATGAAACCTTCAAGTAATCCAATATATCCTAAACTGTGTGATGCAATACACTAGGCTTCATTTATTAGCATTTACTCAACAAGCACTAATGAGGAGTTTAGAATGATCACTTTAACTGGCTAGTCAACTTGACATGAATCCAACACCCACGTTAAATCCAGCTCAATATTCTATATTGTGACAAAGTTTAAGACCAAAATAGCTATGACAAAGCCGATAAACTTGACATGTCCGCACTAAATCATCCTTAACATTTGATTTAGAGGTGAAAATGACATGAATCCAACGCTCACATTAATCTAGCTTAATTTTGAATATTGGGACAACATTTGAAACTTCAAGAGCTACGACAAAGCCTCCAAGTAATCCGATGTATCCTAAACTGCGTGATGCCATGCTTTATGCTTAATTTATAAGCATTTACTCAAGGAGCACTAATGATGAGTTTTGATAGATCAGTTTAGAATGATCACTTTAACTAGCCAGTCAACTTGACATGTCCGCACTAAATCGTCCATAACTTTTGATTTATAGTTCAGAATGATACGAATCCAACGCTCACGTTAAGCTAGCTATATATTTTATATTTTGACAAAATTTAAAACCAAAATAGCTATGACAAAGACTCCAAGTAATCCAATATATCCCAAACTGCGTTATGCAATGTGTTATGCTTCATTTATAAACCTGTGCTCAATGAGCACCAATGATCAGTTTAGAATGGTCAGTTTGGAATGATCAATTTAACTAGCCGATAAACATGACTTGTTGCACTTAATCGTCCGTAACATTTTAATTACAGTTCAGAATGACATTAATCAAACGCCCACGTTAATCTATCTCAATTGTCTACATTGTGACAAAATTTAAGACTGAAATAGTTACTATAAAGCCTCGATATAATCCAATGAATCCCCGAACTGCGGGATGCCATGCATTATGCTTCATTTATAAGCCTTACTCAAGGAGCACCAATTATCAATTTAGAATAATAAATTTAACTAGTTGTTAAACATGACATGACTGCACTAAATCGTCTATAACTTTTGAGTTGAAGTTCAGAATGACATGAATCCAACACCGACATTAAGCTAGCTAAACTTTTTATATTGTGAAAGAATTTAAGACAAAACAGCTACAATAAAGACTTCAAGTAATCCTATCTATCCTAAATTGTGTGATGCCATGCATTATGCTTCATTTATAAGCCTTTACTCAAGGTGAGCTAATGATCAGTTTAGTATGATCACTTTAACTTGCCGATAAACTTGACATATCCGCACTAAATTATCCGTAACTTTTGATTTAGAATTCATAATGACACCAATCCAATGCCCACGTTAAACTAGCTCAATTTTTCTATATTGTGACAACATTTGAGACTGAAAGAGCAACCACAAATCCCTCAAGTAATCTAATCTAACCTAAACTGCGTGATGCCATGCATTATGCTTCTTTTATAAGATTTTACTCAAGGTGAAGTAATGAAGAGTCTAGAGTGACCACTTTAGACTGATCATTTTAACTGCCCGATCAATTTGACATGTCCCCAATAAATTGTCCGTAACATTTGATTTAGAGTCCAAAATGACACGAATCCAAAGCCCACGTTAAACTATCTCAATTTTGTATATTGTGACAACATTTGAGACTGAAAGAGCTACCATGAAACCTTCAAGTAATCTAAAATATCATATAACTGCATGATGCAATGCAATAGGCTTCATTTGTTAGCATTTACTCAAGAAGCACTAATGATGAGTTTAGAATGCTCACTTTAATTGGCTAGTCAACTTTACATGTATCGTCTGTAACTTTTGATTTATAGTTCAGAATGACACGAATCCAACACCCACGTTAAGCTAGCTCAATATTCTATATTGTGATAAAGTTTAAGACCAAAATAGCTACAACAAAGCCGATAATTTTGACATGTCCGCACTAAATCTTCTTTAACAATTGATTTAGAGGTGAAGATGACATGAATCAAACACCCACATAAATCTAGCTCAAATTTGAATATTATGATAACATTTGAGACATAAAGAGCTACGACAAAGCCTCCAAGTAATCCAATGTATCCCAAACAGCGGGATGCCATGCATTACGTTCATTTGTAAACCTTTGCTCAATTAGCACCAATGCTCAGTTTAGAATTATCAATTTAACTAGCTGATAAACTTGACAAGTACGCTGGAAATCGTCCAAACCTTTATATTTAGAGTTATGAATGATACAAATCCAACGCCCACGTTAAGCTAGCCCAATATTATATATTGAGACAAAATTTAAGTCGAATTAGCTACGACAAAGCTTCCAAATAATCCAATGTATCCCAGACTCCGTGATGCCATGCATTATGCTTCATTTGTAAACCTTTGCTCAACGAGTTTAGAATGTTCCCTTTAGAATGATCACTTTAAATGGCCGATCAACTTGACATGTCCGCACAAAATCATCCGTAACTTTTGAGTCTGAAAGAGCTATCCTAGTAATCTAATCTATCTCAAACTGCGTGATGGCATCAACTTGACATGTCCGCACTAAATTGTATTTAACATTTGATTTAGCGCTCGAAATGACATGAATCCAGTGCCCACGTTAATCTTGCTCAATTTTCAATATGGTGACAATATTTGAGACTGAACGAGCTACGAGAAAGCCTCGCAGTAATCCAATCTATCTCAAATTGTGTGATGTCATGCATTATGCTTCATATATAAACTTTACTGAATGGGAGGACCAATGATCAATTTAGAATGATCATTTTAACTTGCGGATCAAGTTGACATTTCTGCACTAAATCGTCCGTAACGTTTGATTTGGAGTTCAGAATGACACGAATCCAATGCCCAAGTTAAGCTAGCTCAATATTATATATTGTGACAAAATTTAAGGCCGAATAGCTATGACAAAGCCTCCAAGTAATCTAATATATCCTCAACTGCTTGATGCCATGCAATATGCTTCATTTGTAAACCTTTACTCAATGAGCAACAATGATCAGTTTAGAATGATCAATTTAACTAGCTGATAATTTTTGATTTAGTGTTCAGAATGACATGACTCCATCGCCCACGTTAAGTTAGCTATATTTTCTAGATTTTGAGAAAATTTAATACATAATTGGCTACGAAAAAATGTCCAAGTAATCTAATGTATCTCAAACTGCATGATGTCATGCATTATGCTTCATTCATAAGCCTTTCCTCAAGGAGCACCAATGATCAATTTAGAATGATCATTTTAACAGGCTGATCCACTTGACATGCCCGCAAAAAATTGTCCGTAACTTTTGATTTAGAGTTCAGAACGAGAGAAATCCAACGCCCACGTTAACCTAGCTCAATACTCTATATTGTGACAAAATTTAAGACCAAAATAGCTACGAAAAAGCTTCCAATAATCCCATCTATTCCAACCTGCATGATACCATGCATTATGCTTCATTTGTAAACCTTTTCTTAATGTGAACAATTGATAACTAGCCAATATACTTTACATTTCCGCACTAAATCGTCCGTACTTTTTTATTTAGAGTTCAGAATGACACAAATCCAACATCCATGTTAAGGTAGCTTAGTTTTCTATATTATGATAAAATTTAAGACCGAAATAGCTATGACAAAACCTCCAATTAATCCAACCTATTTCAAACTTCTTGATGCCTTGCATTATGCTTCATTTTTAATGTTTGCTCAATGAGCACTAATGATCAGTTTAGAATGATCAATTTAATTAGCCGATAAACTTGACATGGCCGTACTAAATCATCCATAACTTTTCATTTAGGGTTCAGAATGACATGAAATGCAACACCCAAATTAATCTAGCTCAATTTTCTATATAGTGACAATAATTTAAGACAAAAATAGATACAATAAAGCCTCCAAGTAATCCAGTGTATCCCAAATTGTGTGATGTCATGTATTATGCTTCATTTATAAGCCTTTACTCAAGGAGCACCAACGATCACTTAAGAATGATCATTTTAACTGGACGATCAACTTGACTCCGCACCAAATCATATGTAACTTTTGATTTAGAGTTCAAATCATATGTAACTTATCACAATTTTCTAGATCCGCACTAAATCGTCCATAACTTTTGATTTAGAGTTCAGAATGACACGAATCCAACGCCCACGTTAGGCTAGTTCAATATTATATATTGTGACGAATTTTAAGACCGACATAGCTACGTTAAAGCCTCCAAGTAATCCAATCTATCTCAAACTGCGTGATGCCATGCTTTATGATTCATTTGTAAACCTTTGCTAAATGATCACCAATTGTCAGTTTAGAATGATCAATTTAACTAGCTGATAATTTTTGATTTACACATCAGAATGACATGAATCCAATACCCACGATAAGCTACCTCAATTTTCTATATTGTGACAAAATTTAAGAGCGAAATAGCTACGACAAAGCCTCCAATTAATTCAATATATCCCATACTGCGTGATTCCATGCATTATGCTTCATTTATAATCCTTTACTCAAGGAGCACCAATGACCAGTTTAGAATTATCATTTTAACTGGCCAATCAACTTGACACGCACTAAATCATCTATAATTCTTGATTTAGAGTTCGGAATGACATGAACGCAACGCCCATATTTTGACAACATTTAAGACTGAAAGAGTACAACAAAGCCTTCAACTAATCCAATCTATCCTAAACTGTGTGATGCCATGTATTATGCTTCATTTATAAGCCTTTACTCAAGGAAAACAAACGATCAGTTTAGAATGATCACTTTAACTGGCCAATAAACTTGACATGTACGCAATAAATCATCTGCAACTTTTGATTTAGAGTTCAAAATGAAACAAATCCAATGCCCATGTTAAAGTAGCTCAATTTTCTATATACGGACAACATATGGGACTGAAAGAGCTACCAAAAATCCTTCAAGTAATCCAATCTATCATAAACTGCGTGATGCCATGAATTATGCTTCATTTATAATCTTTTACTGAAGGAGAACTAATGATCAGTTTAGAATGATCACTTTAACTAGCCGATCAAATTGACATGTTTGCACTAAATCATCCTTAACTTTTGATTTAGAGTTCAGAATGACACGAATTCAATTCCCACGTTAAAGTAGCTCAATTTTCTATTTTGTGACAACATTTGACATATAAAGAGCTACCACAAAGCCTTCAAGTAATCCAATCTATCCTAAACTGGGTGATGCCATGCATTTTGCTTCACTTATTAGCCTTTACTCAAGGAGCACTAATGATCAGCTTAGAATGATCAGTTTAGAATGATACTTTTAACTGGTCGATCAACTTAACATGTATGCACTAAATCATCCGTAACTTTTGATTTAGTGTTCAGAATGACACGAATCCATCGCCCACGTAAATCTACCTCAATTTTCTATATTGTGATAAAATTTAAAACCGATATAACTATGACAAAGCCTTCAACTAATCCAATCTACCCTAAACTGTGTGATGCCATGTATTATGCTTCATTTATAAGCCTTTACTCAAGGAAAACAAATGATTAGTTTAGAATGATCACTTTAACTGGCCAATAAACTTGACATGTACGCAATAAATCATCCGTAACTTTTGATTTAGAGTTCAGAATGAAACAAATCCAATGCCCATGTTAAAGTAGCTCAATTTTCTATATAGGGACGACATATGGGACAGAAAGAGCGACCAAAAATCCTTCTAGTAATCCAATCTGTCCTAAACTGCGTGATGCCATGAATTATGCTTCATTTATAATCCTTTACTGAAGGAGCATTAATGATCAGTTTAGAATGATCACTTTAACTAGCCGATCAAATTGACATGTCTGCACTAAATCATCCGTAACTTTTGATTTAGAGTTCAGAATGACACGAATTCAATGCCCACGTTAAATTAGCTCAATTTTCTATTTTGTGACAACATTTGACACATAAAGAGTTACCATAAAGCCTTCAAGTAATCGAAACTTTAAAGCCTTCAAGTAATCGAATCTATCCTAAACTGGGTGATGCCATGCATTTTGCTTCACTTATTAGCCTTTACTCAAGGAGCACTAATGATCAGCTTAGAATGATTAGTTTAGACTGATAATTTTAACTGGTCGATCAACTTAACATGTATGCACTAAATCATCCATAACTTTTGATTTAGAGATCAGAATGACACGACAGGTAAAGCTACCTCAATTTTCTATATTGTGATAAAATTTAAAACCGATATAGCTATGACAAAGCCTCCAAGTAATCAAATCTATCCCAATCTGAGTGATGCAATGCATTGTGCTTCATTTATAGGCCTTTACTTAAGGAGCACTAATGATAAGTTTAGAATGATCCCTCTTACTGGCTGATCAACTTGACATGTCCGCACTAGATTGTCAATAACCTTTGATTTAGAGTTCAGAATGACACGAATCCAATGCCCACATTCAAGTAGCTCAATTTTCTACATTGTGACAACATTTGAGACTTAAAGAGCTACTACAAAGCCTTAATGTAATCCAATCTATTCTAAACTGTGTGATGCCATGCATTATGCTTTGTTTATAAGCCTTTACTCAAGGAGAACTAGTGATCAGTTTAGAATGATCAGTTTGGAATGATCACTTTAATTGGCCCATCAACTTGATATGTCCGTACTAAATCAACTGTGTTGTTTTATTTAGAGTTCAGAATGACACGAATCCAACGCCCACGTCAAGCTAGTTCAATATTCTATATTGTGAAAAAATTTCAGACAGACATAGCTACGTTAAATCTCCAAGTAATGCAATATATCCCAAATTGCGTCATACCATGCATTATGCATCATTTGTAAACATTTGCTCAATGAGCACCAATGGTCAGTTTAGAATGATCAGTTTTGGATAATCAATTTGGAATGATCAATTTAACTAGCCGATAAACTTGACATGTCCGCACTAAATCGTCCGTAAGTTTTGATTTATATTTTAGAATGACATGAATCCAATGCCCGCGATAAGCTAACTCAATTTTCTATATTGTGACAAATTTTAAGACCGAAATAGCTATGACAAAACCTCCAAGTAATCCAATCTCTCCCAAACTGCGTGATGCCATGCATTATGCTTCATTTGTAAACCTTTGCTCAATGAGCTCCAATGATCAGTTCAGAATGATGAATTTAACTAGCTGGTAAACTTAACATGTCTGCACTAAATTGTCTTTAACTTTTGATTTAGAGTTCATAATGACATGAATCCAATGTTCACTTTAAGCTAGGTAAAATTTCCATATTGTGACAAAATTCAAGACCAAAATAGCTTTGACAAAGCCTCCAAGTAACCCAATGTATCCCAAACTGCGTGATGCAATGCAGTATGCTTCATTTGTCATGTGATCCTATTTAGGATCAAGTCCTTGATTATCTCCAAGAGGTTATGCAAGTGATAGTAAACCAAATGTGGATGCGGAAGTGATGAAGATGGTGAATCCGTGAGCTTGAAGATGTATACCCTCGAGAACATTTGTGGAATGAGTTATACTTCTAAAGGATGGTGGAAGATCGTTAGAATATCAGCTTGCTCAGTGTGAATGATTAATACCAGACATGTTGGGAAAGAGGTTGAATGAAGTGAATCTTCCAAGGGATATGAACAGCCCTTAGACTTTCTGCTCTTGAGCGGAATGGGATGATGATCCAAATTCCTTAATCAAAGAGGTGATCAAACGAGATTAAGAAAAAGTTTTTCGATATTAAAATATTTGATGATTTGAAGAGGGGATACAAAAGAGTATTTATCGTATCCAAGGGGTGGATAGGAATAGACAAAGACTCCTAGGAAACCACCCAGTCATTTATAGAAAAACTAAGTAATAACAAAAACAACTAAAAATGAAGACTAAGAAGTAAATAACATCTTGATTGATCCTTCTCTTCATTTGCGTGAATAATAGGGTAGAATGGGCTTTGGTTCATCAAGAGGCTGTGGTAAATTTTCTTGGGCTTGCCTCATTAAAAACCTGTCTTAGAAAACCCAATGGGACAAAATTAAGTGGAGGAAAAAAGAGTACAATCAAAGATGCCTCTCTTGATGAGGTTTAGGTGGCTTGAATCACAACCATGGTGGTTGGATTAGCACACACTAAACTGGCCTGAATGGTTTTGAGAAGGTGTTGTAGTGTTGTCTTGAGTTTGGCTTGCTTGGACCGAGTAATAGGACCATTGTAGATTTGCAAGGCTTCATCTTCAGCTTGTTCTTGTTCAGCTGTTCCTTAGCTTCCTCATTGGCTTCTTCTTGCTCATGTTCAAGCTGCTCCTTTAATTCAGGTTCCTTGCTGGCCATGCTCACATCATCCTCTCCAAGTTAAGAAGGAATTGACCTCAAATCTGTTTCATCTGCAAAATAGGGAACCAAATCAGCAACATTAAAACTCGAACTCACTTGGTACTTACCTTGAAGATCCAGCTGGTAGGAATTGCCATTGATCTTATTGAGGACTTTGAATGGACCATCAACCCTAGGCATAAGCTTGGATTTCCTTTCAATCGAAAATCTATCCTTTCGCACGAATATCCACACCAAGTCTCTTTCTTCAAACGCTAACACCTTTCAGCCTTTATTGGCTTGTTGAGCATATATCTTTGTCTTGTTTTCAATATTAAGCTGAACCTTCTCATGGATCTGTTTAACTAATTCAGCCTTTTTCTTTCCATCAAGACTTGCCCTTTCACTCAAAGGTAAAGGCATTAGATCCAAAGGCGATAGGCGATTGAACACATAAACAATTTCAAAAGGTGAATTCTTAGATGCAGTATGCCTAGCATGATTATATGCAAATTCAACACGAGGCAAACATTCTTCCGAAGACCTTAGATTCTTTTTGATTATGGCTCTCAATAAGATAGACAAAGTTTTATTAACTATTCGGTTTGACCATCCGATTGTGGTTGACAAGTTGTAGAGAAACAAAGTTTAGTCCCTAGTTTCGACCAAAGTTTTTTCCAAAAGTAACTGAGGAACTTAGTCTCTCGATCCGATACTATTGTCATAGGCATGCCATGAAGTCTAACTATTTCTTTAACGAACAATCCAGCAACGTTTGTGGCATCATCGGTTTTATGACAAGGAATAAAGAGAGCCATTTTGGAGAACCTATCAACTACAACAAATACCAAATCCTTTCCAGTCTTAGTCCTAGATAATCCAACTACAAAGTCCATAAAAATGTCATTCCAAGGATGCAAGGGAATAAGTAAAGGAGTTTACAAACCGTGCTTTTGAACCGTGGACTTGGCTTGTTTACAAGTTACACATCTTTGGCAAGCTTTTTCGACATCACTCCTCATATGTTGACAAAAGACATGTTCCTGTAGTACATTCAATGTCTTTGTCACGCCAAAGTGACCCATTAGACCTGCATGAGCTTCCTTAACAAACAAAGTTTGCAAAGAAGAGTTAGGTACACATAAGCGAGTTTCATAGAATAAAAACCCATCACTCTTAAAGTATTTTCCAGCATCAAATTTCTCACAAGCAGCATATATGTCTTTAAATTCATCATCAGTAGAATATAACTCATTGATTTGTTCAAAACTTAGCAGCTTAACTTCTAAAGAGTTCAAGAGAATATACCTCAAAGAAAGAGCACCGGCTACAATATTCTCTTTACCTTTCTTGTACTTGATCACATAAGGTTCAGGTTTTGTTGCCCTTTGAGGTTCTTCACTGGTTCATGATCAGTTTGAATAAAAAACTCCTTGGTACAAAGATAATGTTGCCACGTTTGTAAGGCCGTAACAAGTGCATAGAGTTCTTTGTCGTAGGTTGGGTAATTGAGTGTGGCTCCTCCAAGGTTTTCACTAAAGTAGGCTATGGGCTTTCTCTCTTGCATAATAACAGCACCAATACCAATTCCTGAGGCATCACATTCAATTTCAAAGGTTTTATCAAAGTTAGGAAGAGATAGCACCGGGGAGTGTGTGAGCTTGTCTTTCAAGGTTTGGTAGTTTGGTATGCTTCTTCCTGCTCTTCCTCCCATTTAAAACCCACATTCTTTTTTATAACCTCAGTGAGTGGAGCTGCTATAGTGCTACACGCTTTGAAAAATCTCCAGAAAAATCCAGCAAGACCATGGAAGCTCCTTACTTCTCCGACACTCCTTGGACTCGGGTACTCCTTGATTGCTTTTATCTTTTCCTCATCGACCTTAATATCATCTGTACTCACAAAAAAAAACCTAAGAAGACAAGGTTATCTGTTCCAAAAGTACATTTCTTAAGATTAGCACATAAGGATTCCTTTCTAAGTACTTCAAAAACGTTTCTAAGATGTTCAACATGCTCATCTAAGCTTTGACTATAAACTACAATGTCATCGAAGTGCCCTACAACAAAATGATATATGAATGCTCTAAGAACATGGTTCATCAATATCATGAGCCCATGTGATGTTCAATGCTAGGTGCAGTTTTGAATCCAAAAGGCATTACTAACCACTCATATAATCCATGTTTAGTTTTAATGCTGTTTCCCACTCATCACCTTCTTTTATCCTAATTTGATGGTATCCACTTTTAAGATCTACCTTAGAGAATATGCTAGAACCATGCAATTCATTAAGCATATCATCTAGTCTAGGAATAGGGTGACGATACTTTACAGTGATATTGTTGATGGCTCTGCAATCAACACACATCCTCCAGCTGCCATCTTTCTTTGGGACAAGCAAAACAGGAATAGCACATGGCCTCATGCTTTCACGGATATGTCCTTTCTCCATGAGTTCAGTAACTTGTTATAGAAGCTCTTTGGTCTCTTGGGGATTCGTTCAGTAGGCTGCCTTGTTTAGACGAGAAGCTCTTGGTAGGATGTCGATTTGGTGCTCTATTCCTTGAATTGGTGGTAAGCCTTGCGGATGTTCCTTCAGAAACACATCCTGAAATTCAAGCAAAAGAAGTTGAATTTTGATAGAAAAATCCTGCATGGATTGATTAGTATTAAAGCATTCTTTAAACACAAAGAGTAGGTGTGGTAAGTGACTTCCTGGATGAGGCTTGATCATAAGGTTATCTGGCTGCTTGGTGGGAGGTTTGGTCGATTATTTGGGCTTAGGTTTGGCTTGAGTTTTGTTCTTTTTCAATGCTATTTGATCTAGTTGAACCTCCTGTAGGTATAAGGGTACTAGGATATTCTTTTTATCCTTCTACTCAAATGAATACATATAAGTAAACCCATCATGTATCACCCTCCTATCCGATTGCCAAGGTCTCCCAAGTAAGATATGACTAGCATCCATGGGTAGGATGTCACAAAATACATCGCCTTCATACTTTCCTATGGACAAGGGAACTAAGACCTGGTTCTCTACTTCAAACTCTCCCTAATCATTAAGCCATTGTAACTTATAGGGTTTAGACCTCTTAATAACCTCAAGCAATAGCTTTTCTACCATAATCTCCCTTGCAACATCTGTACAGCTACCCCCATCAATTACTAAGCTACAAACCTTATCATTAACTAGACAGCGAATGTTGAATAGGTTCTCGATTTACTCATTCTTTTATGCCTTAGTTTGTACGTTTAAGGTTCTCCTAGTGACTAAGATTGACCTACGTGTGGCATGGCTTCATTCTCCTCTATAGACTCCGCATCAAATGGGTCCTCTTCTGATTCTACCTAAGCATTAGCCCTAATAACTATGGTTCTCTTATTGGTAGATTCTATAGAGTAGTGACCAAAACCCTTACACTTAAAACACTGAATCTCCATAGTTTGGTGTTAGAACCCTTATCTATGCCTTTAAGTTTTGAATCTTCTTGCTTAGGTTTAGGGAATGGTTTGTAATCCTTACTAGACTTATCATCCTTAGATTGACTAAACCTAGTGGAGCTAGTTCCGGGTTTGGGATTCTTCCTCTTAAGTTGTTTCTCAAACATTATGGCTTTATGGAGAAGCTCTTCTAGTTCGACATAATGGTTGACCTCTATCCTATCTATGATCTACCTATTGAGGTTTCCCATAAACCTGGCCATAGTGGCTACACTATCCTCTTAAATATCAGCCCTAAGAAACAAGGTTTCCATCTCCTTAAATCTATGAAGTCTTACGAACAAGTTTTGATCATGTTGCAGCTCCAAAATATTCAATAAATTCACAATATCAAGATAGAACTCAGTTAGTGTTTCCGAGAACTCTAATGATGCCGATTGAGAGTTGATTGATTCTCATCTAACAACAAGTTCTTGAACGTTTAATTTATTGATTTACAAGTTCTTTAGAGTTCGAAGATCAAGTTCTAACAGCAAAAAAACCCAGAAACATTCAAAACAAATCGCAAAAAGGAAGATGAAAGGTCACTAGAAGTTCTTGCAAAAAGATGAAAGGGTGTGAATGGGTTTTGATAGATACAACCTTGTTTGGAGTGTGCTCTGATACCATTTGATGTGATCCTGGTTAGGATCAACTCCCTGAATGTCTGCAAGAGATTGTGCAAATGATAGTAAACCGAATTTGGATGCGGAAGTCAAGAAGATGGTGAATCTGTGAGCTTGAAGATGGATGGTCTCGAGAACTTTTTTGCAATGAGTGATACTTCTAAAGAACGGTGATACTTCTAAAAAACGGTGGAATATCCTTAGACTATCAGCTTACTCTGTGTGAATGATGAAGACAAGACACATTGGGCAAGAGGTGGTTTGAAGTGAAACTTCCAAGGGATATTAACACTTAGACTTTGGGCTCTTGAGAGGAATGGAATGATGATCCAAATTCTTTAATCAAAGAGGTGATCAAACGAGATTAAGAAGAAGTTTTTTTATATTGAAATGTTTGATGTTTTGAAGAGGGGATACAAGAGAGTATTTATAGAATAAAATTTAAGGCCGAAATACCTCAATTATCTATATTTTGATAAAATTTAAGACCGAAATACCTACGACAAAGCCTCCAACTAATCCAATCTATACCAAACTGTGTGATGTCATGCATTATGCTTCATTTTTAAACCTTTGATCAATGAGCACCAATGATCAGTTTATAATGATCACTTTAACTGGCAGATGAACTTGACATGTCCGCACAAAATCGTCTGTAACATTTGATTTAGAGGTCAGAATGATATGAATACATTGCCTACATCAAGCTAGCTCCAAATTCTATTTTCTGAAAAAAATTAAAAAAATTAGTATAATATATTCTATACATTGCCATGCATTATGCTTCATTTGTACGCCGTTAGTCAAGGAACACCAATGATCAGTTTTGAATGATCATTTTAACTAGCTGATCAACTTCACAAGTCCGCAATAAATCATCTTTCATTTTAATTAGAGCTCAAAATGACACGAATCCAATTCCCACGTTAAGCTAGCTCAATTTTCTATATTGTGTCAAAATTTGAGACTGAAAGAGCTACCACACAGCCTTCAAGTAATTCAATGTATCGAAAACTGCGTGATCCATGCATTATGCTTCATTTATAAGCCCTTACTCAAGGAGCACTAATCATCAGTTTAGAATGAGCACTTTAACTGGCCAATCAACTTGAAATGTCTGCAGTAAATCGCCCGTAACTTTTGATTTAGAGTTCAAAATAATACGAGTCCAACGCCCACGTTAAGGGAGCTCAATATTCTATATTGTGACAAAATTTAGGACCAAAATAGCGACGAAAAAGCCTCCAAGTAATGCAGTGTATCTAAAACTGCGTGATGCCATGCATTATGCTTCATTTATAAGCATTTACTCAAGGAGAACCAATGATCAGTTTAGAATGATCTTTATAGCTGGCCGATCAACTTGACATATCTGCACTAAATCGTCCATAACATTTGATTTAGAGTTCAGAATGACCTGAATCCAACGACCACGTTAAGCTAGCTCAATTTACTGTACTGCGACAAAATATAAGAACGAAATAGCTATGAAAAAGCCTCCATGTATCCAATATATCGAAAACATGTGTGATGCCATCCATTATGCTTCATTTATAAGTCTTTACTCAAGGAGGAGCAATGATCAGTTTAAAATGACCATTTTAACTGGCCGATCAACTTGACATTTCTGCACTAAATCGTCCGTAACTTTTGATTTAGAGTTCAAATTGAAACAAATCCAACGCCCATGTTAAGATATCTCAATATTCAATATTGTGACAAAATTAAGACCGAAATAGTTACGACAAACCCTCCAAGTGATCCAATCTATCCCAAACTGCGTGATGCCATGCATTACGCTTCATTTATAAGCCTTTACTCAAGGAGCACCAATGATCAATTTAGAATAATCATTTTAACCAGCTGAATAACTTGACATGTCCGCACTAAGTCGTGTTTAAGTTTTGATTTAGAGCTCAAAATGACATGAATCCAACGCTCACGTTAAGCAAGCTCAAATTTCCTTGTTGTGGCAACATTTGAGAGTGAAAGAGCTACGACAAAGCCTCCAAGTATTCTAATGTGCCCCAAACTGCGTGATACCATGCATTATGCTTGATTTATACTCCTTTACGCAAGAGCATCAATGATCAGTTTAGAATGACCATTTTAACTGGCCGATCAACTTGACATGTCCACACCAAATTTTCCGTAACTTTTGATTTGGTGTTCAAATTGACATGAATCCAACACCCATGTTAAAGTAGCTTAATATTCTATATTGTGACAAAATTTAAGACCAAAATAGCTATGACAATGTCTCCAAGTGATCCAATCTATCCCAAACTGCTTGATGCCATGCATTATGCTTCATTTATAAGCATTTACTCAAGGAGCAACAATGATCAATTTAGAATAATCATTTTAACCAGCTGAATAACTTGACATGTACACACTAAGTCGTGTTTAACTTTTGATTTAGAGCTCAAAATGACATGAATCCAATGCCAACGTTAAGCAAGATCAAATTTCCATGTTGTGGCAACATTTGAGAGTGAAAGAACTTCGAGAAAGCCTCCAAGTAATCTAATGTATCCCAAACTGCGTGATACCATGCATTATGCTTGATTTATATGCCTTTACGCAAGAGCACCAATGATCAGTTTAGAATGATCATTTTAACTGGCGTATCAACTTGATATGTCTGCACTAAATCGTTAGAATGACACGAATCCAATGCCCACATTAATCTAGCTCAATTTTCTATATTGTGACAAAATATAAGACCGAAATAGCTACAAAAAGCCTCCAAGTAATTCAATCTATCTCAAACTGCGTGATGTCATGCATTATGCTTCATTTATAAGCCTTTATTCAAGGAGCCTTAATGATCAGTTTAGAATGATCATTTTAATTGGCCGATCAACTTGACATGTCCACACAAAATCTTAAGTAACTTTTGATTTAGAGTTCAGAATAACATGTATCCAACGCCCAGATTAAGCTAGCTCAATTTTCTATATCGTGAAAAAATTTAAGACCGAATAGCTTCGACAAAGCCTCAAAATATTCCAATCAATCCCAAAATTCGTGATGCCATGTATTATGCTTCATTTATAAGCCTTTTCTCAAGGAGCACCAATGATCAGTTTAGAAATGATCATTTTAAGTAGGTTATCAACTTGACATGTCCGTACTAAATCGTCTTTAACTTTTTATTTAGAGCTCAAAATGACAGGAATCCAACGTCCACGTTAAGCAAGCTCAAATTTCCATAATGTGGCAAATTTCCAAGTAATCAGTTGTATCCAAAACTGCGTGATGCCATGCATTATGTTTGATTTATAAGCCTTTACGCAAGATCACCAATGATCAGTTTAGAATGAATATTTTAACTGGCAGGTCAACTTGATATGTTCGCACTAAATTTCCTGAACGATCCGAATCCAACGCCCATGTTAAGCTAGCTCAGTTTTCAATATTGTTACAAAATATAAGACCGAGATAGCTACGAAAAGCCTCCAAGTAATCCATTCTATCCCAAACCTGCGTGATGCCATCCATTATGCTTCATTTATATGTCTTTGCTCAATGAGCACCAATGATCATTTTAGAATGATAATTTTAATTGGCCGATCAACTTGACATGTCCGCACTAAATCATCCGTAATTTTTTTTTTCTGATTTTAGAATGACAAGAATCCAACACCCACGTTAATCTAGCTCAATATTCTATATTCTGACAAAATTTAATACCAAAATAGCTACGACAAAGCTGCCAAGTAATCCAATCTATGCCAACTGCGTGATGTCATGCATTATGCTTCATTTATATGCATTTACTCAAACAGCACCAATTTTAGAATGCGTGATGCCATGCATTATGCTTCATTTATAAGCAATTACTCAAGGAGCACCAGTGATCCATTTAGAGTGATCATTTTAACTAGCTGATCAACTTGACATGTTCGCACTAAATTGTCTTTAGTTTTTGATCAAGAGCTCAAAATGACATGAATCCAATGCCCACTTTAAGTAAGCTCAAATTTCCATGTTGGGGCAACATTTGAGAATGAAAGAATTACGACAAAGCCTCCAAGTAATCCAATGTATCCCAAACAGCGTGATGCCATGCATTATGCTTGATTTATAAGCCTTTACTCAAGAGCACCAATGATCAATTTAGAATGATCATTTTAACTAGCGGATCAACTTGATATGTCCGCACAAAATCGTTAGAATGACTCGAATCCAATGCCCACGTTAAGCTAGCTAAGTTTTCTATATTGTGACAAAATATAAGACCAAAATAGCTACGGAAAAGCCTCCAAGTAATCCAATCTATCCCAAACTGCGTGATACCATGCATTTTGGACCAATGATCTGTTTAGAATGATCATTTTAACTGGCCAATCAACTAGAAATGTCCGCACTAAATTGTCCGTAACTTCTGATTTAGAGTGCAGAATGACATGAGTCCAACACCCACGTTAAGCTAGCTCGATATTCTATATTGTGAGAAAATTTATGACTAAACTAGCTTCGACAAAGCCTCCAAGTAATCCAATCTATCCCAAAATGCGTAATCCCATGTACCATGCTTCATTTATAAGCCTTTACTCAAGGAGAACCACTGATCAATTTAGAATGATCATTGTAACTAGCTGATCAACTTGACATGTTCGCACTAAATCGTTTTTAACTTTTGATTTAGAGCTCAAAATGATATGAATCCAACGCCCACGTTAAGCAAGCTCAAATTTCCATGTTGTGTCAACATTTGAAAGTGAAAGAGCAATGACAAAGCCTCCAAGTAATCTAATGTATCCAAAACTGCGTGATGCCATGCATTGTGCTTGATTTATAAGCCTTTACTCAAGAGCACCAATGACTAGTTTAGAATGATCATTTTAACTAGCAGATCAACTTGATATGCCCGCACTAAATCATCAGAATGACACGAATTCAATGCCCACGTTAAGCTAGCTCAATATTCTATATTGTGACAAAATATAACACTGAAATAGCAACGGAAAAGCCTACAAGTAAACCAATCTATCTCAAACTGCCTGATGCCATGTATTATGCTCCATTTATAAGCCTTACTCAAGGAGCACCAATGATCAGTTTAGAATGATCATTTTAACTGGGGGATCAACTTGACATGTCCGCACTAAATCGTCTGTAACTTCTGATTTAGAGTCTAGAATGACATGAATCCAACGCCCATGTTAAGCTAGCTCAATTTTTTATATTGTGACAAAATTTAAGACCAAAATTGCTACGAAAAAACATCAAAGTAGTCCAATCTATCCCAAACTGGGTGATGCCATGCATTATGCTTCATTTATAAGTCTTTATTCAAGGAGCACCAATGATCAATTTAGAATTATCATTTTAATTAGTTGATCAACTCTACATGTCCGCATTAAGTCTCCTTTAACTTTTGATTTAGAGCTCAAGATGACATAAATCCAACGCCTACGTTAATCAAGCTAAAATTTCCATATTGTGGCAACATTTGAGAGTGAAAGAGTACGACAAAGCCTCGAAGTAATCCAATGTATCCAAAATGATGAGGACACCAGATCATTTTTCTGGGAAGATAATGAAAATGGCTGACAAGATCGTGAAGAAGGGCTACCGAGAAAGGCGGGCCATTAGGCGAGTCTGCCGGGCCCAGCAGTTCTGCCATCCCGATGATCAGTAGGCCATGGCCGACCAACTTGTGGCTATGGAAGAAGTTCTCCCTTTGAACTGTCTCGGAGGTGTCAACCATTGTACTTAGGATACGCCGTGTCACCAATATCGCTCCCACATCAGTGTACTACTCTATGTGTCCATAATCTCCTTCGGGTTCCAGCTCTTGTTCAACTTGAGACTCGTACTCTCCAGCTTCCGTGATCAGCATGACCCAGTTGTTTGGGGACTCCCTTGAGATGTGGCTGCGACCCCTACACTTGAAACAAGTGCTGTCACGTGATCTCTGAGGATTTGAAGACTTACTTGGCTCTCTCTGCTAACGGGTTTGTTCGGGAGCCATGCTCTTAAACCGTGACTCGATCTCAATGCTCTTGCCTTTGTCTACTGGCTTGATGCCATTGCTTGGTGCCCAAGGTGTCTTAAGCCTGTTGCGTGTGTCTTGGCTCTTGTGTTTGATGTGTTGTTCAGCCTGGACAGAAAGGTGGAATAGATCCATGAATAGCCACTATAGATTTGCCTCTCTACTTTCCGGCTGATCCCCTCTTGCAAGCCATCAAAGAATTGAGCCATCAATGCTTTTTCATCATCATTGAGCACGAGCCTATTCCTGAGTCGTTCGAACTCCTCAAAGTACTCCTCCACTCATCTTGTGCCCTGTTTAGGAGTATGAAAACGGTGTTGAAAATCTCTATAGAAATAGGGAGGAACAAACCTTTGCCTCATGAGGTCCTTCATGCCTATCCATGAGTCTACGGGATTCAACCTCCTACTCCTACGGTCAGAAAGCTCACGATCCCACCAGATGAGGGCATTATCGGTGAGTTGTTCTGCTGCCATGGAGACTCTCCTAGGGCATGGTTGGTTGTAGTGGTCAAAGATGTGATCCATCCTTCTTTCCAAATCTAGATAGGCCACAGGGTCTACTTTTCCTACAAAACATGGAGGGGTTAGTTTGACATCATGGTGATTTACCCGGTTGTACGCATAGTCATCTCCATCTTCTTGATGTCTAGGGGGCGTTCTTGGTCTCTGGTGATGACCATATGGCTGGTAGCCATCGCCTTCTTCTTCTGGTTCCCGTGGGGGTCCTCCCAGCCTAGGGTGATAGCCGTGAGGCTAGTGGCCTTCATCTTCATCTGGGTGGGGGTCCTCCTGTTCTGGCCGTGGCCGGGTGGTCAGGGCCTTCAGCAGGGTCTTGGCCAGCCCTCACGTGACTTATGGCCTGGAATCTTACTGGCCGTTCCACACGCTCAACCCTCTCACCAATTGATGCGAGTTGGGTTTGGAGTGTGGTGAACATGGCCATCATTGCCTCAGTTGCATGCTGACTTCCTCCTTCTGCCATCGTGTGCTACAAGACAAAATAAGGATAAGTTGCTCCTAAGAATTTCTCTAGGAGTGGGGTTTTTATAATAGGTTTAACTTAAAAGAAAAAGGTAAAATTAGAAAAAGGAAAATCTTGCAAAAAGGAAAAACAATTAATACTGCAAATCTACTAAATCCTAGCCGATTTTCTCTTTGATTTTTCTTGGGTAATTTTCTTGTTTTAATTTTTTTAACCTAAGAATTAATGGAAATATGATTTAGCAAAAGTAAAAAGAATGGATGTAATGAAAATAATGATCCTAACCCTAGTTATGCACGTAGGAGAAGGATGCACTCGGTTGGTTTCTAAGTGATTTTTTTTTTGATTTTTTTCAATAAAACTAAACTAATGGACGAACTTGAAATAAAGCTGAAGTAAAGGATAGACACAACTTGGTTTTACGAGCTTAATCTCTGTACCAAAATGATACAAGCCTTAACTCACGACCGTGATGGTCTCGGACAGGTTGAAGAAGTTTAGGCGAGAAACTCGGCCTTAGGCTTCTCAGGTGAGGTTTTATTGTGTGTGATAGGTGGTGGGGTGAAGTGAACCACACGAGCTATGGAAGGCCTCATGGTAAATCACTATCTTTGAGCTAGGAGGGCTGGTCTTCACTAGGTCTAAGGGATAAGAGTTTTGTGGAGAAAAGTCTTAGAAAAAATGCTCTCTTTATTAATAATCAAAATGGTTGTGGAACTACAATGCTGAAAGGAGCCTTATTAATATGCTCAGCAGCTTGACCTTCTAGGGTCGACCCAAAAGAAAAATGGAAAAGATACAAAACTGCATAAAGCAAAAGTTATAAAAAGGAATAACCGAAAAAGGACAACTACTTAATTGTTCTTTACTCAAAAAAAGGAAAAACTACTAACTCCTACCCTGCAAAATAGAAAAGGCAATCTTATAATTGAAAACTTACCTACTTACCTTTCAGCCAACAAATGGAAGGTGGCCGATCTTGTCACACGCGCCTAGTCTTCAATTTGGAGTAGGTTAATGAATTGTTGGGCCTTCATCTCCTTCGCCACGAGAGCCCAAGTTTTTGGAGGATTTTAAAACGTTGAGAAGCCCTTGACTTAATCCTTGTACTCTTGGCCCATTGCTCCTTGTCTTTGGTCTTCTAGGAGCCTTTTTACCCACAAGCTGAAATTGCAGAAGAATGCCCTTGTTCTGCTTCTTGTCATGGCTCCTGGTGGTGGTGCAGAACTTTCCCCTAGGTCCATGCCCTGAAGCAGGCTAATTACCTGGTCCGAGTCTCCTTGTATGGAGCTTGAGCGGACCGTGTGATCGCGTGAGCCGGCTATGCCACGTGTTGAGCTGGCCGAAATTCAATCGGAGCCATCTAGAATGCTAGGTGAGTCAGCAGCATCATCAGCTGGGCCAGCGGTGTTGGCCACGTCGCAGCCATTTGGGCAGGAGGTTTTGGCCTCTTCGCCAGCGAATTTGGTTGGCCCGGCCCTACTGAACATCGGCCGGCGGTACCACTTGGCCCGGCAGACTCCCCTAATGGCCCGACTGTCTCGGGCACACCTTCTTCATGATCTGGTCGGCCATTTTCATCATCTGGCCAGCCAGATGATTTGGTGTCCTCATCACCAAACTGCGTGATGCCATGCATTATGCTTGATTTATAAACCTTTACTCAAGAGCACCAATGATCAGTTAATAATGATCATTTTAACTCATGGATCAACTAGATATGTCCGCACTAAATCGTCTGAATGACATGAGTCTCACACCCACATCAAGCTAGCTCAATTTCCCATATTTTCACAACATTTAAGGCTGAAAGAGTTACGAAAAAGCCTCAAAGTAATCCAATGTATCCCAAACTGCCTGATGCCATGCATTATGCTTCATTTATAAACCTTTACTCATGGAGCACCAATGATCAGTTAAAATGATCATTTTAACTCGCCGATCAACTTGATAAGTCAGCACTAAATTGTCAGTAACTTTTGACTTAGAGTTCAGAATGACACGAATCCAAGACCCATGTTAACCTAGCTCATTTTTCTATATCGTGACAAACTTTAAGACCGACATAGGTATGAAAGAGCCTCAAAGTATTCCAATCTATGCCAAACTGCGTGATTCAATGCATTATGCTTCATTTATAACCCTTTACTCAAGGAGCACGGATGATCATTTTAACTGGCCGATCATCTTGACATGTCCGCACTAATTCGTTCGTAACTTTTGATTAAGAGTTGAAAATGACACGAGTCCAACATCCACAACAAGCTAGCTCAACTTTCTATATTGTGAAAAATTTTGAGATCGAAATAGCTATGATAAGGCCTCTAAGTAATCCAATGTATTCCAATCTGCGTGATGCCATGCATTATGCTTTATTTATAAGCCTTTACTCGAGGAGCACCAATGATCAATTTCGAATGATCATTTTAACTAGCTGATCAACTTGCCATGTCCACACTAAATCATCTTTAACTTTTTATTTAGATCTCAAAATGACATAAATCTAACGCTCACATTAAGCTAGCTCCATTTTCTATATTGTGACAACATTTTAGTCCGAAATAGCTATGATAAAGTCTCCATCTAATTCAAACTATCCCAATATGCGTGATACCATGTAGTATGCTTCATTTATAATCCTTTAATCAAGGAGCACCAGTGATCAGTTTAGAATGATTATTTTAACTTGCCGATCAACTTGACATGTATGCACTAAATCGTTAGTAACTTTTGATTTAGAGCTAAAAATGACACGAATCCAACATCAATGTTTAGCTCGCTAAATTTTCTTGTGACAAAATTTAAGATCAAAATAGCTACGACAAAACCTTCAAGCAATACAATCTATCCCAAATTTGTGGTTCTATGCATTATGCCTCATTTGTACGCCTTTATTCAATGAGCACTACTTATCAGTTTAGAATTATCATTTCAACTATCTGATCATCTATGTCCACACTAAATCAACTTTAACTTTTGATTTATAGCTCAAAATTACATGGATCCAACGGCCACGTTAAGCTAGATCAATTTTCCGTATTCATACAAATTTTGAGACTGAAAGAGTCACGACAAAGTCTCCACGCAATCCAATCTATCCAAAACTGCGTGATACTATGCATTATGCTTCATTTATAAGCCTCTACTCAAGGAGCACCAATGATCAGTTTAGAATGATCATTTTAACTGTCCGATCAACTTGACATGTCCGCACTAAATCATCTATAACTTTTGATTTAGAGTTCGGAATAACACGAACCAACGCTCACTTTAAGCTAGCTCAATTTTCTATATTGTGACAAAATTTAAGACCAACATAGCTATGAAAAAGCCTCAAAGTATTCCAATCTATGCCAAACTGCGTGATTCAATGCATTATGCTTCATTTATAAGCCTTTACTCAAGGAGCACGGATGATCATTTTAACTGGCCGATCATCTTGACATGTCCGCACTAATTCGTTCGTAACTTTTGATTAAGAGTTGAAAATGACACGAGTCCAACATCCACAACAAGCTAGCTCAACTTTCTATATTGTGAAAAATTTTGAGATCGAAATAGCTATGATAAGGCCTCTAAGTAATCCAATGTATCCCAATCTGCGTGATACCATGCATTATGCTTTATTTATAAGCCTTTACTCGAGGAGCACCAATGATCAATTTCGAATGATCATTTTAACTAGCTGATCAACTTGCCATGTCCACACTAAATCATCTTTAACTTTTGATTTAGATCTCAAAATGACATAAATCTAACGCTCACGTTAGGCTAGCTCCATTTTCTATATTGTGACAACATTTTAGTCCGAAATAGCTATGATAAAGTCTCCAACTAATTCAATCTATCCCAATATGCGTGATACCATGCAGTATGCTTCATTTATAATCCTTTAATCAAGGAGCACCAGTGATCAGTTTAGAATGATCATTTTAACTTGCCGATCAACTTGACATGTATGCACTAAATCGTTAGTAACTTTTGATTTAGAGCTAAAAATGACACGAATCCAACATCAATGTTAAGCTCCCTAAATTTTCTTGTGACAAAATTTAAGATCAAAATAGCTACGACAAAACCTTCAAGCAATACAATCTATCCCAAATTGTGTGGTTCTATGCATTATGCCTCATTTGTACGCCTTTATTCAATGAGCACTACTGATCAGTTTAGAATTATCATTTCAACTATCTGATCATCTATGTCCGCACTAAATCATCTTTAACTTTTGATTTATAGCTCAAAATTACATGGATCCAACGGCCACGTTAAGCTAGCTCAATTTTCCATATTTTTACAAATTTTGAGACTGAAAGAGTTACGACAAATCCTCCACGCAATCCAATCTATCCAAAACTGTGTGATAATACGCATTATGCTTCAAGCCTCTACTCAAGGAGCACCAATGTTCAGTTTAGAATGACCATTTTAACTGTCCGATCAACTTGATATGTCCGCACTAAATCATCTATAACTTTTGATTTAGAGTTCGGAATAACACGAACCAATCCTCACTTTAAGCTAGCTCAAGTTTCTTTATAGTGACAAAATTTAAGACCGAAATAGCTACGACAAAGCCTTCAGCAATGCCATCTATCCCAAACTGCGTGATGCCATGCATTATGTTTCATTTATAAGCCTTTACTCAAGTAGCACCAATGATCAATTTAGAATGATCATTTTAACTAGCTGATGAACTTGAGATGTATGCACTAAATCGTCTTTATCTTTTGATCTAGAGCTCAAAATGACATGAGTCCAACGCCCACACTAACATAGCTCAATTTTCCATATTGTTACAACATTTGAGACTGGAAGAGCTATGACAAAGCGCCTCCAAGTAATCAAGTGTATTCCAAATTGCGTGATGCCATGCATTATGCTTTATATATAAGCCTTTACATAAGGAGAACCAATGATCAATTTAGCATGATCATTTTAACTGGCCGATCAACTTGACATGTCTGCACTAAATCGTCTGTAACTTTTGATTTAGAGTTCAGAATGACATGAATCCAACGCCCACATTAAGTTAACTCAATATTCTATATTGTAACAAAATGTAAGACCAAAATAGCTACGAAAAAGCCTTCAAGTAATTCATTCTATCCCACACTGCATGACGACATGCATTATGCTTCATTTATAAGCCTTTACTCAAGGAGCACCAGTGATCAATTTAGAATGACCATTTTAACTAGCTGATCAACTTGACATGTCCGCACTAAATTGTTTTTAACTTTTGATTTAGAGCTCAAAATGACATTAGTCCAACGCCCATGTTAAGCTAGCTCAATTTTACATATTGTGACAACATTTGAGACTGAAAGAGCTATGAAAAATCCTCAAAGTAATCCAAAGTATCCCAAACGACGTGATGCCATGATTATACTTCATTTATAATCCTTTACTTAAGGAACACAAAAGATCAGTTTAGAAAGTTCATTTTAACTAGTTGATCAACTTGATAAGTCAGCACTAAATCGTTCGTAACTTTTGATTTAGAGTTCAGAAGGACATAAATCCAAGACCCATGTTAAGCTATCGAATGATCATTTCAACTAGCCATGTCCACATTAAATGATCATTTTAACTAGCCATGTCTGCACTAAGCTATCGAATGATCATTTAACTAGCCTCCAAGTGATCTAGTCAGTTTCGAATGATTATTTGAACTAGCTGATCAATTGGCCATGTCTGCACTAAATCATCTTTAACTTTTGACTTAGAGCTGAAAATGACATGAATCTAACGCCCATATTAAAGTAGCTCAATTTTCCATATTGTGATATTATCGGAGACTGAAAGACCTACAACAAAGACTCCATGTTGTCCAATGTATCCCAAATTACGTGATGCCATGCATTATGCTTCATTTATAAGCCTTTAATCAAGGAGCACAAATTATCAGTTTAGAATGATCATTTTAACTTTCCATTCAACTTGACATGTCTACACTAAATTGTTCGTTATATTTTATTTAGAGTTCAAAATGGCATAAATCCAACACCCACGTTAAGCTCACTCAATTTTCTTGTGGCAAAATTTAAAATTGACTATGAAAGAGCCTTCAAGCAATCCAATCTATCACAACCTATATGATGCTATGCATTATGCTTCATTTAAACGCCTTTACTCAGTGAGCACCAATGATCAATTTACAACGATCATTTTAACTAGCTGATCATCTTGACATGTCGGCACTAAATCATCTTTAACTTTTGGTTAGAGCTCAAAATGATATGAACCGAACACCCACGTTAAGCTAGCTAAATTTTACATATTCTTACACATTTTAAAATGAAAGAGTTACAACAAAACCTCCATGTAATCCAATGTATCCAAATTACGTGATGCCATGCCCTATGCTTCATTTATAGGCGTTTAATCAAGGAGCACAATTGACCACTTTAAAATTATCATTTTAACTAGCTGATCAACTTGACATTTCCGCACTAAATCATCTTAAACTTTTGATCTAGAGCTCAAAATAACTAGTGTCCAACGCCCACGTTAAACTTACTCAAATTTCAATATTGTGACAAGATTTGAAGCTGAAAGAGTTACGAAAAACCTTCAAGTAATCTAATGTATCCCAAACTGCGTGATGCCATGCATTACGCTTCATTTATAAGCCTTCACTCAGGAGCACCAATGATCAATTTGGAATGATCATTTTAACAGGATAATAAACTTGGCATGTCCGCACTAAATCGACCATATTTTATTAATTTGGAGTTCAGAATGACACGAATCCAACGCCCACGTTATGGTAGCTCAATTTTCTATATTGAAAAAAGAGCTACCAGAAATCCTCCAAGTAATCCAATGTATCCCAAAATGCGTGATGCCATGCATTATGCTTTATTTATAAGCCTTTACTCAAGGAGCACCAATTATCAGTTTAGAATGATAATTTTAACTCGCCGATCAACTTGACATGTTCACATTAAATCGTTAATAACTTTTGATTTAGAGGTCATGATGACACGAATACAACGCACACGTTAAGCTAGCTCTATTTTCTATATTGTGACAACATTTGTGACTGAAAGAGCTAAGAAAAAGCCTCCAAGTAATCCAATATATCCAAAACTATGTGATGCCATGCATTATACTTCATTTATAAGCCTTTACTCAAGGAGTACCAATGATCAGTTTAGAATGATCAGTTTAGAATGATCAATTTAACTTGCCGATCAACTTGACGTATCCACACTAAATCGTTTGTAACTTTCTATTTAGAGTTCAGAATGACATGAATCCGACGCCCACGTTAAGCTAGCTCAATTTTTTATATTGTGATAAAATTTAAGACCAAAATAGCTATGAAATAGCTTCCAAGTAATCCAATCTATCATAAACTGCATGACACCATGCATTATGCTTCATTTGTAAACCTTTGCTCAGTGAGCACCAATGATTTAGAATGATAAATCTGATAAACTTCCCATGTACGCACTAAATCGTCCATCACTTTTGATTTAGTGTACATAATGAGATGAATCCAATGCCCACGTTAAGCTAGCTCAATTTTCTAAATTGCGACATAATGTAAGACAAAAATAGCTATAAAAAGCCTTCAAGTAACCGAATGTATCCCAAACTGCGTGATACCATGCATTATGTGTCATTTATAATCCTTTACTCAAGGAGCACCAATGATCAGTTAAGAATTATCAGTTTAACTGGCCGATCAACTTGACATGACCGCATTAAATCGTCTGTAACTTTTGATTTAGAGTTCAGAATTACACGAATCCATTGCCCACGTTAAGCTCGATCAATATTCTATATTGTGACAAAATTTAAGACCAAAATAGCTACAACAAAGCCTTCAAGTTATCCAATCTATCCCAAACTGCATGATGCCATGCATTATGCTTCATTTGTAAACCTTTGCTCAATGAGCACCATTGATATGTTAAGAATGATCATTTTAATTTGCCGATCAACTTGACATGTACGCTGTAACTCGTCCATAACTTTTTTTTAGAGTTTTGAATGACACGAATCCAACGCCCACGTTAACTTATTTCAATTTTCTATATTGTGACAACATTTGAGACTGAAATAACTACCACAAAGTCTTCAACTAATCCAATATATCCTAAACTGCGTTATGCCATGCATTATGCTTCAGTTATAAGCCTTTACTCAAGGAGCACTAATGATAAGTTTAGCATAATTAGTTTAGAATGATCAATTTAACTGGATCAACTTGACATGTGCACACTAAATGGTCGGTAACTTTTGAATTAGATCTCAGCATGACAAGAATGCAACGTCCACATTAAGCTAGGTCAATTTTCAATATTGTTACAAAATTTGAGACTTAATAGCTACTAAAAAGCCTCCAAGTAATCCAGTCTATCACAAATTGTGTGATGCTATGCATTATGCTTCATTTGAACCTTTCCTCAATGACCACCAATGATAATTTAGAATGATCAATTTAACTAGCCAATAAACTTGACATGTCTACACTAAATCGTCCGTAACTTTTGATTTAGAATTCGGAATTACACAAATTCAATGCCCACGTTAAGGTAGCTCAATATTCTGTATTGTGACAAAATTTAAGATAGAAATATCTAAGGCATAGCCTCCAAGTAATCCAATATATCCCAAACTGTGTGATGCAATGCATCATGCTTCATTTGTAAACCTTTGCTCATTGAGGGCCAATGATCTATATATAATGATTATTTTAACTAGCTGATCAACTTGACATGTCCGCAATAAATCGTCTGTAACATTTTATTTAGAGCTCAAATGACATGAATCCAATGCCCACGTTAATCTAGCTCAATTTTCAATATTGTGACAATATTTGAGACTGAAAGCGCTACGACAACGCCTCCAACTAATCCAATGTATCCCAAACTGCGCGATGCCATGCATTATGATTCATTTATAAGCCTTTACTCACGGAGTACCAATGATCAATTTAGAATAATCATTGTAATTGGATTATCAACTTGACCTGTCCGCACTAAATCGTCCATAACTTTTGATTTAGTTTAGAATGACACGAATCTAATTCCCACATTAAGCTAGCTCAATTTTCTATATTGTAATAAAATTTTAAGGCCGAAATAGCTACGAAAAACCTCCAAGTAATCAATTCTATTCCAAATTGTGTGATGCCATGCATTATGCTTTATTTGTAAACATTTTCTCAACAAGCACCAATGATCAGATTAGAATCATCGATTTAAATAGCCAATAAAATTGACATGTCCGTACTAAAACGTCCATAACTTTTTATTTAGACTTCAAAATGATATGAATCCAACACCGTTGTTAAGCTTGCTCAATTTTCTATATTGTGACAAAATTTTAAATAGAAATAGGTACGACAAATCCTCTAAGTTAACCAATGTATCCCAAACTCTGCAATGCCCTACATTATGCTTCATTTATAAGCTCTTACTCACAAAGCACCAACGATCAGTTTAGAATGATCATTTTAACTGAATGACCAACTTGACCTGTCCGAACTAAATCATTGATAACTTTTGATTTAGAGTTAAGAATGACACCAATCTAACGTCCACGTTAAGCTAGCTCAATTTTCTATATTCTGATAAAATTTAAGAACGAAATAGCTACAACAAAACCTCCAAGTAATCCATTCTATCCCAAACTGAGTGATGCCATGCATTATGCTTCTTTTGTAAACAATTGCTCAATGAGCACCAATGATCAATTTAGAATGATCAATTTCAGTTCACATGTCCGCACTAAATCGTCCATAACTCTTGATTTAGTGTTCGAAATGACATGACTTCAAAGCCCACGTTAAGCTAGCTCAAATTCCAATATTGTGACAAAAAAATTAAGACAGAAACAGCTACGATAAAGCCTCCAAAACTGTGTGCTGCCATGTATTATGATTCATTTGTAAGCCTTTACTAAACGAGGACCAATGATCAGTTAAGAATGATCATTTTAATTGGTCGATCAACTCTACATGTACGCACTAAATCATCCGTAACAATTTATATAGAGTTCAGAATGACAAGAATCCAACACCCACGTTAAGCTAGCTCAATTTTCTACATTGTTGCAACATTTGAGACTGAAAGAGCTACCACAAAGCCTTCAAGTTATCATATATATCCTAAACTACGTGATGTCATACATTATGCTTCATTTATAGCCTTTACTCACGCAGCACTGATCATCTGTTTTGAATGATCACTTTAACTGTCCGATCAACTTCACATGTCCGCACTAAATCAAGCATAACTTTTGATTTAGAGTTCAAAATGTCATGAATCCAATGCCCATGTTAACCTAGCTCAATTTTCTATAATGTGACATATTTGAGACTGAAAGCGCTACCATAAAGCCTTCAAGTAATCAAATCTATCCCAAACTGCATAATGCCATGCATTATGCTTCATTTGTAAATCTTTTCTCAATGTTCACCAGTGATCAGTTTATAATGATCAATTTAACTAGACGATAAACTTGACATGTCCGCACTAAATTGTCTGTAAATTTTGATATAAAGTTCAAAATGACACGAATCGAATGCCCATCTTAAGCTAGCTCAACTTCTATTTTGTGACATAATACCTACGACAAAGCCTCCAACTAATCCAATGTATCCCAAACTGTGTGATGTCATGCAACATGCTTCATTTATAAGCCTTTACTCCAAGATCACCAATGATCAGTTTAGAATGAACACTTTAACTGGCCAATACACTTGCCATGTATGCACTAAATCGTCCGTAAGTTTTGATTTAGAATTCTGAATGACACGAATCCAACGCCCACGTTAAGCTAGCTCAATATTATATATTGTGACAAAATTTAAGACGGAAATAGGTAAGACAAAGCCTCCAAGTAATCCAATCTATCCCAAACTGTGTGATGCCAAGCACTATGCTTCATTAAACCTTTTCTCAATGAGCACCAATGATCGGTTTAGAATGATCATATTAACTAGCGAATCAACTTGACATGTCTGCACTAAATCATCTTTAAGATTTGATTTAGAACTCAAAATGACATGAATCTAACAACCACGTTAGTCTACCTCAATTTTCAATATTTTGTCAACATTTGAGACTGAAAGAGCTATGACAAAGGCTGCAAGTAATCCAGTGTATCCCAATCTACGTGATGCCATGCATTATGCTTCATTTATAAGCCTTTACTAAAGGAGCACCAATGATCAGTTTAGAATGATCATTTTAACTGGGTGATCAACTTGACAAGTATGCACTAAATCGTCCGTAACTTTTCATTTAGATTAAGAATGACACGAATCTAACGCCCATGTTAAGCTAGCTCAAACTTCTAATTGTGATAAAATTTAACACTGCAATAGCTACGACAAAGACTTTAAGTAAATCAATCTATCCCAATCTGCTTGATGTCATGCATTATGCTTCATTTGTAACCTTTTGCTCAATGAGCACCAGTGATCAATTTAGAACGATGAATTTAACTAGCCAATAAACTTCACATGTCCGCACTAAATCATCTGTAACTTTTGATCTAGAGTTCTGAACGGCATGAATACAACACCCACGTTAATTTAGCTCAATGTTCTATATTGCGACAACATTTGGATTGAAAGAGCTACAACAGAAATAGCGACGACAAGGCCTCAAAGTAATCCAATCTATCCAAAACTCTGTGCTGCCATGTATTATGCTTCACCTATAAGCCATTACTCAATGAGCAATAATGATCAGTTAAGAATCATCATTTTAATTGGCCGATCAACTTGACATATATGCAGTAAATCGTACATTACTTTTTATTTAGAGTTCAAAATGACATGAATCCAACCCTCACGTTAAGCTAGCTCAATTTTCTATTTTGTTACTACATTTGAGACTGAAAGAGGTACCAGAAAGCCTTCAAGTAATCCAATATATCCTAAAATGCGTGATGCTATGCATTATGCTTCACTTATAACCTTGTACTCAAGGAGCACTAATGATCAGTTTAGATTGGTCATTTCAACTAGCAAATCAACTTGACATATCCGCACTAAATCATCCGTAACTTTTTATTTAGAGTTCAAAATGACATGAATCCAACACCCACGTTAAGCTAGCTCAATATTTTGTATTGCAAAAAATGTAAGACCAAAATAACTACGACAAAGTCTCCAAGTAATCCAATCTATCCTAAACTGCGTGATGCCGTACACTATGCTTCATTTGTATACCTTTTCTCAATGAGAACCAATTACCTGTTTAGAATGATCATTTTAACTAGCTGATCAAGTTGACATGTCCGCACTAAATCATTTTTTACATTTAATTTAGAGCTCAAAATGACATGAATCAAGCAGCCACATTTAATCTAGCTCAATTTTAAATATTGTGACTACGTTTGAGATTGAAAGACCTACAATAATACCTCCAAGTATTCCAATGTATCTCAAACTGCATCATGTCCATACTAAATCGTCCGTAACTTTTGATTTAGAGTTCAGAATGACACAAATCCAATGCCCACGTTAAAGTAGCTCAAATTTCTATAATGTGATAACATTTGCGACGGAACGAGCTACCACAAAGCCTTCAAGTAATCTAATCTATCCTAAACTGCGTGATGCCATGCATTATACTTCTAATATATGGCTTTACTCAAGGAGCATTAATGATTAGTTTAGAAAGATTAGTTTAGAATTATTAGTTTAGAATGATCACTTTACCTGGCGGATCAACTAAATCGTCCGTAACTTTTGATTTTGAGTTCAGAAGACCATGAATCCAATGCCCAGGTTAAGCTAGCTAAGTTTTCTATGTTTAGACAACATTTGAGACTGAAACAACTACCTCAAAGCATTCAAGTAATTCAATATATCCTAAACAGTGTGATGTAATGCATTATGCTTCATTTATAAGCCTTTACTCAAGGAGCACTAATAATCAGTTTAGAATGATTAGTTTACAATGATCATTTTAACTGGCCGTTTAATATGACATGTCCGCACTATATCATTCGTAACTTTGGTTTAGAGTTCCGAATGAGGCGAATCCAATGCCCATGTTAAACTAGCCTCAATATTCTATATTGTGACAAAATTTAAGACCAAAATAGTGACGAAAAGCCCTCAAAGTAAACCAGTATATCCAAAAATGCGTGATGCAATGCATTATGCTTCACTTGTAATCCTTTGCTCAATGAGCACCAATGATCAGTTTAGAATGATCAGTTTAGAATGATCAATTTAGAATGATCAATTTAACTACCCGATAAACATAACATGTCTGCACTAAATCGTCCGTAACTTTTGATTTATTATTCCAATATACATGAATCCAACACCCACGTTAAGATAGCTCAATTTTCTATATTGTGAAAGAATTTAAATCTGAAATAGCTACAACAAAGCTTTCGAGAAATCTAAGGTATCCCAAACTGCGTGATGCCATCAATTATGCTTCATTTATAAGACTTTGCTGAAGGCGCACCAATGATCAGTTTAGAATGATCATTTTACCCAACCGATCAACTTGACATGTACGCACTAACTCATCCATAGCTTTTGATTTAGAGTTCAGAATGTCACAAATCCAGTGCCCACATTAATCTATCTCAATTTTCTATATTGTAATAACCTTTAAGACTAAAGACCTACCACAAAGCCGTCAAATAGTCCAATCTGTTCTAAACTGCGTTATGCCACGCATTATGCTTCATTTATAAGCCTTTACTCAAGGAGCACTAGTGATCAGTTTATAATGATTAGTTTAGAATTATCACTTTAACTGGCCGATCAACTTTAAATGTCCGCACTAAATCGTCCGTAATTTTTGATTTAGAGTTTAGAATGATACATATCCGATGCCAAAGTTAAGCTAGCTCAATATTATATATTGTGACAAAATTTAAGACCGAAGTAGCTACGACAAAGCTTTCAAGTAATCAAATATATCACAAATAGTGTGATGGCATGCATTATGCTTCATTTGTAAACCTTAGCTCAATGAGCACTAATGTTAAGTTTAGAATGACCATTTTAACTAGCTTATCAACTTGACACGTCTACACTAAATCGTCTTTAACATTTGATTTAGAGCTCAAAATGACATGAATCCAACACCCACATTAAACTAGCTCAATTTTCAATATCGTGACAACATTTGATACTGAAAGAGATACGAGAAAGCCTCCAAGTAATCCAATCTATCATAAACTGCGTGATGACATGCAGTATGCTTCATTTATAAGCTTTTATTCAAGGAGCACTAATGGTCAGATTAGAATGATCAATTTAACTGCCCAATCAACTAGACATGTCCACACTAAAGCATTCGTAATTTTTTATTTAGATTTTAGAATGACACGAATCCAACGCCCACGCTAAAGTAGTTCAATTTTCTATATTTTGACAACAATTGTTACAGAAAGAGCTACCACAAAACCTTCAAGTAATCCAATCTATCTTAAACTGCGTGATGCCATGCATTATGCTTCACTTATTGGCCTTTAATCAAGGAGCACTAATGATCAGGTTAGAGTGATTAGTTTAAAATGATCACTTTAACTAGCCGATGAAGCTGACATGTTTGCACTAAATCGTCCGTAACACTTGATTTAGAGTTCAAAATGACATGAATCCAACCCCTACGTTAAGCTAGCTCAATATTCTATATTGTGATAATATTTAAGACCGACATAGCTAGGACAAAGCCTCCTTGTACTCCAATCTATCCGAAACTGCATGATTCCATGCATTATGCTTCAATTATGTTTTACTCAATGAGCACCAATGATCAGTTTAGAATGATCAATTTAACTAGCCGATAAAATTGACATGTCTTTATTAAATCGTCCGTAAATTTTGATTTTGAGTTTTGAATGACACGAATCCAACGCCGTCGTTAAGCTTGCTCAATATTCTATATTGTGACAAAATTTAAGACATGCACAGCTACGACAAAGTCTCCAAGTAATCTAATTTATCCTAAACTGCATGATGCCATGCATTATACATCTTTTATGCATTACTCAATGAGCACCAATGATCAGATTATAATGATCACTTTAGAATGATGTGTTTGGAATGATCAATTTAACTAGTCGATAAACATGAATGTCTGCACTAAATCTTCCTTAACTTTTGATTTACAGTTCAGAATGACATTTATCGAAAGCCCACGCTAAGCTAGCTCAATTTTCTTTATTTTCAGAAAAAAAATTAAGACCAAAATAGTTACGACAAAGCCTCCAAGTAAACCAATGTATCCAAAACTGCGTGATGTCATGCATTATGCTTCATTTATAAGCCTTTACTCAATGAGCACCAATGATCAGTGTAGAATGATCATTTTATTTGCTGATCAACTTGACATGTACCCACTAAATCGTCCGTAACTAGCTCAACTTTCTATATTATGATAAAATTAAAGACCAAAATAGCTACGAGAAAGCATCCAAGTAATCCAATGTATCCCAAACTCTGTGATACAATGTATTATGATTCTTTTATGTGGTACTCAATGAGCACCAAGGATCAGTTTATAATGATCAATTTAACTAGCCGATAAACTTGACATGTCCACAGTAAATCGTCCATAACTTTTGATTTTGATTTCAGAATGCCACGAATCCAATGCCCATGTTATGCGAGCTCAATATTCTATATTATGACAAAGTTTAAGACCGAATTAGCCATGACAAACTTACAAGTAATCCAATCTATCCCAAACTCCATGATGCCATGCATCATGCTTCATTTGTAAACCTTTGCTCAATGAGCGCCAATGATCAGTTTAGAATGATCAATTTAACTAGCCAATAAACTTGACATGTCTGCACTAAACCGTTCGTATGTTTTGATTTAGAGCTCAAAATGACATTAATCCAATGCCTACTTTAAACTACTACAATATTCTATATTGAGACAAAATTAAAGACCGAATTAGCTACCACAAAGCTTAAAAATTATCCAATGCATCCCAAACTGCATGATGCCATGAATTATGCTTCATTTATAAGCCTTTACTCAAGCAGCACAAATAATCAGTTTAGAATGATCATTTTAACTGGTTGATTAACTTGACATGTTCGCACTAAATCATACATAACTTTTGATTTAGAGTTCAGAATGACACAAATCCATCTCCCACGTTAAACTATCTCAATTTTCTATATTGTGATAAATTTAAGACCAATATTGCTACGAAAAACCCTACGATTAATCCAATCTATCCCAAATTGCATGATGCAATGCATTATGCTTAATTTATAAACCTTTGCTCAATGAGCACCAATGATCAGTTCAGAAAGATCAATTTAACTAGTTGATAAACTTGACATGTCTGAACTAAATTTTCTGTAACTTTTCATGTAGAGTTCTGAATGACATGAATCCAATGCCCACGTTAAGCTTCCTCAGTTTTCTATATTATGATAAAATTTCAGGCCGAAATAGCTACGACAGAGCCTCCAAGTAATCCAATGTATCCCAAACAGCCCGATGCCATGTATTTTGCTTCATTTACAGGCGTTTACTCATGGAGCACTAGTGATCATCTTAGAATGATCATTTTAACTGGCCGATCAACTTGGCATGTCCGCACTATATCGTCTTTAACATTTGATTCAGAGCTCAAAATAATATGAATCCAATGCCCACATTAATCTAGCTCAATTTTGAATATTGTGACAATATTTGAGACTGAAAGAGTTACGAGAAAGACTCCAAGTAATCCAATCTATCCCAAACTGTATGATGTCATGCATTATGCTTTATTTAAAAGCCTTTACTGAAGGAGTACCAATGATCAGATTAGAGTGATCATTTTAACTGGTCGATCAACTTGACATCTCTGTACTAAACCGTCTTTAACCTTTGATTTAGAGTTCAAAATGTTATGAATCCAATGCCTACATTAATCTATCTTAATTTTGAATATTGTGAGAATATTTGTGACTAAAAGAGATACGACAAAGCCTCCAAGTAATCCAACGTATAATGCATTATCAATGAGCACCAATGATAAATTTAGAAAGATCAATTTAACTAGCTGATAAACTTAATATGTCTGCACTAAATCGTTTGTAACTTTTGATTTACACTACAAGAAACACACGGGTTTGGCGGCCATGGACATGGTCGCAAATCCTTCGTCGCAAATTTTTGTGGTCCCAAATCAGTCGCTGTTGTACATTTTTGTGTCCCAAATTTGTGACTAATTTGCGACCATAGTAGTAGTTGTACATTTTGCGATTAATTAGCGACCAAATATTGGTCATGGATTTGCGACTAGTTTGTGACTGCAATGTCGTAACAAAGTTTGTGACCATTTTGCCTCTACATCCGTGGTTGCAAAAACCATGTTCTCAAAATGGTCACAAAAATTATAAAAAGAAAAATAATAAACTTTATTAATAAAAAATTCAAATTAAAAAAATTAAAAATAAAAACTAATTTTTGTTTGGTGTCGTAGGAGCACCAATTACCAGTTTAGAATGATCGTTTCAAATGGCGGATCAACTTGACATGTCTGCACTAAATCGTCCGTAACTTGTGATTTAGAGTTCAAATTGACCGAATCCAACACCCAAGTTAAACTAATTCAAGTTTCTATATTGTGACAAAATTTAAGACCAAAATAGCTACGACAAAATCGCCAAGTAATCCAATCTCTCCCAAAGTGCGTGATACCATGATTATGCTTCATTTTTAAGTCTTTGCTCAAGGAGCACCAATGATCAGTTTAGAATGATCATTTTAACTAGCTGATTAACTTGGAATATCCACACTAAATCGTCTTTAACTTTTTATTTAGAACTCAAAATGACATGAGTACAACACACACGTTAAACTAGCTGAATTTTCTATATTGTGTTGAAATTTAATAACGAAATAGCTACGACTAAGCATCGAAGTAATGCAATCTATCCCAAACTGCGTGATACCATGCATTATGTTATATTTATAAGCCTTTACTCAAGGAGCACCAAAGACCAGTTTAGAATTATCATTTTAACTGGCCGATCAACTTGACATATCCGCAGTAAATCGTCCGTAACTTGTGATTTAGAATTTAAAATTACACGAATCAAGCACCCACGTTAAACTAGGTGAATTTTCCTTATTGTGAGAAAATTTAAGACCGTAACAACTACGACAAAGCCTCCAGGTATTCCAATCTTTCCCAAAGTGCATGATACCATGCATTATGCTTCATTTATAAGCCTTTACTCAATGAGCACCAGTGATCAGTTTAGAATGATAATATTAACTAGTTGATTCATTTGGAATGTTTGAACTAAATCGTCTTTAACTTTTTATTTAGAGCTCAAAATGACACGACTCCAACACACGTTAAACTAGCTCAATTTTCTTTATTGTCTTGAAATTTAATACCAAAATAACTACGACAAAGCATCAAAGTAATATAATCTACCCCAAACTGTGTGATACCATGCATTATGCTTCATTTATAAGCCTTTACTCAATTAGCACCAATGAGCAGTTTAGAATGATCATTTTAACCGCCAATCAGCATGACATATCCGATCTAAATCATCCGTTACTTGTGATTTAGAATTCAACATGACATGAATCAAACACCAACGTTAAGCTAGCTCAATTTTCTTTATTGTGACAAAATTGAAGATCAAAATAGCAATGACAAAACCTCCAAGTAATCCAATCTATCTGGAACTGCATGAGGCCATTCATTATACTTCATTTATAAGCCTTTACTCAAGGAGCACCAATGATTAGTTTAGAATGATCATTTTAACTAGCTGATCAACTTGACATGTCCGCACTAAATCATCTTTACCTTTTTATTTAGAGCGCAAGACGACATGAATCCAACCGGCACGGTAAGCTAGCTCAATTTTCGATATTGTGAAAACATTTGATACTGATAGAGGTAGACAAAGCATCAAAAAATGCAATTCATCCAACATTTTGTGATGATTATGCTTCATTTATAAGCCTTTACTCAACAAGCACAAATGATCAGTTTAGAATGATCATTTTAACTGGCTGATCAACTTGACATGTCTGCACTAAATCGTCCATAACGTTTGATTTAGAGGTCAAAGTGACACGAATCCAACATCCACATTAAGCTAACTCAATTTTGTATATTGTGACAAAATTTAAGATCCAAACAGCTATGAAAAATCCTCCAAGTAATCCAATCTATCCCTAAATGTGTGATGTCATGCAAAATACTTCATTTATAAGCATTTACTCAACGAACACCAATGATAAGTTTACAATGATTTTGAACTAGCTGATCAATTTGACATGTCTGCACTAAATCGTGTTTAACTTTTGATTTAAAGCTGAAAATGAGATGAGTCCAATGCCCACGTTAAGGTTTCTCAATTTTCCATGTTTTGACAACATTTGAGACTAAAAGAGCGACGATAAAGCCTCCAAGTGATCCAACCATTATGCTTCATTTATAAGCCTTTACTCAAGGAGAACCAACTATCAGTTTAGAATGATCATTTTAACTAAATGCTCAACTTGACATGTCCACACGAAATTCTCTTTAACTTTTTATTTAGAGCTCAAGATGGCATGAATCGAACGTCCACGTTAAGCTAGCTCAATTTTTCATATTGTGAAAACATTTTAGACTGAAAGAGCTATGAAAGAGCCTCGAAGTAATCAAGTCTATCCAAAAATATGTGATGACATGCATTATGCTTCATTTATAAGCCTTTACTCAAGGTGCACCAATGATCAGTTTAGAATGATCATTCTAACCGGCCGATCAACTTGATATGAATCCAACGCCTCCGTTAAGCTAGTTCAATTTTCCATATTGTGACACCATTTGATACTGAAAGAGCTAGACAATGCCTCAAAGTAATGCAATCTATCCAAAACTGCGTGATGTCATGCATTATGCTTCATTTATAAGCCTTTGCTGAAGGAGCACCAATGATTAGTTTAGAATGATCATTTTAACGAGCTGATCAATTTCACATGTCCACACTAAATCGCCCGTAACTTTTGATTTAGAGTTCAGAATGACAAGAATCCAACGCCCACGTTAAGCTAGCTCAATTTTCTATATTCTGAACAAATTTAAAACCAACATAGCAAGGACAAAGCCTCCGAGTAATCCAATCTATCCCAAAATGTGTGATGCTATGCATTATGCTTCATATATAAGCCTTTAGTCAAGGAGCAGCAATGATCAGTTTTGAATGATCATTTTAACTAGCTGGTCAACTTGACATGTCTACACTAAATTGTCTTTAACTTTTGATTCAGAGCTCAAAACGACATGAATCCAACGCCCATGTTAAGCTAACTCAACATTCCATGTTGTGACAACATTTCAGACTGGAAGAGGTAAGACAAGGTCTCCAAGCAATCTAATGTATCCCAAACTTCGAGATGTCATGCATTAGGCCCCATCTATACGCCTTTACTGAAGGAGCACCCATGATCAGTTTAGAATTATCATTTCAAATGGCCAATTAATTTGACAAGTCCACACTAAATAGTCCGGACCTTTTGATTTAGAGTTCAAAATGACATGAATGCAACACATACTTGTTGCATACGTTAACCTAACTTAATTTCCTATATTGTGACAAAATTTTAAGACCAAAGAGCTACCACAAAACCTCCAAATAATCCAATCTATCCCAAAATACGTGATGCCATGCATCATGCTTCATTTATTAGGCTTTACTCAAGGAGCCTCAATGATCCGTTTAGAATGATCATATAACTAATTGATCAACTTGCATGTTTACACTAAATCGTATTTAATTTTCGATTTAGAGCTAAAAATAACATGAATCTAACGCTGACGATAAGCTAGCTCAATTTTCCATATTGTGATAACATCTGTGACTTAAAGAGCTACGACAAAGCCTCCAAGTAATCCAATGTATCCCAAACTGCATGATGCATTGTATTACGCTTCATTTATATGCCTTTACAGAAGGACCAATGATCAGTTTAAAATGAACATTTTAACTGGCCGATCAATTTCACATGTCATCACTGAATTTTCCGTAACTTCTGATCTAGAGTTCAGAGTGACAAGAATCCAACGCCCACGTTAAGCTACCTCAATTTTCTATATAGTGACAAAAATTACGACCGAAATAGCTACGAAAAAGCCTCAAAGTAATCCATTAAATCCCAAAAAGTGTGATGCTATGCATTATGCTTCATTTAGAAGGCTTTACTCAAGGAGCACCAATGATAAGTTTAGAATGATCTTTTTAACTAGCTGTTCAGCTTGACATATATGCACTAAATCATCTTTAACTTTTGATCTAGAGCTCAAAATGACATGAATCTAATGACCACGTTAAACTAGCTCAACTTTACATATTGTGACAACATTTCAGACTGGAAGAGCTATGACAAGGCCTTCAAGTAACCAATATAACCCAAACTTCGAGATGACATGCATTATGATACATTTGTAAGCGTTTACGTATGGAGCACTAATGATCAACTTAAAATGATCATTTAAACTAGCCGATCAAATTCACATGTCAGCATTAAATTGTTCGTAAATTTTGATTTAGAGTTTAGAATGACCAGAATCCAACGTCCACGTTAAGCTAACTCACTTTTATATATTGTAACAAAATTTAAGATTGAAATAGCTACAACAAAGGCCTACAAGTAATCCAATTTATCCCAAAATGCGTGATGCTATGCATTATACTTCATTTATTAGGCTTTACTCAAGGAGCACAAATGATAATTTTAGAATGATCATTTTAACTAGGTGATCAACTTAATATGTGTGCACTAAAGAGTCTTTAACTATTGATTTAGAGCTCAAAAAACATGAATCCAATGCCCACGTTCAGCTAGCTCACCTTTCCATATTGTGACAACGTAATCGAAAGAGCTACGACAAAGCCTCCAAGTAATCCAATGTATCCCAAACTACGCATTATACTTCATTTGTAAGGCTTTACTCAAGTAGCACCAGTTTAGAATGATCATTTTAACTTGCCGATCAATTTCACATGTCTACATCAAATTGTCTGTAACTTTTGATTTAGAGTTCAAAATAACAAGAATCCAATGTCCACGTTAAGCTAGCAAAAATTTTCTATATTGTGACAAAATTTCAGACCGAAAGAGATACAACAAAGACTCCAAGTAATCCAATCTATCCCAGAATGTGTGATGCCATGCAATATGATTTATTTATAACCCTTTACTCAAGGAGCACCAATAATAAATTTAGAATGGTATTTTTAACTAGCTGATCAACTTGACGTATCTGCACAAAATCGACTTTAAGTTTTGATTTAGAACTCAAAATGACAAGAATTTAAGGCCCATGTTAAGCTAGCTCAATTTTCCGTATTGTGTCATGATTTGAGAGTGAAAGAGCGACGACAAAGCCTCCAAATAATCAAATCTATCCGAAAATTCATGACGTCATGCATTATGCTTCATTTATAACCCTTTACTCAAGGAGCACCAATGATCAGTTTAGAATAATCATTTTAACTGGCCGATCAATTTGATATGTCTACACTAAATCGTCCGTAACTTTTGATTTATAGCTTAAAATGACACGAATCCAACACCACACTAAGCTAACTCAATTTTCTATACTGTAACAAAATTTATGTACAAAAATAGCTACAACAAAGCCTCAAAGTAATCCAATCTATCCCAAAATGCCTGATGCCATGCATTGTGCTTTATTTTAAGCTTTTACTAGAGTAGCACCAATGATCAGTTTTGAATGATCATTTTAACTATCTGTTCAACTTGACATGTCCACTCTTAATAGTCTTTAACTTTTTATTTAGAGCCCGACATGACATGAATCCAACACTCATGTTAAGCTTGCTCAATTTTCCATAATGTGACAACATTTAAGACTGAGAAAGCTAGACAAAGCCTCAAAGTAAGGCAATCTACCCCAAACTACATGATGCTTCATTTATAAGCCTTTATTCAAGGAGCACCAATGATCAATTTTGAGTGATCATTTAACTGCCCAATAAACTTGAATTAATCCAACGCCTCTGTTAAGCTAGCTCAATTTTCCATATTGTGACAACATTTGAGACTGTAAGAGCTAGAAAAAGCCTCAAAGTAATGCACTCAATCCCAAACTCCATGATTCCATGCATTATGCTTCATTTATAAGCCTTTACTGAAGGAGCATCAATGATCAGTTTAGAATGATCATTTTAACTTGTTGATCAACTTTACATGTTTGCACTAAATCGTCTTTAACTTTTCATTTAGAGCTCAAAATGATTAGAATCCAACGCCCACATTAAGGTAACTCAATTTTCCATATTGTGACAACATCTCAAACTGAAACAGCTACGGAAAATCCTACAAATAATCCAATCTATCCCAAACTATGTGATGCCATGCATTATACTTCATTTATAAGCCTTTACTCAAGGAGCACCTATGATCACCTTAGAATGGTCATTTTAACTAGCTACTCAACTTGTCATGTCCACACTAAATTCTCCTAAGCTTTTTTTTAGAGCTCTAGATGACATGAATCCAACACCCACATTAAGCTAGCTCTATTTTCCATATTGTGACAACATTTGAGACTGAAAGAGCTAGAAAAAGCTTCAATGTAATGCAATCTACCCCAAACAGTGTGTTGCAATGCATTATACATCATTTATAAGCTTTCCTCAATGAGTACCAATGATCAGTTTAGAATGATCATTTTAACTGCCAATCAATTTGACATGTCTACACTAATTGTCCGTAACTATTGATTTAGAGTTCGAAATGACAAGAATCCAATGCCCACGTTAAGCTAGCTCAATTTTCTATATATATTGGGAAAACATTTAAGCCCAAAATAGCTACGCTAAAGCGACCAAATAATCCAATCTATCCCTAAATGCGTGATGCTATGCAGTATGTTTCATTTATATGCCTTTACTCAAGGAGCACCAATGATCAGTTTAGAATGATCATTTTAACTAGCTGATCCACTTCACAGGTTTGCACTAAATCATTTTTAACTTTTGATTTAGAACTCAAAATGACATAAATACAACACCCAAGTTAAGCTAGCTCAACTTTCCATATTGTGATAATATTTCAGACTGGAAGTTATGACAAGGCCTCCAAGGAATCCAATGTACCCCAAACTTTGAGATGCCATGCATTATGCTCCATTTATAAGCCTTTACTGAAGGAGCACCAATGATCAGTTAAAAATGATCATTTTAACTGGCCAATCAATTAGACATGTCGACAATAAATCCTCAGTAACTTTTGATTTAGTGTTCAAAATGACATGAATCCAACGCCCACGTTAAGGTAGCTCAATTTTCTATATTGTGACAAAATTTAAGACCGCAAGAGCTACGAATTTGCCTCCAAGTAATCCAATCCATCCCCAAATGCGTTATGTCATGTAGTATGTTTCATTTACAAGGCTTTACTCAAAGAGCACCAATGATCCGTTTAGAATGATCATTTAACTAACTGATCAACTTGAACTGTCTTCACTATATCGCCTTTAACTTTTGATTTAGTGCTCAAAATAACATAAATCTAACGCCGACGTTAATCTAGCTCAATTTTCCATATTGTGACAACATTTCAGACTGAAAGAGCTATGACAAAGCCTCAAGTAATCTAATGCATCCCAAACTGAATGATGCCATGCATTATGCTTCATTTATAAGCTTTTTACATAAGGAGCACCAACGATCAGTTTAGAATGATCATTTTAACTGGCCGATCAATTTCACATGTGAGCACTAAATCGTCTGTAAATTTTGATTTAGAGTTCAGAATGACACGAATCTAACGCCAATGTTAAGCTAGCTCAATTTTCTATATTGTGGTAAAATTTAAGACCAAAATGGCTATGTCAACGCCTCCAAGCAATCAAATCTATACTCAAACGTGTGATGATATGCAGTATGCTCCATTTATAAGGCATTACAGAAGGAGCACCTATGCTCTGTTTAGAATGATCATTTTAACTAGCTGATCAACTTGACACGTATGCACTGAATCGTCTTTGACTTTTGATTTAGAGCTCAAATTGACATGCATCCAATGCCCACGTTAACCTAGCTCAACTTTCCATATTGTGACAACATTTCAGACTAAAAGAGGTACAATAAAGCCTCCAAGTAAACCAATGTATCCCAAACTGCATGATGCCATGCATTATGCTTCATTTAAAAGCTTTTACAGAAGGAGCACCAACGAACAGTTTAGAATTATCATTTTAATTGGCCGATCAATTGCACGTCAGCACCAAATCGTCTGTAACTTTTGATTTAGAGTTCAGAATGACATGAATCCAATGTCCACGTTAAGCTAGCTTAATTTTCAATATTGTGACAAAATTTAAGGCCAAAATAGCTATGAATTAGCCTCCAAGTAATCCAATCTATCCCCAAATGAGTGATGCCATGCATTATGCTTCATTTATAAGGCTTTACTGAAGAAGCACCAATGATCCGTTTTGAATGATCATTTAACTAACTGATCAACTTGACATGTTTGCACTAAATAGTCTTAAACTTTTGATTTCGTTCTCAAAATAAAATGAATCTAACACCGACGTCAAGCTAGCTATATTTTCCATATTATGACAACATTTCAGACTCGAAAAGCTATATCAAAGCCTCCAAGTAATCCAATGTATCCCAAACTGCATGATGCCATGCATTATGCTTCATTTATAAGCCTTTACAGAAAGAGTACCAATGATAAGTTTAGAATGATCATTTTTATTGGACCATCAATTTCACATGTCAACACTAAATCATCCATAAATTTTGATTTAGAGTTCATAATGACACGAATACAACGCCAATGTTAAGCTAGCTCAATCTTTTATATTGTGATAAAAATTAAGACCGAAATGGCTACGTCAAAGCCTCAAAGCAATCCAATATATCCCAACATGCGTTATGCTATGCATTACACTCCATTTATAAGGCATTACACAAGGAGCACCAATGATCCGTTTAGAATGATCATTTAACTACCTGTTCAACTTGACACGTATGCACTAAATCGTCTTTAACTTTCGATTTAGAGCTCAAATTGACATGAATCCAACGCCCACGTTAAGCTAGCTCAACTTTCCATATTGTGACAACATTTCAGATGGAAAGAGCTATGACAAAGCCTCCAAGTAATCTAATGTATCTCAAACTGTGTGATGCCATGCATTATGCTTCATTTGTAAGCCTTTAGTCATGGAACACCAGTGAGCAGTTTAGAATGATCATTTTAACTAGCAGATCAATTTCACTTGTCAACACTAAATCGTCCATAACTTTTGATTTAGAGTTCAGAATGACAAGAATCAAAAGCCCACCTTAAGCGAGCTCAATTTTCTATATTTTGACAAAATTTAAGACCGAAATAGCTACGACAAATCCTTCAAGTAATCCAATCTATCCCAAAATGTGTGATGCCATGCATTATGCTTCGTTTCTAAGGCATTACTAAAGGAGCACCAGTGATCCGTTTAGAATGAACATTTAAAGAACTGATCAACTTGACATGTCTGCACTAAATCATGTGAATCTTTTTATTTAGATTTTAGAATGACACGAAACTAACGCCAACGTTAGTCTAGCTCAATTTTCTTTATTATGACAACAGAATGAAAAATTTATGACAAAGCCTCCAAGTAATCCATCGTATCCCAAACGGCGTGATGCCATTCATTATGTTTCTTTCATAGGCCTTTACTCAAGGACCACCAACGATCAATTTGAAATGATTATTTTAACACGCACATCAACTTGACATGTCCGCACTAAATCGTCAGTAAATTTTGCTTTAGAGTTCAAAATGATAGTAATACAATGCTTCCCAAACTAAGTGATGCCATGCATTATGCTTCATTTATAAGCCTTTACTCAAGGTGCACCAATGATCAGTTTAGAATTATCATGTTATCTAGCCGATCAACTTGACATGTCCGCACTAAATCGTCCATAATATTTGATTGAGAGTTCACAATTACATGAATCCAACGCCCACGTTAAGCTAGCTTAATTTTCTATATTGTGACACAATTCAATACTTAAATAGCTATGACAAAGCTTGCAAGTAATCCAATCTATCCCAAACTGTGTGATGATATGCATTATGCTTCATTTATACACCTTCACTCAATAAGCACCAATGATCAGTTTAGAATTATCATTTTACCTACCTGATCAAATTGAGATGTCCGCACTAAATCATCTTTAACTTTTGATTTAGAGCTCAAAATGACATGAATCCAACACCCACGTTAAGCTACCAATATTTACCATATTGTGACAACATTCGAGACTGAAAGAGCTAAGACAAAGCTTTCAAGTAAGCTAATGTATCCCAAAATGCGTGATTACATGCATTATGCTTCATTTCTAAGCCTTTACTCAAGGAGCACCAATGATCAATTCGGACTGACCATTTTAACTAGCCGATCAACTTGATATGTCTGCACTACAGCGTCCGTAACTTTTGATTTAGTTTATAGTGACACGAATCAAACGCCCAAGTTAACCAAGCTCAATTTTTGATATTGTGACAAAATTTAAGACCGAAATAGGTAAGACAAATCCTCCAAGTTATCCAATCTATCCCAACTGATGAGCGCATCAGATCGTCTGGCCGGCCAGAAGACTAGAATGGCCGACCAGAATGCTTGCCCGAGACAGCCGGGCCATTTGGCGCGTCTGCCAGCCCAAGCGGTACCGCCGGCCCTATGATCAGCCAGGCCGGGCCGGCCAACTTTTCCGGCGAAGAGGCCCAAACCTCCGGCCCAACTGGCGGCAACGTGAACAACACCGCCGGTCCAACTGGTGCCACCGCCGGCTCAGAAATCAATCTGGCCTGCTCCGATGACAACTCGGCCAGCTCCACGCACAGTCCAGCCGATTCAGCCGATTTCACCACCATTTCCACATCTACACAAGGAGACTCGTATCAGCTAAGCTACCAGCTTCAAGTCATGAACCTGGATGAAGTCTCTACACCAGTGGTGCCACCAGGAGCCATGAAAAGGAGCAGAACAAGGGCACTCTTCCACAAGTTCAGTTTGTGGGTAGACAAGCTCCTAGAAGATCATCGACAAGGAGCATTGGGCCAAGAGTACAAGGAAGAGTCCAAAGGCTTCTCAACATTACAAAGGACTCCAGAGACTTGGGCTTTCGTGGCAAAAGAGGTCAGGGTCCAACAATTCATAACCCTACTCCAACTGGAAGACTAGGAGCTAGGCGCGTGCATGCCACAAGGTCGGCCACCTTCCATTTCTTGGCCGAAAGGTAAGAATGGTAAGTTTTCAATTAAATACTTGCCTTTTCTGTTTTGCAGGGTAGGAATAGTAAGTTTTACATTTTTGAGTCAAGAACAATTTAGGTAGTTGTCCTTTTTTGGTTATTTCCTTTTTTGTAATTTTCCTTATGCACTTTTGTAACTTTTCCATTTTTATTGAGTTGACCCTAGAAGGTCAAAGCTGCCGAGCATATTAATAAGGCTCCTTCAACATTTTAGTTCGACAACTTTTTGATATTAATAAAGATAGAACTTTTTCTTAAGAGTTTTTCTTCTAAAGCTCTTGCGCTTAGAACCCTAGTTGAGAGCAGCCCTCCTAGCTTCTAAGTTGTGACTTATCATGAGGTTCATCACCACTCGTGTGGTTCACCTCACCTCTCCATCCAATACCCACCAGAAAACCCCCATCCAGAATCCTAAGGCCGAGTTTCTCGCCTAAACTTCTCAAACCAATCCACGTGTGTTACGACCTTGATTCAAGGCTTGTATCATTTTTGTATCAGAGCTTAAGCTCCTAAAACCAGCTTGTTTCTATCCTTTGCTTTAGTATTAATTCCAATTCGTGCAGTAGTTTAATTCTCATTAAAAAAAAATCAAAAAAAAAAATCTAGAATTCAAACCGAGTGCATCTAGCTCCTATGTGCATCACTAGGGTTTATATTCATTCTTTGCATTACAACTTCGGTTTTTCCTTTTTGTTAAGCATAATTTCCATTATGAATTAAGTTAAATCAAAAGAAAAAAAATAGAAAACTACCAAGAAAATTGACCAAAAAGATCTAGGAGATTTGCCCATTAATTGCTAGAAAGTTTCCTTTTTTCTACTCTTTCCTTTTTCTCAAATTTTTTTTTTTTCTATTTGCATCTTCTACTATAAAAGAAAGCTCTCCTAATAAACTTTTAGGAGTAAACTAACTTGTTTTTCTTGTAGCACACGATGGCTAAAGGAAACCAAGAAGCAACCGAGGTCATGATGGCCATGTTCACCACCCTCCAAACACAACTCGCATCAATCGACGAGAGGTTGGAGCACGTCGAGAGGCCGGTGAGATTCCAGGCTATAAGGCACGTGAGGGCTGACCAAGACCATGCTGAAGGTCCTGATCGCCCTAGGACACGGCCAGAACAGGAGGAGCCCCAGCCGGATGGAGATGAGGACGCACAGCCTCACGGCTATCACCCTAGACCGAGAGGACCTCCACGGCAACCAGAAGCAGAGGGCAATGGCTACGTGCCCTATGGTCATCACCAGAGACCAAGGATGCCCCCTAGACATCATGAGGATGAAGATGACTACGCCTAAAATCGGGTAAACAGTCATGATGTTAAGCTAACACCTCCTAGTTTTGCAGGAAAAGTAGACCCCGAGGCATATCTAGATTGGGAGAGGAGGATGGATCACATCTTCGACCACTACAACAACCAGGCCCTAGGAGAGTCTCCATGGCAGTTTCACAACTCACGGATAGTGCCCTCATCTGCTGGGATCGTGACGCTTCTGACCGTAGGAGAAGAAGATTGAGGCCCGTAGACTCTTGGGTCAACATGAAGGACCTCATGAGGCAAAGGTTTGTTCCACCTTATTTCCATAGGGATTTGCAACAATGTTTTCGTACTATTAAACAGGGCACAAGATCAGTGGAGGAGTACTACGAGGAGTTTGAAAGGCTAAGGAACAGGCTGGAGCTCAATGACGATGGCTCAATTCTTGGATGGATTGCAAGAGGGGATCAGCCGAAAGGTGGAGAGACAAAACTACAATGATTTCAAGGACTTGTTCCACCTCTCTGTCCAGGCTGAGCAGCACATCAGGCGTAAGGGGCAAGACCTACGCAGCAAGCCTAAGACACCTTGGGCACCAAGCATTAGCACCAAACCTGTAGACAAGGGCAGGAGTATAGAAATTGAATCACAGTTCAAGAGCAAGCCTCCTGAGCAAACCTATGACCAGAGAGAGCCTAGTAAGTCTTCTGACCCTCCGAGATCACATGACATCACATATATTAAGTGTAGGGGTCGCGGTCACATCTCAAGGGAGTGCCCAAACAACCTAGTCATGCTGATCACGGAAGCTGGAGAGTATGAGTCTCAAGATGAAGAGGACTTTGAACCAGAAGGAGAATACGGTGATATTGAGTACCCTGATGTGGGGAAGTGCGGGTCACTAGACGTATCCTCAGTACAATGGTAGACCCCTCCGAGACCATTCAAAGGGAGAACATCTTCCACAGTGGGTGCACCATCAAGGGCAAGGTATATAACCTCATCATAGATGGTGGTTCTTGCACTAATGTGGCTAGTGCGTATATGGTTGATAAGCTAGGTCTAGAGAAGACAAATCACCCCCGGCCATATAGACTGAGATGGCTAGATGACAAGGTGGAGCTCAAGATCCATGAGCAAGTAACCGTGCCATTCAGTGTGGGCAGATACCAGAACCAGGTAGTCTGCGATGTAGTACCTATGCAAGCTGGCCATCTTCTGCTAGGAAGGCGATGACAGTTTGACAAGGAGACAAGGCATGATGGCCGAACCAATCTCTACACATTTGTGCACGATAAGAGAAAGGTCAGCCTAGCTCCTCTCACACCTGCCCAGGTACATGAGCTACAACAGCAAATGAGTAAGGAAAAGAAACTCATTAAATCTAACTTTCTCATTCAACCGAGTCATTTCCGGAGAGCTTTAGCCTCAAAGGACTTAATGTTACTAATGGTTTTCAAAGAAGTTTTGAATGTAGAGACAGAACAGGTAGAGCTACCTCCTGAAGTAGCACCCCTCCTCAATAAATTTCAGGATGTATTCCCTGAGGAAATACCAGCAGGCTTGCCTCCCCTACGTGGCATAGAGCACCAGATCAACCTCGTGCCCAGAGCAGCCTTACCCAATCGACCAGCCTACCGGATGAGTCAAGAGGAGTTCAAGGAGCTTGTGAAGCAGGTTAAGTAGCTCCTGGAGAAAGGCTATGTTCGAGAAAGCCTCAGTCCATGTGCCGTACTAGTGCTGCCAGTCCCCGAGAAGGATGGGACTTGGCGAATGTGCGTAGACTGCCGAGCAATCAACAACATCACAGTCAAGTACCGGCATCCTATACCAGGGCTGGACAACATGCTAGATTAACTGAGTGGAGCCACGGTCTTCTCCATATAGACCTCAAGAGTGGATACCACCAGGTCAGAATGAAAGAGGGTGATGAGTGGAAGACTGCATTCAAAACAAAGCAAGGGCTCTACGAGTGGATAGTCATGCCATTTGGCTTGACTCATGCCCCAAGCACCTTCATGCGTCTTATGAACCATGTTCTTAGGGCGTACATCAGTAAGTTCATAGTGGTTTATTTTGATGATATACTAGTTTACAGTAAGTGCCTACAACAACACCTCACACATCTTGAGATGGTACTTAAAACCCTTCGACAAGAACAGCTTTATGCCAATCTCAAGAAGTGCACCTTTTGTACTGACAAGCTTGTTTTCTTAGGCTTTGTTGTAAGTTCACAGGGCTTACAGGTTGATGAGGAAAAGATTTGAGCCATACAAGAGTGGCCAACACCGAGCAACATCACCCAAGTGAGAAGTTTCCACGGTCTGGCCAGCTTCTACAGAAGATTTGTGCCCAACTTCAGCAGCATTGCCTCACCACTGACAGCAGTAGTGAAGAAGAACATGGGGTTTAGCTGGGGAGAAGCTCAAGAGAAGGCATTCCAGGCCTTGAAGGACAGCCTCGCGCATGCACCAGTGCTAGTCCTGCCCGACTTCAATAGGACGTTTGAAGTGGAGTGTGATGCCTCTGGAATAGGCATAGGAGCAGTACTAACCCAAGGAGGAAGGCCAGTGGCATACTTCAGTGAGAAGTTAGGTGGAGCCTCACTGAATTACCCCACCTACAACAAGGAGCTCTATGCCCTAGTCCGAGCCTTGGAGACTTAGCAACATTACTTGTTGTCCAAGGAGTTTGTGATCCACAGTGATCACGAGATTCTCAAACACCTCAGAGGGCAAACCAATCTCAAGAGGAGACATGCCAGGTGGATGGAGTTTATAGAAACCTTCCCTTACGTCATCAAGTACAAGAAGGGCAAGGATAATGTGGTAGCCGATGCACTATCAAGACGGTTTGCTTTGATATCTACCATGGAAGCAAAGGTCTTAGGATTCGAGCACACCAAGGACCTGTATAAGGATGATCCTGACTTTGCTGAGAGCTACAAGGAGTGTGGCACAGGGAGTCATGGCAAGTTCTACATCCATGATGGGTTCTTGTTCCGAGAAAGAATGTTGTGCATACCACAAGGATCTTTACGAGAGCTTATCACCCGAGAAGCTCATGGAGGTCTTATGGGCCACTTTGGTGTTGACAAAACACTAGCAGTGGTCAAAGAGCACTTCTACTGGCCACACATCAAGAGGTCAGTAGAAGCCCATTGTGCAAGGTGCTTCACTTGCAAGAAGGCGAAGTCCCGAGTGCACCCTCACGGGTTGTATCTCTGATGAGGACATCAGGTCGTACATCCAGCCAGGAGACCAGACTGGCCGACCAGTAAGCTTGCCCGAGACAGCCGGGCCATCTGGCACGCCTGCCGGTCCAGGCAGTACCGCCGGACCCTCGACCAATAGGACCAGAGCAACCAGCATTGCCGGCGGAGAGGTCCAGGCTTCCGGCACACTTGGTGGGGACGTGGATGACACCGCTGGTCCCTCTGGTGATGCCGCCAACTCCGGGATCAACTTGGCCGGTCCTGAAGGCCTTCCGGCCAGTACCTCGCACAATCCAGCCGGTACAGCCGATCCAGCCGAGTACATGCGCATCTCCACTTCTACACAAGAGGACTCGGACCAAATGAGCTACCAGCTCCAGGACATGTACCTAGAGGAAGTATCTACACCAGTGGTACCTAAAGGAGCAATGACAAGAAGCAGATCAAGGGCATTCTTCCACAAATTCAGCTTATGGGTCGACAAGCTCCTAGAGGAAGATCGACTAAGGACAATGGGCCAAAAATGCAAGGAAGAGTCCAATTGCTTCTCAACAACACAAGGGACATCAGAGACTTGGGCTTTAGTGGCAAGAGAGGTCAAGGCCCAGAGATTTGTAACCCTACTCCAAGTCGAAGACTAGGAGCAAGGCGCGTGCATGCCACAAGGACGGCCACCTTCCATTTCTTGGCCGTGAGGTAAGTTAAGGTAAGTTTCAATTCAAATATATGCCTCTTTCTGTTTTGCAGGGTAGGATCTAGAATATTTACTTTATTGAGTCAAAGACATTTCAGGAATAGGTCCTTTTTTCGATTATACACTTTTGTATCTTTTCCTTTGTGCACTTTTGTAAGTTTTCCTTTTCTTATTTGGGTCGACCCTAGAAGGTCAAGCTGTCGAGCATATTAATAAGGCTCCTTCCAGCATTGTAGTTCGACAACCTTTTTGATATTAATAAAGATAGAACTTTTTCCCCAACAAGTTTTCTCTCAAGAATCTTGTGTGCTTAGAATCTAGTTGAGACCAGCCCTCCTAGCTCTAAGTTTGTAATTTATCACGAGGTTCATCACCCCTCGTGTGGTTCACTTCACCTTTCCATTGAATACCAACCCAAAAACCCCTATCCAAGAAGTCTAAGGTCGAGTTTCTCACCTAAACTTCTCCAAACAGCCCACGCGCATACATCCTTGAATCAAGGCTTGTATCATTTTGGTATCAGAGCTTAAAGCTCCTAAACCAGGTTGTTTCTATCCTTTAGCTTGTTTTGTTTTTATTTCTTGCATTAGTTTAAGTCGCATTCAAGAAAAATCAAAAAAATAACATCAAACTCCAAACCGAGTGCATCTAGCCTTCTACGTGTATCACTAGGGTTTAGATTCACTTTTGCATTGCCATTCACGTTTTACTTTTTGTTTAAATCATATTTCTTTTATTTTTAAGTTTAATTAACAAGAAAAGAAAAAGAAAATAGAAAAGATACTAAAAGAATTCGAATTGGACAGCTAGCACAAGTTGTCAAGAAAGTTTCCTTTTTTTCAAATCTTCATATCTTTGAATTTCCAATTCTCAGATTTTTTCCTTTTTGCAAATTTTTGAATCCTTATAAAAAGAAAACCCTCCTAATAATTTAGGAGCATCCTAACTTGTCTTCTTTCTTTGTAGCATGCAATGGCAGAAGAAAATAGAGAAGCAACCGAAGCCATGATGGCCATGTTCACCACTCTCCAAACACAACTCGCATCAATAAGGCACGTGGAAAGACCGGTGAGGTTCCAGGCCATAAGGCACGTGAGAGCTGAGCAAGACCGTCCTGAGGGTCCTGAGCACCTTAGGACACGGCACGAACAAGAGGAACCCCAGCCAGATGGAGATGAGGACACACCACCTCATAACTATCACCATAGGCCGAGAGGACCTCCACGGCAACCAGAGGCAGAAGATGATGGCTTTGAGCCATATGGTCTTCACCAGAGACCAATAATGCCTCCTAGACATAATGAGGATGGAGATGAACACACCTACAACGGGGTAATTCATCCTGATGTTAAACTAACTCCTCCAAGTTTTGCAGGAAAAGTAGACCCTGAGGTTTACCTAGATTGGGAGAGGAGAATGGATCATATCTTTGATCACTACAACCAACCAGGACCTAGGAGAGTCTCAATGGCAGTAGCACAACTCACGGACAATGCCCTCATCTGGTGGGATCGTGAGGTATCTGACAGAAGGAAGAAGAGAATGAGACCCGTTGACTCATGGGTCGACATGAAAGACCTCATGCGAAAAAGGTTTGTTCCACCTTACTTTCATAGAGATTTGCAACGTCGTTTTCATACTCTTAAGCAGGGTACCAGATCAGTAGAGGAGTACTATGAAGAGTTTGAGAAGCTAAGGAACAGATTGGAGCTCAATGATGATGAAGAAGCATTGATGGCACAATTCTTGGATGGACTCCAAGAAAGGATAAGCCGCAAGGTGGAAAGGCAAATCTACAATGACTTCAAAGACTTGTTCCACCTATCTGTGCAAGCTGAGCAGCGCATCAAACGTAAGAGCCAAGACATCCGCAGCAAGCCTAAGACACCTTGGGCACCAAGCAACATGCCCAAGACCGTAGACAAAGGCAATAGCATAGAGATCGAGTCAAGGTTCAAGAGCAAGCCTCCTGAACCCAGCCGTGACCACAGAGAGCCTGGTAAGTCTTCTAACCCTCAAAGATCACGTGACATAACTTGTTTCAAGTGCAGGGGACGTGGACACATCTCAAGGGATTGCCCAAACAATCGAGTCATGCTGATTACGGAGGCAGGAGAGTATGAGTCCCAAGATGAAGAGGACTATGAGCCAGAAGGAGAGTATGGTGACATTGAGTACCCTGATGTGGGGGAAGTGCTGGTCACTATACGTATCCTCAGTGCAATGGTGGATCCTTCAGAGACCATCCAAAGGGAGAACATCTTCCACAGCCGTTGCACCATCAAGGGCAAGGTATGTAACCTCATCATAGACAGTGGTTCTTGCACTAACGTTGCTAGTGCATATATGGTTGATAAGCTAGGTCTAGAGAAGACAAAGCATCCTCGACCATATAGACTGAGATGGCTCGATGACAAAGTGGAGATCAAGGTCCATGAACAAGTCACTGTGCCATTCAGTGTGGGCAAGTACCAAGACCAAGTCGTGTGCGATGTGGTGCCCATGCAAGCTGGCCATCTTCTACTAGGAAGACCATGGCAGTTTGACAAAGAGACCAGGCATGATGGCCGAACCAATCTCTACACCTTCGTGCATGACAAGAGAAAGGTCAGCCTAGCTCCTCTTACACCTGCCCAGGTACACGAGCTACAACTTCAAATGAGTAAGGAAAAGAAACTTATCAAGTCTAATTTTCTTATTCAACCAAGCCATGTCCGGAGAGCTTTAGCCTCGAAGGATTTAATGTTACTAATGGTCTTCAAAGAAGTTTTGAGTGTAGAACAGGGACAGGTAGAGCTACCGCCTGAAGTAGCAACTCTCCTCAACAAGTTCCAGGATGTATTTCCAGAGGAGATACCAGCAGGCTTGCCTCTTTTACGTGGCATAGAACACCAGATTGATCTAGTGCCCGGAGCAGCCCTGCCCAACCGGCCAGCCTACAGGATGAGTCCAGAGGAGTCCAAGGAGCTTGAGAAGAAAGTCAAGGAGCTCCTCGAGAAAGGATATGTTCGAGAGAGCCTCAGTCCATGTGCCGTACCAGTGCTACTAGTGCCCAAGAAGGATGTGACTTGGCGCATGTGCGTGGACTGCCGAGCAATCAACAACATCACAGTCAAGTACAGGCATCCAATACCACGGCTGGATGACATGATAGATGAGCTGAGTGGAGCCACGGTCTTCTCTAAGATCGACCTCAAGAGTGGATACCACCAGGTCAGGATGAAAGAAGGTAATGAATGGAAGACTGCTTTCAAGACAAAGCAAGGGCTCTACGAGTGGACAGTCATGCCATTTGGCTTGACTAATGCCCCAAGGACCTTCATGCACCTTATGAACCAAGTTCTTAGGGTGTACATCAGTAAGTTTGTAGTAGTTTACTTTGATGACATCTTGGTTTATAGTAAGTGCCTACGGGAACACCTCACACATCTTGAGATGGTACTTAAAACCCTTCGACAAGAACAGCTTTATGCCAATCTCAAGAAGTGCACCTTTTGTACTGACAAGCTTGTTTTCTTAGGCTTTGTTGTAAGTTCACAGGGCTTACAGGTTGATGAGGAAAAGATTTGAGCCATACAAGAGTGGCCAACACCGAGCAACATCACCCAAGTGAGAAGTTTCCACGGTCTGGCCAGCTTCTACAGAAGATTTGTGCCCAACTTCAGCAGCATTGCCTCACCACTGACAGCAGTAGTGAAGAAGAACATGGGGTTTAGCTGGGGAGAAGCTCAAGAGAAGGCATTCCAGGCCTTGAAGGACAGCCTCGCGCATGCACCAGTGCTAGTCCTGCCCGACTTCAATAGGACGTTTGAAGTGGAGTGTGATGCCTCTGGAATAGGCATAGGAGCAGTACTAACCCAAGGAGGAAGGCCAGTGGCATACTTCAGTGAGAAGTTAGGTGGAGCCTCACTGAATTACCCCACCTACAACAAGGAGCTCTATGCCCTAGTCCGAGCCTTGGAGACTTAGCAACATTACTTGTTGTCCAAGGAGTTTGTGATCCACAGTGATCACGAGATTCTCAAACACCTCAGAGGGCAAACCAATCTCAAGAGGAGACATGCCAGGTGGATGGAGTTCATAGAGACCTTCCCATTCGTCATCAAGTACAAGAAGGGCAAAGACAATGTGGTAGCCGATGCACTATCAAGGAGGTTTGCCTTGATATCAACCATGGAGGCAAAGGTCCTAGGATTCGAGCACATCAAAGACCTATACAAGGATGATCCTGACTTTGTTGAGAGCTACAAGGAGTGTGGCACAGGGAGTCATGGCAAGTTCTACATCCATGAGGGATTCTTGTTCCGAGAAAGAAGGCTGTGCATACCACAAGGATCATTAAGGGAGCTTATCATCCAAGAAGCTCATGGAGGAGGACTCATGGGCCACTTTGGTGTCGACAAGACTCTAGCAGTGGTCAAGGAGCACTTCTACTGGCCACACATCAAGAGGACAGTAGAAGCTCATTGTGCAAGATGCATCACTTGCAAGAAGGCAAAGTCCCGAGTGCAACCTCACGGGTTGTATCTCCCACTACCCATACCCACGCATCCATGGGTGGACATCTCAATGGACTTTGTTCTAGGTCTGCCCAAGATCAACCACAAAGATGCGATCTTTGTAGTGGTGGACAGATTCTCCAAGATGGCACACTTCATTCCATGTGCCAATGTCAATGATGCCACACAAACAGCTGAGCTGTTCTTCAGGGAGATAGTACGGCTTCATGGAGTGCCAAGGACCATCGTATCAGACAGGGACACCAAATTCCTCAGCCATTTCTGGAGGACCCTCTGGAGAAAGCTAGGCACGAAGCTACTCTTCTCTACCACCTGCCATCCTCAAACCGATGGCAAAACTGAAGTTGTCAACAGGACACTATCAACTTTTCTCAGAACTACACTAGGGAAGAACCTAAAGACTTGGGTGGAGTGCCTGCCATTCATAGAGTTCGCTTACAACCGAGCCGTGCACTCAGCAACCAAGAAGACACCATTTGAAGTAGTATACGGCTTCAACCCTCTCACCCCATTGGAGCAAACACCACTACCACCAGCTGAGATGACCAACCTCAACGGAGCATCCAAGGCAGAGTTCATAAGGAGATTACACCAGAAGGTAGCAGAAAACTTGCAGAAGTGGACCAGACAGTACGTGACTCATGCCAACAAGGGAAGAAAGGAGGTGATCTTTGAACCAGGCGATTGGGTGTGGCTACACCTACGGCAGGAGAGGTTCCCAAACCTAAGGAGTTCCAAGCTAGCACCAAGAGGAGATGGACCATTCAGAGTGCTCGAGAGGATCAACAACAACGCCTACCGGATCGAGCTACCAGGTGAGTTTAATGTGTCCAATACGTTTAGTGTTACTGACTTGGCCCCTTTCCATGCAGATGAACCAGTTTTGAGGACAAAACCTACTGAAGAGGGAGGGAATGATGAGGACATCAGGTCGTACATCCAGCCAGGAGACCAGACTGGCCGACCAGGAAGCTTGCCCAAGACAGCCGGGCCATCTGGCACGCCTGCCGGTCCAGGCAGTACCGCCGGACCCTCGACCAATAGGACCAGAGCAACCAGCATTGCCGGCGGAGAGGTCCAGGCTTCCGGCACACTTGGTGGGGACTTGGATGACACCGCCGGTTCCTCTGGTGATGCCGCCAACTCCGGGATCAACTTGGCCGGTCCTGAAGGCCTTCCGGCCAGTACCTCGCATAATCCAACCGGTACAGCCGATCCAGCCGAGTACACGCGCATCTCCACTTCTACAAAAGAGGACTCGGACCAAATGAGCTACCAGCTCCAAGACATGCACCTAGAGGAAGTATCTACACCAGTGGTACCTCAAGGAGCAATGACAAGAAGCAGATCAAGGGCACTCTTCAACAAATTCAGCTTAAGGGTCGACAAGCTCCTAGAGGAAGATCGACTAAGGACAATGGGCCAAAAATGCAAGGAAGAGTCCAATGGCTTCTCAACAACACAAGGGACACAAGTCGAAGACTAGGAGCAAGGCGCGTGCATGCCACAAGGACGGCCACCTTCCATTTCTTGGCCATGAGGTAAGTTAAGGTAAGTTTCAATTCGAATATATGCCTCTTTCTGTTTTACAGGGTAGGATCTAGAATATTTACTTTATTGAGTCAAAGAAATTTTAGGAATAGGTCATTTTTTCGATTATACACTTTTGTATCTTTTCCTTTGTGCACTTTTGTAAGTTTTCCATTTCTTATTTGGGTCGACCCTAGAAGGTCAAGCTGTCGAGCATATTAATAAGGCTCCTTCCAGCATTGTAGTTCGACAACCTTTTTGATATTAATAAAGATAGAACTTTTTCCCCAACAAGTTTTCTCTCAAGAATCTAGTGCGCTTAGAATCTAGTTGAGACCAGCCCTCCTAGCTCTAAGTTTGTGATTTCTCAAGAGGTTCATCACCCCTCGTGTGGTTCACTTCACCTTTCCATCGAATACCAACCCAAAAACCCCTATCCAAGAAGTCTAAGGTCGAGTTTCTCACCTAAACTTCTCCAAACAGCCCACGCGCATACATCCTTGAATCAAGGCTTGTATCAATCTCCCTCTGCCCATACCTACTCACCCATGGGTGGACATTTCCATGGACTTCGTTCTAGGTCTTCCCAAGATCAACCACAAAGATGCCATCTTTGTAGTGGTGGACTGATTCTCCAAGATGGCACATTTCATCCCATGTGCCAATCTTAATGATGCCACGCAAACAGCTGAGCTGTTCTTCAGGGAGATAGTACGCCTTCATGGAGTGCCAAGGAACATCGTGCCAGACAGAGACACCAAATTTCTCATCCTCTTCTGGAGGACCCTCTGGAGGAAGCTAGGCACGAAGCTGCTCTTCTCTACCACCTGCCATCGTCAAACCGATAGCCAAAACTGAAGTAGTCAACCAGACATTGTCGACTCTTCTCAAGACCAAACTAGGGAAGAACCTCAAGACATGGGTGGAGTGCCTGCCATTCATAGAGTTTGCGTACAACCGAGAAGTGCATTCAGCCACAAAGAAGACCCCTTTTGAAGTGGTCTACGGTTTCAACCCTCAAACGCCCTTGGAGCAAACACCACTGCCACCAGAAATGACCAACTTCAATGGAGCATCCAAGGCAGAATTCATCAAGAAGATACACTAGAAAGTAGCAGAGAACCTGGAGAAGAGGACCGGGCAGTACGTGACTCATGCCAACAAGGGGAGAAGAGAGATGATTTTTCAACCAGGCAATTGGGTGTTGCTACACCTACAGCAAGAGAGGTTCCCCAACCTAAGGAGTTCCAAGCTGGCCCCAAGAGGAGATGGACCATTCAGAGTGCTGGAGAGGATCAACAACAACACCTACCGGATTGAGCTTCCAGGTGATTTTAATGTGTCTAACAAATTCAATGTAACTGATTTAGCTCATTTCCTTGCAGATGAGCCAGTTTTGAGGTCAAAACCTATTGAAGGGGGAGGGGATGATGAGGGCATCAGACCGTCTGGCCGGCCAGAAGACCAGAATGGCTGACAAGAATGCTTGCCCAAGACAGCCGGGCCATTTGGCGCGTCTGCTGGCCCAAGCGGTACCGCGGGTCCTATGATCAGCCGGGCCGGGCCGGCCAACTTTTCCGGCAAAGAGGCCCAAACCTCCGGCCCAACTGGCGGCGACGTGAACAACACCGCCGGCCCATTTGCCAGCGACGTGAACAACACCGCCAGCCAACCTGGTGACGCCGCCGGCTCAGAAATCAATCTGGCCGGCTCCGATGACAACTCGGCCGATTCAGCCGATTGCACCACCATTTCCACATCTACGCAAAGAGACTCGTATCAGCTAAGCTACCAGCTTCGAGGCATGAACTTAGATGAAGTCTCTACACCAGTGGAGCCACCAGGGCACTCTTCCACAAGTTCAGTTTGTGGGTAGACAAGCTCCTAGAAGATCATCGACAAGGAGCATTGGGCCAAGAGTACAAGGAAGAGTCCAAAGGCTTCTCAACATTACAAAGGACTCCAGAGACTTGGGCTTTCGTGGCAAAAGAGGTCAGGGTCCAACAATTCATAACCCTACTCCAACTGGAAGACTAGGAGCTAGGCGCGTGCATGCCACAAGGTCGGCCACCTTCCATTTCTTGGCCGAAAGGTAAGAATGGTAAGTTTTCAATTAAATACTTGCCTTTTCTGTTTTGCAGGGTAGGAATAGTAAGTTTTACATTTTTGAGTCAAGAACAATTTAGGTAGTTGTCCTTTTTCGGTTATTTCCCTTTTGTAATTTTCCTTGTGCACTTTTGTAACTTTTCCATTTTTATTTTGAGTCGACCCTAGAAGGTCAAGGCTGCCGAGCGTATTAATAAGGCTCCTTCAGCATTGTAGTTTGACAATTTTTTTGATATTAATAAAGATAGAACGTTTTTAAGAGTTTTTCTCCTAAAGCTCTTGCGCTTAGAACCCTAGTTGAGACCAGCCCTCCTAACTTCTAAGTTGTGATTTATCACGAGGTTCATCACCCCTCGTGTGGTTCACTTCACCTCTCCATCCAATACCCACCGAAAAAACCCCTTCCAGAAGCTTAAGGCCGAGTTTCTCGCCTAAACTTCTCCAACCAGTCCACGCGTGTTATGACCTTGATTCAAGGCTTGTATAACCAACCGGCGTGATGTCATGTATTATGCTTCATTTATAAGCATTTACTCAAGGAGCACCAAGTTTAGAATGATCATTTAACTAGCTGATCAACTTGACATGTCCGCATTAAAACGTCTTTATCTTTTACATAGAGCTCAAAATGACATGACTCCAACGCCCACATTAAGCTAGCTCAATTGTCCATATTATGACAATATTAACGACTGAAAGAGCTACGACAAAGCTTCCAAGTAATTCATTGTATCCCAAACTACATGATGCCATGCATAATGCTTTATTTATAAGCCATTAATCAAGGAGCATCGATGATTAGTTTAGAATGGTCATTTTAAATGGCAGATCAACTTGACATGTCTGCACTAAATCGTTAGTAAATTTAGATTTAGAGGTCAAAATGACACGAATCCAACATCCATGTTAAAGTAGCTCAATTTCTATATTCCGGCAAAATTTAAGATCAAAATAGCTACAAAGCGCCACCAAGTAATCTAATCTATCCCAAACTTCGTGATGATATGCATTATGCTTCATTTATACGCCTTCACTCAATGAGCACCAATGATAAGTTTCGAATGATCATTTTAACTAGCTGATCAAATTGACATGTCTGCACTAAATCGTCTTTTACTTTTGATTTAGAGTTCAAAATGACATGAATCCAACACCCAAGTTAAGCTAGCTCAGGTTTCCATATTGTGGCAACATTTGAGACTAAAAGAGCTAATACAAAGCCTCCAAGTAATCCAATATATCCCAAACTGCGTGATGCCATACATTATACTTCATTTATAAGGCATTATTAAAGAGCACCAATGATCAGTTTAGAATGATCATTTTAACTGGCAGATCAACTTGACATGTGTGCACTAAATCGTTAGTAACTTTTGATTTAGAATTCAAAATGACACGAATACAGCAGCCACATTAAGCCCGATCAAAATTCTATATTTTGACAAAATTTAAAATCAAAATAACTACAACAAAGCCTCTTAGTAATCTAATAAAATATAAAATCAAAATAGCTACAACAAAGCATTATAATTCATTTATAAGCATTTACTCAAGGAGCACCAAGCTTAGAATGATCATTTTAACTAGCTCATCAACTTGACATGTCAACACTAAATAGTCTTTAACTTTTAATTTAGAGCCTAAATTGACATGAGTCCAACGCCCACGTTAAGCTATTGTGGAACATTTGAGACTGAAAGAGCTACGAAAAAGCCTCTAAGTAGTCCAATGTATCACAAACTGCGTGATGCCATGCATTATGCTTCATTTATAAGCCTTTTCTCAAGGAGCACCAATGACAAGTTCAGAATGATTATTTTAACTGGCTGATCAACTTTACATGTCCACACTAAATTGTCCGTAACATGTGATATAGAGTTCAGCATGACACGAATCCAACACCCATGTTAAACTAGCTCAATGTTCCATATTGTGAAAACATTAGCTCAATGTCCGCACTAAATCATTAGCAAATTTTGATTTAGAGTTCAAAATGACACTAATCAACCAACCACGTTAAGCTAGCTCAATTTTTTATATTTTGACAAAACTTACGACCGAAATATATACGACAAAACCTCCAAGCAATCCAATTAATCCCAAACCGCGTGATGCCATGCATAATGCTTCATTTATAAGCCTTTACTCAAGGAGCACCAATGATCAGTTTAAAATGATCATTTTAACGAGCTGATCAACTTGACATGTCCGTACTAAATCGCATTTAACTTCTGATTTAGAGCTCAAAATGACATGAATCCAATGCCCACGTTAACCTAGCTTAATTTTTTATATTGTGACAACATTTAAGACTAAAAGACCTATGACAAAGCCTCGAAGTTATTCAATGTATCCCAAATTACATGATGCCATGCATTATACTTCATTTATAAGTCATTAATCAAGGAGCACCAATGATCAGTTTACAATGATCATTTTAACTTGCAGATCAACTTGACATTTGCGCCCTAAATCATCAGTAACTTTTGATGTAGAGTTAAAGATGACATTAATCTAACACCCACGTTAAGCTTGCTCAAAATTTTAGATCAAAATAGCTACAACAAAGCCTCTAAGTAATCTAATCTATCCCAAACTACGTGATGATATGCATTATGCTTCATTTATACGCCTTTACTTAATGAACACCAATGATCAATTTAGAAAGATCATTTTAACTAGCTGATCAAATCAAAATGTCCGAACTAAATCGTTTTTAACTTTTGACTTAGAGCTCAAAATGACATGAATCCAACACCCATGTTAAGCTAGCTCAATTTTCCATATTGTGACAACATTTGAGACTGAAAGAGCTACTACAGAGCCTTCAAGTACTCCAATGTATCCAAAACTCTGTGATGACATGCATTATGCTTCATTTATAAGCCATTAATTCAGGGCACTAGTGATCAATTTTGAATGATCATTTTAACTGGCAGATCAACTTGACATGTGTGCACTAAATCGTCCGTAACTTTTGATTTAGAGTTTAGAATGACACGAATCGAGTGCCCACATTAAGCTATCTCAATTTTCTATGTTGTGACAAAATATAAGATCGAAATAGCTACGACAAAGCCTGCAAGTAATCCAATCTATCCCACACTACGTAATGCTATGCATTATGCTTCATTTATACGCCTTTACTCAATGAGAACTAATGATCAGTTTAAAATGATCATTTTAACTAGCTGACCAACTTCACATGTCCGCACTAAATTGTCTTTAACCATTGATTTAGAGCTCAAAATGACATGAATCCAACACCCACGATAAGCTAGCTTAATTTTCCATATGGTGACAATATTTCTGACTGAAAGAGATACGACAAAGCCTTGAAGTAATCCAATGAATCTCAAACTGCGTGATGTTAGACATTATGCTTCATTTATACGCCTTTACTCAATGACCACTAATGATACAAAACAAGAAAACATTAATATTTCCGACGGTGTTTCCGATGGAAATATTATCGTCGGAATATTCCAAGAGTTAGTCGACGGTGTTCTGACGGATTACCAGGTGAACACACGTTGTCGGTATTCCGTCGGTGATGCTATGCAGTATGCTTCATTTATACGCCTTTACTCAATGTGCACCAATGATCAGTTTAGAATGATGGTTTTAACTATCTGATCAACATAACATGTCCGCTGTAAATCGTCTTTAACTTTGGATTTAGAGCTCAATTTGTCATGTTGTGAAAACATTTGAGACTAAAAGAGCTACGACAAAGCCTTCAAGTACTCCAATGTATCCAAAACTGCGTGATGTCATGCATTATGCTTCATTTATAAGTGTTTACTCAGGGACCACCAATGATCAGTTTGGAATTATCATTTTAACTGACCGATAGAGTTCAAAATGATACTAATCCAACGCGCACATTAAGCTAGCTCAATTTTCTATATTGTTACAAAATTTGAGATATAAATAGCTACGACAAAGCCTTTAAGTAATCCAATCTATCCCAAACTGCGTGATGTTATTAATTATGCTTCATTTATACGTCTTTACTCAATAAGCACCAATGATAAGTTTAGAATGAGAATTTTAATAAGCTGATCAACTTGACATGCGTGCACTTAATCGTCTTTAACTTTTAATTAGAGCTCAAAATGACATGACTACAACGCCCACATTAAACGAGCTCAATTTTCCTTATTGTGATATCATTTGAGACTGAAAGAGCTATAAAAGAGCACGTGATGCCATGCATTATGCTTCATTTATAAGCTTTTACCAAAGAGCACAAACGATTAGTTTGGAACGATCATTTTAACTAGCTGATCAACTTGACATGTTCGCACGGCATCATCTATCACTTTTTATTTAGAGTTCAAAAGGACACGAATCCAACACCCAAGTTAAGCTAGCTCAATTTTCTATATTGTGACAAAATTTAAGACTGAAATAGCTACAAAAAAGCCTCCAAGTAAAACCATTTACTCAAGGAGCACCAATTGCAGAATGATCATTTTAACTAGCTGATCAACTAGACATGTCCGCACTAAATTCTCTTTAACTTTTGATTTAGAGCCTAAAATGACATGAGTCCAACGCCCACGTTAAGCTAGCTCAATGTTTTATATTGTAGAACATTTGAGACTGAAAGAGCTATGAATAAGCCTCCAAGTAATCTAATGTATCCTAAACTGCGTAATGCCAGGCATTATGTTTCATTTACAAACTTTTACTCTAAGAGCACCAACGATCAGTTTAGAATGATCATTTATAATGGGCGATAACCTTGACGTGTCTGCACTAAATCGTTTGTATCTTTTGATTTAGAGTTCAGATTGACACGAATCCAACACCGACGTTAAGCTAGCTCAATTTTCTATCTTATGACAACATTTTAGACTGAAAGACCTACAACAAAGCCTTCAAGTAATCCAATGTATCCCAAACTGCGTGATGCCATGCATTATGCTTCGTTTATAAGCCTTTGCTCAAGTAGCACCAATGACAAGTTTAGAATGATCATTTTAACTGGCCGATCAACTTGACATGTTCGCACTAAATCGTCCATAACTTTTGATTTAGAGTTCAAAACAACACGAATCGAATACCCACGTTAAGCTAACGCAATTGTCTATATTGTGACAAACTTTAAGAACAAAATAGCTACGAAAATACCTCCAAGTAATCCAATCAATCCCAGAATGCGTGATGCCTTACATTATGCTTCATTTATAACTTTTTACTCAAGGAGAACCAATGATGAGTTTAGAATGATAATTTTAACCAGGTGGTCAACTTGACATGTCCGCACTAAATCGTCTTTAACTTTTAATTAGAACTCAAAATGACATGACTCGAACGCCTACGTTAAGGTAGCTTAATCTTCCATATTGTGACAACATTTAAGACTGGAAGATCTACGACAAAGCCTCCAAGTAATCCATCTATCACAAACTGTGTGACGAGGAGCACCAATGATCAGTTTAGAATGATCATTTTAATTGGCAGATCAACTTGACATGTTTGCACTAAATTGTCTTTAACTTTTGATTTAGAGTTCAAAATGACATGAATCCAACACCCGCATTAAGCTAGCTCAATTTTCTAGATTTAAAAAAATTTAAGACATAAATAGCTACGACATAGCCTCCAAATAATCCAATGTATCCCAAATTGCGTGATGCTATGAATTATGCTTTAGTTATACGCCTTTACTCAATGAGCACCAATGATCAATTTAGAATGATCATTTTAACTAGCTAATAAACACATGACACGTCCGCACTAAATCTTCTTTCACTTTTGATTTAGAGCTCAATTTTCCATATTATGACAACATTTGAGACTGAAAAAGAAATGACAAAGCCTCTAAGCACTCAAATGTATCCCCAACTGTGTGATACCATGCATTATGCTTCATTTATAAGCCTTTAATCAAGGAGCACCATTTTTCAGTTTAGAATGATCATTTTAACTGGCCGATCGAATTGATGGTTCAGAATCACAAGAATCCAACGATCAGGTTAAGCTAGCTCAATGTTCTAAATTGTGATAAAATTTAACCCCGAAAGAGCTACGACAAAGCCTACAAGTACTCGAATCTATCCCAAACAACGTGATATCATGCATTATGCTTAATTTATAAGCCTTTACTCAAGGAGCACCAATGATTAGTTTAGAATGATCATTTTAATTAGCTGATAAACGTGACATGTATGCAGTAAATCGTCTTTAACCATTGAATTAAAGCTCAAAATGACATGACTCCAAAGCCCATGTTAAGCTAGCTAAATCTTCCATATTGTGACAGCATTTCAGATTGAAAGAGCTATGAACCTCCAAGTAATCCAATCTATCCTGAATTGCGTGATGTCATGCATTTAGCTTCATCTATAAACCTTTACTCAAGGAGCACCAATGATCACTTTAGAATGATCATTTTTACAGGCCGTTCAACTTGACATGTCCGCACTAAATCGCTCATAACTTTTGATTTAGAGTTCAGAATTACACGAATCCAATGCTCATGTTAAACTAGCTAAATATTATATATTGTGACAACATTTGAGACTGATAGAGCTAAGAGCCTCAAAGTAATCCAATGTATCCCTAACTGCATGAGGCCATGCATTATGCGTCATTTATAACCCTTTACTTAAGGAGCACCAATGATCAGTTTAGTATGATCATTTTAACTGGCCAATCGATTTGACATGACCGAACTAAAGTATCCGTAATTTTTGATTTGGAGTTCAAAATGACACGAATCCAACACGCACATTAAGCTAGCTCAATTTTCTTTATTGTGACAAAATTTAAACTGAAATAGCTACGACAAGGCCTCCAAGTAATCCATTCTATCCAAACCTGTGTGATGCCATGAATTATGCTTCATTTATAAGCCGTTACTCAAGGAGCACCAATGATCAGTTTTGAATGATCATTTTAACTGGCGTTCAACTTGACATGTCCTTAGTTAATCGTCGGTAATTTTTATTTAGAGCTCAGAATAACACGAATCCAACACCCACGTTAAGGTAGATCTATTTTCTATATTATGAAAATATTTGAAACTGAAAGAGGTAAGAAAAAGCCTCCAAGTAATCCAATTTATCCCAAACTGCGTGATGCCATGCACCATGTTTCATTTATAAGCCTTTACTGAAGGAGCACCAATGATCAGTTTAGAATAATTATTTAGCTGTCCGATCAACTTGACATGTCCGTATGTAACTTTTGAATTAGAGTTCAAAATGACAAGAATCCAACGTCCACACTAATCTAGCTCAATTTTCAATATTGTGTCAAAATTTAAGACCGAAATAGCTACTACCAAGCCTCGAAGTAATCCATTTTATTCAAACTGCGTGATGCCATGCATTATGCTTCATTTATAAGCCTTTAATTAAGGAGCACCACTGACTAGTTAGTAATGATCATTTTAACTTGCCGATCAACTTAAAATTTCCGCACTAAATCGTTCTTAACTTTTTATTTAGAATTTAGAATGACACGAATCCAATGCCCATGTTAAGCTTGCTCAATTTTCAATATTATGACAACATTTTAGACTGAAAGAGCTATGACAAAACCTCCAAGTAATCCAATGTATCCCAAACTACGTGATGTCATGCATTATGCTTCATTCATAAGCCTTTACTGAAGGAGCACCAAGTAATCTATTCTACCCAAACTACGTGATGTCATGAATTATGCTTCATTCATAAGCCATTAATCAAGGAGCACCATTGATAAGTTTAGAATGATCATTTTAATTGGCCGATCAACTTGACATGTCTACACTAAATTTTCTGTAACTTTCAATTTAGAGTTCAAAATGACAGAAATCCAACATGCACGTTATGGTAGCTCAAATTCTATATTGTGACAAAATTTAAGACTCCAATAACCAGTTTAGAATGATTATTTGAACTTGCTGATAAACCTTACATGCCCGCACTAAATTCTCCATAACTTTTTATTTAGAGTTTAGAATGAAACGAATCCAACACCCACGTTAAACTAGCTCAATTTTCTATATGAAAACATTTGAAACTAAAAGAGTTAGGACAAAGACTCCAAGTTATCCAATGTATCCCAAACTGTTTGATGCCAGGCATTATGCTACATTTATTAGCCTTTACTCAAGGAGCACCAATGATCAGTTTAGAATGATCATTTTAACTGGAAGATAACCTTGACATGTCCGCACTAAAACGTACGTAACTTTTGATTTAGAGTTCAAAATGACACGAATCCAACACCCATGTTAAGCTAACTCAATTTTCTATATTGTGACAACATCTAAGACTCAAACAGCTATGAAAAAGCCTATAAGTAATCCATTCTATCCCAACTGCATGATGCCATGCATTGTGCTTCATTGATAAGCCTTTACTCAAGGAGTATCAATGATCAGTTTAGAATAATCATTTTAACTAGCCGATCAATTTGACATGTCCACACTAAACGTCTGTAACTTTTGATTTAGTGTTTAGAATGATAAGAATCCAATACCCACGTTAATCTAGCTCAATTTTCTGTATTATGATAACATGTGAGACTGAAAGAGCCACGACAAAACCTCCAAGTAATCCAATGTATCCCAAACTGCATAATGCCATGCATTATGCTTCATTTATAAGCTTTTACTAAATGAGCACCAATAATCAGTTTAATGATCATTTTAACTAGCTGATAACCTTCACATGTCCACACTAAATCATCCGTAACTTTATATTTAGAGTTGAAAATGACAAGAATCCAACACGCACGTTAAGCGAGCTCAATTTTCTATATTGTGACAAAATTTAAGACCGAAAAATAACAATGACAAAGCCTCCAAGTTTTCCATTATATCCTAAATTGCGTGATGCCATGCATTATGCTTCATTTATAAGCCTTTAATCAAGTAGCACCATTGAGCAGTTTAGAATGATCATTTTAACTAGCCGATCAGCTTGACATGTCCGCACTAAAACGTCTATTATTTTTGATTTAGAGTTCCGAATGACTGGAATCTAATGCCCACGTTAAGCTAGCTCAATTTTCTATATTATGAGAACATTTGAAACTGAAAGAGCTTCGACAAAGACTCCAACTTATCCAATGTATCCCAAACTGCGTGATGCCAAGCATTATGCTTCATTTTTTAGCCTTTACTAAAGGAGCGCCAATGATCAGTTCAGAATGATCTTTTTAACTGCCCGATCAACTTGACATATCCGCACTAAAACGTTTGTAACTGCTGATTTAAAGTTCAGAATGACACGAATCCAACATCCACGATAAGCTACCACAATTTTCTATATTGTGACAACATTTGAAGCTGAAAGAGCTACGACAAAGACTCCAAGTTATCCAATGTATCCCAAACTGCGTGATGCCATGCATTATGTTTTATTTTTTAGCCTTTACTCAAGGAGCACTAATGATCCGTTCAGAATGATCATTTTAACTAGCTGATCAACTTGACATTTCCGCACTAAAACTTCTTTAACCTTTGAATTAGAGCTCAATATTACATGAGTCCAACGCACACGTTAACCTAGCTCAATTTCCTATATTGTGCAACATTTGATACTGAATGAGCTATGAAAAGCCTCCAAGTAATCCAGTGTGTCCCAAACTCTGTGATGACATGCATTATACTTTATTTATAAGCCTTTACTCAAAGAGCACCAATGATGAGTTTAGAATGATCATTTTAACTGGCCAATAAATTTGACATGTCCGCACTAAATCGTTTGTAACTTTCAATTTAGAGTTCAAAATGTCATGAATCCAACGCGCACGTTAATCTAGCTTAATTTTCTATAGTATAAGAAACTTTAAGACCGAAATAGCTACGAAAAAACTTCCAAGTAATCCATTCTATCCCACACTTCGTGATGATATGCATTATGCTTCATTAATAAGCCTTTCCTCAAGGAGCAGCAATCATCAGTTTAGAATGAACATTTCAATTGGCCGATAACCTTCACATGTATGCACTAAATCGTCTGTAACTATTGATTTACAGTTCATAATAATATGAATCTAATGCCCACGTTAAGCTAGTTCAATTTTCTATATTGTGATAACATTTGAAACTGAATGAGCTACGACAAAGCCTCCAAGTGATCCAATGTATCCCAAACTGCGTGATGCCATGCATTATGCTTCATTTATAAGCCTTTACTCAAGGAGCACCAATGATCAGTTTAGAATGATCATTTTACTGGCTGATCAACTTGATATTTCCGGCCTAAATTGTTAGTAAATTTTGATTTAGAGTTTCAACTGATATAAATCCAACGCGCATGTTAAGGTAGCTCAATTTTCTATATTTTGACAAAATCTAAGATCGAAATAGCTACAACAAAGCCTCTAAGTAATCCACTCAATCCGAAACTGCTAGATACCATGCCATATGATTCATTTAGAAGCCTTTACTCAAGAAGCACCAATGACTAATTTAAAATGATCATTTTAATTCGCCGATTATCTTAACATGTCCGCACTAACAAAGCATCCAAGTAATCCAATGTATCCCAAACTGCAGGATGTCATGCATTATGCTTCATTTATAAGCCTTTACTCAAGGAGCACCAATGATCAGTTTAGAATGATCATTTTAACTTGTGGATCAACTTGACATGCCTGCACTAAATCGTCCGACTTTTTATTTACAGTTCAGATTGATATGAATCCAACGGCCACATTAATCTAGCTCAAGTTTTTTTATTGTGATAAAATTTAAGACCAAAATAGCTTTGAAAAAGCGTCCAAGTAATCTAATGTATCCCAAACTTGGTGATGACATGCATTATGCTTCATTTATAAGCCTTTAGTGAATGAGCACCAATGATAACTTTAGAATGATCATTTTTACTCACCGATCAACTTGACATGTCCGTATGTAACTTTTGAATTAGAGTTCAAAATGACAGGAATCCAACACCCACGTTAAGATAGCTCATTTTTCTATATTGTGACAAAATTTAAGACCGAAATAGCTACGGCCAAGCCTCCAAGTACTTCATTCTACTCAACTGCGTGATGGCATGCATGCTTCATTTATAAGTCTTTAATCAAGGAGCACCATTGACCAGCTTAGAATGATCATTTTAACTTGCTGATCAAATTGACATTTCCGCACTAAATCGTCTGCAACTTTTTATTTTGAGTTTAGAATGACACGAATCCAATGCCCATGTTAAGCTTGCTCAATTTTCAATATTATGACAACATTTCAGACTGAAAGAGCTACAACAAAACCTCAAAGTAATAGAATGTATCCCAAAATGCGTGATGCCATGCATTATACTTCATTCATAAGCCTTTACTAAAGGAGCACCATGTAATCAATTCTACCCAAACTACGTAATGCCATGCATTATGCTTCATTTAGAAGACATTAATCGAGGAGCAACATTGATAAGTTTAGAATGATCATTTTAATTGGCCGATCAACTTGACATGTCCGCACCAAATTGTCCGTACCTTTCAATTTAGAATTCAAAATGACCGGAATTCAATGCGCACGTTAAACTAGCTCAATTTTCTATATTGTGAAAAAATTTAAGACTGCAATAATCAGTTTAGAATAATCATTTTTAACTTGCTAATCAACAATACATTTCTGCACAAAATCGTCCATAACATTTTGTTTTGAGTTTAGAATGAAACGAATCCAACACCCACATTAAACTAGCTCAATTTTCTATATTTTGACAACATTTGAAACTGAAAGAGTTACGACAAAGACTCCAAGTTATCCAATGTATCCCAAACTGTGTGATGCCCGGCATTATGCTATATTTATTAGCCTTTACTGAAGTAGCACCAATTGTCAGTTTAGAATTATCATTTTAACTGGCCGATAATCTTGACATGTCCGCACTAAAACGTCCGTAACTTTTGATTTGGAGTTCAGAATGATACGAATCCAACACCCATGTTAAGCTAACTCGATTTTCTATATTGTGACAACATATAAAACTCAAACAGCTCTGAAAAGTCTCCAAGTAATCCATTCTATCCCAACTGCCTGATGCCATGCATTGTGCTTCATTGATAAGCTTTTACTCAAGGAGTACCAATGATCAGTTTAGAATAATCATTTTAACGAGCCGATCAATTTGATATGTCTGCACTAAATCGTCCATAACTTTTGATTTAGAGTTCAGAATGATTCGAATCCAATGCCCACATTAAGCTAGCTCAATTTTCTGTATCATGATAACATTTGAAACTAAAAGAGGTACGACAAAACCTCCAAGTAATCCAATGTATCCCAAATTGCGTGATGCCATGCATTATGCTTCATTTATAAGATTTTACTAAATGAGCACCAATGATCAGTTTAGAATGATCATTTTAACTAGATGATCAACTTGACATGTACTCACTAAATCATCTGCAACTTTCGATTTAGAGTTGAAAAAGACAAGAATCCAACGTGCACGTTAAGCTAGCTCAATTTTCTATATTGTGACAAAATTTAATACCGAAATAACTATGATAAAGCCTCCAGTTAATCCATTATATCCTAAACTGCATGATGCCATGCATTATGCTTCATTTATAAGCCTTTAATCAAGTAGCACCATTGAGCAGTTTATAATGATCATTTTAACTAGCCGATCAGCTTGACATGTCCGCACTAAAAAGTCCGTTATTTTTGATTTAGAGTTCCGAATGACACGAATTCAACGCCCACGTTAAGCTAGCTCAATTTTCTATATTATGAGAACATTTGAAACTGAAATAGCTTTGACAAAGACTCCAAGTTATCCAATGTATCCCAAACTGCGTGATGCTAGGCATTATTCTTCTTTTTAGCCTTTACTCAAGGAGCGCCAATGATCAGTTTAGAATGATCATTTTAAATGGCCGATAAACTTGATATGTCCGCACTAAAACGTTCGCAACTTCTGATTTAAAGTTCAGAATGACAGGAATCCAACACCCACATTAAGCTAGCTCAATTTTCTATATTGTGACAACATTTCAAACTGAAAGCGCTACGACAAAGACTCCAAGTTATCCAATGTATCCCAAGTTGCGTAATGCCAAGCATTATGTTTCATTTTTAGCCTTTACTCAAGGAGCACTAATGATCAGTTCAGAATAAATATTTTAACTAGCTGATCGACTTGACATTTCTGCAGTAAAATGTCTTTAACCTTTGAATTAGAGTTCAAAATTACATGAGTCCAACGCCCACATTAAGCTAGCTCAATTTTTCATATGTGCAACATTTGATACTGAATGAGCTACGAAAAGCCTCCAAGTAATCCAGTGTGTCCTAAACTCTGTGATGCCATGCATTATATTTCATTTATAAGCCTTTACTCAAGGAGCATCAAAGATTAGTTTAGAATGATCATTTAACTGGCCGATAAACTTCACATGTCTGCACTCAATCGTCTGTAATTTTTGATTTAAAGTTCAAAATGTCACGAATCCAACACCCACGTTAATCTAGCTTAATTTTCTACATTATGACAACATTTGAGACATGAGTCCCCATTGGTGCACCAAGGATCATTTTAACTACCTGATCAACTTTCATGTCCACACTAAATCGTCTATCATTTTTATTTAGAGCTCAAATTGACATGAGTCCAATGCTCACATTAAGCTACATCAATTTTCCATATTGTGACAACATTTGAGAGTGAAAGAGCTACGAAAAAGCCTCCAAGTAATCCAATGTCTCCCAAACTGCCTGATGCCATGCATTATGATTCATTTATAAGCCTTTTCTGAAGGAGCACCAATGATCAATTTAGAATGATCATTTTAACTGGCCGAACAAGTTGACATGTCCGCTTTAAATCGTCCGTAACTTTTGATTTAGAGTTCGAGATTATACGAATCCAACGCCCACATTAAACTAGTTCAATTTTCTATATTGTGACAAAATTTAAGACAAAAATAGATATAAAAAAGCCATGCATTAAAGATTTATAAGCCTTTACTCCAGGAGTACCAATGTTCAGTTTAGAATGATCATTTTAACTAGCTTATCAACTTCACATGTCTGCACTAAAACGTCTTTAAACTTTGAATTAGAACTTAAAATGACATGAGTCCAATGCCCAGGTTAAACAAGCCCAATTTTCCATACTATAACAACAGTTGAGACTAAAAGAGCTACGAAAAAACCTCCCAGTAATACAATGTGTCCCAAACTCTGTGATGCCATGCATTATACTTCATTTATAAACCTTTACTCAAAGAGCACCAATGATGAGTTTAGAATGATCATTTTAACTGGCCGATAAACTTGACATGTCCACACTACATCGTTTGTAACTTTTGATTAAGAGTTCAAAATGTCATGAATCCAACGTGCACGTTAAGCTAGCTCAATTTTCTTTATTATGACAAACTTTAAGACCGAATAAGCTACGAAAAAACTTCCAAGTAATCCATTCTAACCCAAACTGCGTGATGTCATGCATTATGCTTCATTAATATGCCTTTCCTCAAGGCACATCAATCATCATTTAAGAATGAACATTTTAATTGGCCGATCAACTTGACATGTCCGAACTAAATCGTCTATAACTATTGATTTATAGTTCAGAATAATATGAATGCAATGCCCACGTTAAGCTAGTTCAATTTCCTATATTGTGATATCATTTGACACTGAATGAGCTACGACAAAGCCTCTAATTAATCCAATGTATCCCCAACTGCGTTACGCCATGCATTATGCTTCATTTATAAGCCTTTACTCAAGGAGCACCAATGATCAGTTTAGAATGATCATTTTAACTGGCTGATCAACTTGAGATTTCATGCCTAAATCGTCAGTAACTTTTAATTTCGAGGTCCAAATGATATAAATGCAATGCGCACGTTAAGCTAGCTCAATTTTCTATATTTTGACAAAATTTAAGACCGAAATAGCTACAACAAAGCCTCTAAGTAATCCACTCTATCCCAAACTGCTAGATACCATGCCATATGATTCATTTATAAGCCTTCACTCAAGAATCACCAATGATGAGTTTAAAATGATCATTTTAATTCGCCGATTAACTTGACATGTCTGCATTAAATTGTCCGTAACTTTTGATTTAGAGTTCAGAATGTCACGAATTCAACGCCCACATTAAGCTAGATCAATTTGCTATATTATGACAACACGTGAGACATAAGGAGCTACAACAAAGCTCCAACTAATCCAATGTACCAAACTGCCTGGTGCCAGGCATTATGTTTCATTTATAAGCCTTTACTCAAGGAGCACCAATGATCAATTCAGAATGATCATTTTAACTTGCGGATCAACTTGACATGTCTGCACTTAATCGTCTGAAACTTTTTATTTAAAGTTCATATTGAAACGAATCCAACGGCCACGTTAATCTAGCACAAGTTTTTTATTGTTATAAATTTTAAGACCAAAATAGCTATGAAAAAGTCTCCAAGTAATCAATCTATCCCATACTGCGTGATGCCATGCATTATGGTTAATTTATAAGCCTTTACTCAATGTCCACCAATGATCAATTTAGAATGACCATTTTAACTGGCTGATCAACTTTAACATGTCTGCACTAAATCGTTTGTAACTTTTGATTTAGAGTTCAGAATTACACGAATCCAACACCCACGTTAAACTAGCTCAGTTGTCGATATTGAAATAAATTTTAAGACCGAAATAGGTATGACAAAGCCTCCAAATAATCCAATCTTTCCCAAAGTGCATGATGCCATGCATTAAGCTTCATTTGTAAACCTTTGCTCAATGAGCATCAATGATCAGTTGAGAATGATCAATTTAACTGGCCGATAAACTTCACATGGCCACATTAAATCGTCCATAACTTTTGATTTAGAGTTTAATATGACACAAATCCAATGCCCACGTTAAGCTAGCTAAATTTTCTATATTATGACAACATTTGAGACTGATACAGCTGAGACAAAGCCTTCAAGTAATCCAATCTATCCCAAACAGCGTGATGCCATGAATTATGTTTCATTTATAATCCATTACTCATGGAGCACCAATGATCAGTTCAAAATGATCTTTTTAACTACCTGATAAACTTGATATTTCCGCACTAAAACGTCTTTAAGATTTGAATTAGAGCTCAAAATGATAGGAGTCAACAACCCATGTTAAGCTAGCTCAATTTTCCATATTGTGGCAACATTTGACTCTGAATGAGCTACGAAAAGCCTCCAAGTAATCCAATGTATCCCAAACTCTGTGATGCCATGCATTATACTTCATTTATAAGCCTTTACTCAAGGAGCACCAATGATGAGTTTAGAATGATCATTTTAACTTGCCGATAAACTTGGCATGTCCGCACTAAATCGTCTGTATTTTTTATTTAGAGTTCAAAATGACACGAATCTAACGCCCATGTTAATCTAGCACAATTTTCTATATTGTGACAACATTTGAGACAGAAAGAGCTACGACAAAGCCTCCAAGTAATCCAATGTATCCCAAACTGCATGATGCCATGCATTATGCTTCATTTATAAGCCTTTACTCAAGGAGCACCAATGATGAGTTTAGAATGATCATTTTAACTGGCCGATAAACTTGTCATTTCCGCGCTAAATCTTCTGTAACTTTTGATTTTGAGTTCAAAATGACATGAACCCAATATGCATGTTAAGGTAGCTCAATTTTCAATATTGTGACAAACTTTAAGACTGAAATAGGTACGACAAAACGTCCAAGTAATCCATTCTATCTCAAACTACGTGATGCCATGCACTATGCTTCATTTATAAGCCTTTACTTAAGGAGCATCAATCATAAGTTTGGAATGAACATTTTAACTTGCCGATCAACTTGACATGTCCGCACTAAATCATCTGTAACTTTTCATTTAGACTTCAAAATGTGATGAATCCAACGCGCACATTAAGCTTGCTCAATTTCTTATATAATGAAAAACTTTAAGACCGAATAAGCTATGAAAAATCTTCCAAGTAATCCATTCTATCCCAAACTGCGTGATGTCATGCATTATGCTTCATTATTGAGCCTTTCCTCAAGAAGCAGCAATCATCAGTTTAGAATGAACATTTTAATTGGCCGATCAACTTGACATGTCTGCACTAAATCGTCTGTAACTATTGATTTAGAGTTCAGAATAATACAAATCCAATGCCCACGTTAAGGTAGTTCAATTTTCTATATTTTGATAACATTTGACACTGAATAAGCTACTACAAAGCCTCCAAGTAATCCAATGTATCCCAAACTTCGTGATGCCATGCATTATGCTTCATTTATAAGCCTTTACTCAATGAGCACCAATGATTAGTTTAGAATGCTCATTTTAACTAGCTGATCAACTTGACATTTCCAGCCTAAATCGTCTGTAACTTTTAATTTAGAGTTCCAAATGATATAAATCAAACACGCACGTTAACCTAGCTCAATTTTCTATATTTTGACAAAATTTAAAACCGAAATAGCTACAACAAAGCCTCTAAGTAATCCACTCGATCCCAAACTGCGTGATACCATGCATTATGGTTCACTTATAAGCCTTTACTCAAGAAGCACCAATGATCAGTTGAAAATGATCATTTTAATTCGCCGATTAACTTGATATGTCCGCACTAAATCGTCCATAACTTTTGATTCAGAGTTCAGAATGATACGAATTCAACACCCACGTTAATCTAGCTCAGTTTTCTATATTATGACAACATTTGCGACGTAAGGATCTACAACAAAGCCTCCAAGTAATCCAATATATCCCAAAATGTATGACTCCATGCATTATGCTTCATTTATAAGCCTTTACTCAATGAGCACCAATGATGAGTTCAGAATGATCATTTTAACTAGCTGTTCAACTTGACATTTCCGCACTAAAATGTCTTTAATCTTTGAATTAGAGGTCAAAATGATAGGTCACAATTTAGTGCGGACATGTCAAGTTGATCAGCCAGTTAAAATGATCATTGTAAATTGATCATTTGTGCTCAATGAGTAAAGGCTTACAAATGAAGTGTTTTGATTTGGAGTTCAAAATGACATGAATCCAACGTCCACATTAAGCGAGCTATATTTTCTATATTGTGTAAAAAATTTAGGACCAAAAGAGCTACGATAAAGCCTCCAAGTAGTCCAATCTATCCCAAACTATGTGATGCCAAACTAGTTGACCAACTTGAGATGTCCGCACTAAATCGTCTTTAGCTTTCGATTTAGAGCTCAAAATCACATGATTCCAACGCCCACGTCAAGCTAGTTCAATTTTCCATATTGTGTCAACATTTGAGACTGAAAGAGCTACGAAAAAGCATCCATGTAATCCAATATATCCCAAACTGCGTGATGTCGTGCATTATTTTTCTTTTATAAGCCTTTACTCAACAGGTACTAATGATCAGTTTAGAATGATCAATTTAACTGTCTGATCAACTTGAAATGTCTTCACTAAATCGTCGGTAACTTTTGTTTTGCAGTTCAAAATGACATGAATCAAACACCCACGTTAAGCTAGCTCAAGTTTCTAGACTGTGACATAATTTGAGATCAAAATATCAACAACAAAGCCTTCAAGCTATATCCCAAACTACATGATGCCATGCATTATGTTTCATTTATTAGCCTTTGACACAAGGAGCACCAATGATCAGATTAGAATGATCATTTTAACTGACCGTTCAACTTTACATGTACGCACTAAATCGTTCGTAATTTTTGATTTACAATTCAAAATGACATGAATCCAACGCCCATGTTAAGCTAGCTCAAATTTCTATATTGTGACAAAATTTAACACCAAAATAGCTATGAAAAAGTTTCCAAGTAATCTAATCTATCCCAAACTAGCTAATTTCATAGATTATGCTTCATTTATAATCCTTTACTCATGCAGAACCAATAATCAGTATAGAATTATCATTTTAACTAGCTGATCAACTTGACATGTCCGCACTACTTCCTCTATAATGTTTGATTTAGAGCTCAAAATGGCATGAGTCCAATGCCCACAGTAAGCTAGCTCAGTTTTCCATATTGTGACAACATTTGAGATTGAAAGAGCTACTAGAAAGCCCCCAAGTAATCCAATGTATCCCAAACTATGTGTTTCCATGCATTATGCTTCATTTATAAGCCTTTACTCAAGGAGCTCCAATGATCAGTTTAGAATGATCATTTTAAATGGCCGCTCAACTTGACATGTACACAGTAGATCATCCCTAACTCTTTATTTAGAGTTCGGAATGACAAGAATCCAACATCCACGTTAAGCTGGCTCAATTTTGCTATGTTGTGACAACATTTGAGACTGAAAGAGCTAGGACAAAGCTTCCAAGTAATCCAATTTATCCCAAACTCTGTGACGCTATGCATTATGCTTCGTTTATAAGCCTTTGCTGAAGGAGAACCAATGATAAGTTTAGAATGATCATTTTAACTGGTCGATTAAGTTGACATATGAGCACTAAATCGTCCGTAACTTATGATTTAGAGTTCAAAATGATATGAATCCAACACCCACGTTAAGTTAGCTCAATTTTCTATGTTGTGGCAAAATTTAAGATCGAAATAGCTACAACAAAGCCTTTAAATAATCCAATGTATCAAAAACTTCATGATGCCAAACATTATGCTTTATTTATATGTTTTTATTCAAGCAGCACCAATGATCAGTTTAGAACGATCATTTTAACTGGCCGATCCACTTGACATGTTCACACTAAATCGTTAATAACTTTTTATTTAGATTTGAAACTGACAGGAATCCAACGCTCACGTTAAGCTAGTTCAATTCTCTATATCGTGACAAAATTTAAGACTGAAAGAGCTACGACAAAGCCTCCAAGTAATGCAATCTATCCCAAACTGTGTGATGCCATGCATTATGCTTCATTTATAAGCCTTTTGTCATGGAGCACCAAGGAGCACCATTTATAAGCTAGCCTAATTTTCTATATTGTGACAACATTTGAGAATGAAAGACTTACGAAAAAGCCTCCAATTAATCCAATGTATCCAAAACTGCGTGAAAGCATGCATTATGCTTCATATATAAGCTTTGAGTCAACGAGTACCAATGATCAGTTTAGAATGATCATTTTAACTAGCTGATCAACTTGACATGTCAGTACTAAATCATCCGTAACTAGTTATTTAGAGTTGAAAATGACACGAATCCAATGCCCACGTTAAGCTAGCTCAATTTTTCATATTTTGACAAGATTTGAGACTGAAAGAGCTACTACAAAGCCTCCAAGTAATCCAAGGTATCCCAAACAGCATAATGCCATTTGTTATGCTTCATTTATATGCCTTTACTCAAGAAGCCCCAATGATTAACTTAGAATGACATTTTTAAATAGACGATCAACTTGACATGTCCGCACTAAATCTTCCATAACTGTTGATGTAGAGTTCAGAATGGCACGAATTCAACGTCCACTTATGCTAGCTCAATTCTCAATATTATGAAAACATTTGAGACTGAAAGAGCTACGAAAAAACTTCCAAGTAATCCAATGTATCCCAAACTGCTTGATACAATGCATTATGCTTCATATATAAGCCTTCAGTCAAGGAGCACCAATGATCAGTTTAGAATAATCATTTTAACTAGCTGATCAATTTGACATGTATGCACTAGATCGTCTGTAACTTGTTATTTAGAGTTGAAAATGACACAAATCCAATGCCCACGTTAAGCTAGCTCAGTTTTCCATATTGTGACTAGATTTGAGACTGAAAGATCTACTACAAAGCCTCCAAGTAATCCAATGTATCCAAAACTGGATGATGCCATGCGTTATGCTTCATATATAAGCTTTTACTCAAGGAGAACCAATGATAAGTTTTGAATGATATTTTTAACTTGGCGATGAACTTGACATCTCGCACTAAATCGTCTGTAACTTGTTATACAGAGTTAAAAGTGACACGAATCCAGCGCACACATTATGCTAGCTTAATTTTCCAAATCGTGACAAGATTTGAGATTGAAAGAGCTAATACAAAGCCTCCAAGTAATCCAATGTATCCCAAACTACGTCTTGTCGTGCATTATACTTCATTTATAAGCCTTTACTCAATGAGAACCAATGATCAGTTAAGAATTTTAACTAGCTGATCAACTTGACATGTCTGCACTAAATTGTCTTTAACATTTTATTTATAGCTCAAAATGACATGAATGGAACGCCCATGTTAATCTAGCAGAATTTTCAATATTTTGACAACATTTGAGACTGCAAGAGCTATGACAAAGCCTCCAAGTAATCCAATGTATCCAAAACTGTGTGATACAATGCATTATGCTTCATATATAAGCCTTGAGTCAAGGAGCACCAATGATCAGTTTAAAATAATCATTTAACTAGCTGATATACTTGACATGTATGCACTAGATCGTCTGTAACTTGTTGTTTAGAGTTGAAAATGACACAAATCCAATGCCCACATTAAGCTAGCTCAATTTTGCATATTGTGACAAGATTTGAGACTGAAAGATCTACTACAAAGCCTCACAGTAATCCAATGTATCCCAAACTGCATGATGCCATGCATTATGTTTCATTTATAAGCTTTTACTCAATGAGCATCGATGACCAGTTTATAATGATATTTTTAACTAGACGATCAACTTGACATGTTTGCACTAAATCATCTGTAATTTGTTATTTAGAGTTGAAAGTGACACGAATCCAACGCCCACGTTAAGCTAGCTCAATCTTTCTCACAAGATTTGAGATTGAAAGAGCTACTACAAAGCCTCCAAGTAATGCAATGTATCCCAAACTGCGTCATGTCATACATCATGCTTCATTTATAAGCCTTTACTCAATGAGAACCAATGCTCAGTTAAATATTTTAACTAGCTGATCTACTTGACATGTCCACACTAAATTGTCTTTAACATTTTATTTTAAGCTCAAAATTACATGAATTCAACGCCCATGTTAATCTAGCTGAATTTTCAATATTTTGACAACATTTGAGACTGAAAAAGCTATGACAAAGCCTCGAAATAATCCAATGTATCCAAAACTGTGTGATACAATGCATTATGCTTCATATATAAGCCTTCAGTCAAGGAGCACCAATGATCAGTTTAGAATAATCATTTTAACTAGCTGATCAATTTGACATGTATGCACTAGATCGTCTGTAACTTGTTATTTAGAGTTGAAAATGACACAAATCCAATGCCCACGTTAAGCTAGCTCAATTTTGCGTATTGTGACAAGATTTGAGACTGAAATATCTACTACAAAGCCTCAGAGTAATCCAATGTATCCCAAACTGCATGATGCCATGCGTTATGTTTCATTTATAAGCTTTTACTCAAGGAGCACCGATGATCAGTTTAGAATGATATTTTTAACTGGATGATCAACTTGATATGTTCGCACTAAGTCGTCTGTAATTTGTGATTTAGAGTTGAAAGTGACATGAATCCAACGCCCACGTTAAGCTAGCTCAATTTTTCATATTGTGACAAGATTTGAGATTGAAAGAGCTACTACAAAGCCTCCAAGTAATCCAATGTATCCCAAATTACGTCCTGTCGTGCATTATGCTTCATTTACAAGCCTTTACTCAATGAGAACCAATGATCAGTTAAGAATTTTAACTAGCTGATCAACTTGACATGTCCGCACTAAATTGTCTTTAACATTTTACTTAAAGCTCAAAATGACATGAATTGAACGCCCATGTTATTCTAGCTGAAATTTCAATATTTTGACAACATTTGAAACTGAAAAAGCTATGACAGAGCCTCGAAATAATCCAATGTATCAAAACTGTGTGATACAATGCATTATGCTTCATCTATAAGCCTTGAGTCAAGGAGCACCAATGATCAGTTTAGAATAATCATTTTAACTAGCTGATCAACTTGACATGTATGCACTAGATCGTCTGTAACTTGTTATTTAGAGTTGAAAATGACATGAATGCAACACCCACATTAATCTAGCCAATTTTGCATATTGTGACAAGATTTGAGACTGAAAGATCTACTACAAAGCCTCCAAGTAATCGAATCTATCCCAAAATGCATGATGTCATGCGTTATGTTTCATTTATAAGCTTTTACCAAGTAGCACCAATGATCAGTTTAGAATGATATTTTTAACTGGACGATCCACTTGACATGTTCGCACTAAATCGTCTGTAATTTGTTATTTAGAGTTGAAAGTGACACTTATCCAACGCTCACATTAAGCTAGCTCAATTTTTCATATTGTGACAAGATTTGAGCCTGAAAGAGCTACTACAAAGCCTCCAAGTAATCCAATGTATCCCAAACTGCATAATGTCATTTGTTATGTTTCATTTATATGTCTTTACTCAAGAAGCACAAATGATCAACTTAGAATGATATTTTTAAATGGACGATCAACTTGACATGTCCGCACTAAATCTTCCATAACTATTAATGTAGAGTTCAGAATGACACGAATCCAACGTCCACTTAAGCTAGCTCAATTTTCAATATTATGAAAACATTTGAGACTGAAAGAGCTACGAAAAAGATTCCAAGTAATTCAATGTATCCCAAACTGCTTGATTCCATGCATTATGCATCATTTATAAGCCTTTATTCAAGGAGCACCAATGATGAGTTTAGAATGATCAATTTAACTAGCTGATCAAGTTGACATGACCACACTAAATCGTATGTAATTTGTTAGTTAGAATTGAAAATGACACGAATCCAACGCCCACGTTAAGCTAGCTCAGTTTTCCATAGTGTGACAAGATTTGAGACTGAAAGATCTACTACAAAGCCTCCAAGTAATCCAATGTATCCCAAACTGGATGATGTCATGCGTTATGCTTCATATATAAGCTTTTACTCAATGAGCACCAATGATAAGTTTAGAATGATATTTTTAACTGGACGATCAACTTGACATGTCCGCACTAAATCGTCTATAACTTGTTATATAGAGTTAAAAATGACACGAATCCAGCACACACATTAAACTAGCTGAATTTTCCAAATTGTGACAAGATTTGAGAATGAAAGAGCTACTACAAAGCCTCCAAGTAATCCAATGTATCCCAAACTGTGTGATATCATGTATTATGCTTCATTTATAAGCCTTTATTCAATGAGAACCGATGATCAGTTAAAAATTTTAACTAGCTGATCAACTTGACATGGCCGCACTAAATTGTCTTTAACATTTTATTTAAAGCTTAAATTGACATGAATTGAACGCCCATGTTAATCTAGCTGACTTTTCAATATTTTGATAACATTTGAGACTGAAAGAGCTATGAAAAAGCCTCCAAGTAATCCAATGTATCCAAAACTGTGTGATACAATGCATTATGCTTCAAATATAAGCCTTGAGTCAAGGAGCACCAATGATGAGTTTAAAATAATCATTTTAACTAGCTGATCAACTTGACATTGATGCACTAGATTGTCTGTAACTTGTTATTTAGAGCTCAAAATGACATGATTCAATGCCCACGTTAAGCTACCTCAATTTTCCAT
>CM032156.1:19619018-19657661 GCA_018901935.1 Pugionium cornutum | reverse complement strand
CCTTCCGGTACGTCATCAAGTACAAGAAGGGCAAAGATAATGTGGTAGCTGATGCACTATCAAGGAGGTTTGCCTTGATATCCACCATGGATTCAAAGGTCCTAGGGTTCGAGCACATCAAGGACCTGTACAAGGATGATCCTGACTTTGCTGAGAGCTACAAGGAGTGTGGCATAGGGAGTCATGGAAAGTTCTACATCCATGAGGGATTCTTGTTCCGAGAGAGACTGCTGTGCATACCACAAGGATCATTAAGGGAGCTTATCATCTGAGAAGCTCATGGAGGAGGACTCATGGGCCACTTTGGTCTCGACAAGACTCTAGCAATGGTCAAGGAGCACTTCTACTGGCCACACATCAAGAGGACAGTAGAAACTCATTGCGCAAGGTGCGTCACTTGCAAGAAGGCAAAGTCCCGAGTGCAACCTCACGGGTTGTATCTCCCACTGCCCATACCTACGCATCCATGGGTAGACATCTCAATGAACTTCGTTCTAGGTCTGCCAAAGATCAACCACAAAGATGCAATCTTTGTAGTGGTGGACAGATTCTCCAAGATGGCACACTTCATTCCGTGTGCCAATGTCAATGATGCCACGTAAACAGCTGAGCTGTTCTTCAGGGAGATAGTACGGCTTCATGGAGTGCCAAGGACCATCGTATCAGACAGGGACACCAAGTTCCTCAGCCATTTCTGGAAGACCCTTTGGAGGAATCTAGGCACGAAGCTACTCTTTTCTACCACCTGCCATCCTCAAACCGATGGCCAAACTGAAGTTGTCAACAGGATATTATCAACTCTTCTCAGAACTACACTAGGGAAGAACCTAAAGACTTGGGTGGAGTGCCTGCCATTCATAGATTTCGCTTACAACCGAGCCGTGCACTCAGCAACCAAGAAGACACCATTTGAAGTAGTATACGACTTCAACCCTCTCACCCCTTTGGAGCAAACGCCACTGCCACCAGCAGAGATGACCAACCTCAACGGAGCATCCTAGGCAGAGTTCATAAGGAAGTTACACCAGAAGGTAGCAGAGAACTTGGAGAAGAGGACCAGACAGTATGTGACTCATGCAAACAAGGGAAGAAAGGAGGTGATCTTTCAACCAGGCGATTGGGTGTGGCTACACCTACGGCAGGAGAGGTTCCCAAACTTAAGGAGTTCCAAGCTAGCAACAAGAGGAGATGGACCATTCAGAGTGCTTGAGAGGATCAACAACAACGCCTACCGGATCGAGCTCCCAGGTGAGTTTAATGTGTCCAATACGTTCAATGTAACTGACTTAGCCCCTTCCCATGCAGATGAACCAGTTTTGAGGACAAAACCTACTGAAGAAGGAGGGGATGATGAGGACATTAGGTCGTACATCCGGCCAGGAGACCAGACTGGCCGACCAGGAAGCTTGCCCAAGACAGCCGGGCCATCTGGCACGTCTGCCGGCCCAAGCAGTACCGTCGGACGCTCGACCAATAGGACCAGACCGACCAGCATTGCCGGCGGAGAGGCCCAAGCTTCCGGCACACTTGGTGGCGACGTGGATGACACCGCTGGTCCCCTTGGTGATGCCACCGACTCCGGGATCAACTTGGCCGGTCTTGAAGGCATTCCAGCCAGTACCTCGCATAATCCAGCCGGTACAGCCGATCCAGCCGAGTACACGCGCATTTCAACTTCTACACAAGAAGACTCGGACCAGATGAGCTACCAGCTCCAGGACATGCACCTAGAGGAAGTCTCTACACCAGTGGTACCTCAAGGAGCAATGACAAGAAGTAGATCAAGGGCACTCTTCCACAAATTCAGCTTATGGGTCGACAAGCTCCTAGAGGAAGATCGACTAAGGACAATGGGCCAGAAGTGCAAGGAAGAGTCCAAAGGCTTCTCAACAACACAAGGAACATCAGAGACTTGGGTTTTAGTGGCAAGAGAGGTCAGGGCACAAAGATTCCTAACCCTACTCCAAGTCGAAGATTAGGAGCAAGGCGCGTGCATGCCACAAAGACGGCCACCTTCCATTTCTTGGCCGTGAGGTAAGTAAGGTAAGTTTTCAATAAGAATATTTGCCTCTTTCTGTTTTGCAGGGTAGGAAGTTTTCAATAAGAATATTTGCCTCTTTCTGTTTTGCAGGGTAGGATCTAGAATATTTACATTTATTGAGTCAAAGATATTTTTGAAATAGGTCCTTTTTTGATTATACACTTTTGTATCTTTTCCTTTTGCGCACTTTTTTTCTTCCAACAAGTTTTCTTTCAAGAATCTTGTGCGCTTAGAATCTAGTTGAGACCAGCCCTCCTAGCTCTAAGTTTGTGATTTATCACGAGGTTCATCACCCCTCATGTGGTTCACTTCACCTTTCCATCGAATATCAACCCAAAAATCCCTATCCAAGAAGTCTAAAGTCGAGGTTCTCACTTAACCTTCTCCAAACAGCCCACGCGCATATAAGCCTTGAATCGAGGCTTGTATCATGATGTTTCCTACATAGTTAGTTGAGTTGGTGAATGGTGCTATATTTATTACAAAATCTTATCCAATGTATTGCACTAGGAGGTATGCTTCTAAGAGTCATCGCGAAAGAATCTCACAAACAATTTGTAATTATAGTATATCATCTCAATCTGTTGAAATTGTTTACTACGGAGTTCTTCGTGAAATTTTAGAAGCTCACTACCCGAGATTGATTGATTTGAGGTGTATTGCATTCTACTGTGATTGGTATGATCCTGTTATTGGTCAAAGTGATGATAAATTCGATGTTACATCCATCCACTCTCGCAAGCGAATTCAAAAATACATTATTTTCATACTTGCTTCACAAGTGGACTAGGTTTGTTACATTCGATATCCTTCTGTAGGGAACAAGCAAGATCATTGGATTATAGTGACATCAATACACCCTAGAGGAATGGTATATGGTGTTTCGGTGCAGAACCCTACGCAACAAAAACCAATTAGTAACTTAGGTTTCATAGAGACTTCTCTTGAAGTTGATCATGTTGTTGACTTCACCACGGATGGAGATTACATGGTATTTCAAGATTCACGAGAAGAGACTGGTGAGTTTGACGACGAAAATTCAGCTATTTCAGAGTATTCATCAGATTCAAATTAAATTTATATAATTTTAGACATTTATTTATTTATTTTAGTATTCCTAAAATAATAAATCATTTATTTTAACTTTCAGTTTCGACAAAACAGGGTAATGAGGCTATACCAAAACACTACAACATCTCTGAGTTTCGAAAGCTTAATCATGATGAATCAGCGCCATTTGCGTAAGGAAAAAATATATCCACAATGTCGTAATAGATTAACCATTAATAATTGTTCCACTTTGTAGAAGGACGAAGGAGGAACCCTAATTTCGCGGGAGGAAGGAGAAAGAAAGAGGTAAAACAATGTTGTTTGGTTTATTAAATCGACCAAAGTGAAACGACTCTGTTTCATTTTGGTTGATTAAATCAACTAAACGACGTCATTTTACAGCATCCCCATTGCCAACTTAGCCAACCTGTTCACGTCCTGCCCCACGTCATATCGTATTAACGGAAACTATACTCCGTTAATGGAAATATAGAAAAGGCATGATTTGGTTAGGTCGTGTCTAAAATTTGAATTATTAAAAACTAAATGTTGAAATCCATTTGATCATTTCGTCAAAAATTTATTGTCAGATTTTTGAAGATTAAAGGTATTGAAATTTCCCTTCCCCATACTATATACCGTAGGGAAACCGTCAATCAATCCGGATGCTTTCCCGACATATTCCCGATGACTTTAGCACATCCACCGGAAATCCGTCAGGAAATATATATATTAAAATATTATATATTTATTTAAAAAATATGAAAAATATTGTCAAAAATCCGTCGGAAATACAAAATTTCGACGGATATCCGACGGGAGATCAGGTTCAGCTATTTTGACTGACAAGTTGGCTTACATGCAATGATTTACAAATCCGTCAAAATCTGTCAGAAATTACCAACGGATTTTTGACGGATTTGTGTATTTACACGAGATATACTGCATTTAATACTCGAGTTCTCAAAATTTAATACATTTTAATTAAAGACCTTATGGATATCAGACAGATTTTGTCCGCCAAAAATATACAATATAACCTACGCCCTTTCCTTTTTTCCTTCAGTTCTCCATCACCTCCTTCCATTGCTTGCGCCATATCTGCATGCTTTTCAATTTTTCTTTGATTCGACGCGATATACTGCTTTTCATCACCTTTGATTATCAATGTAAGTTTTTATTTTTCGAACAACCAAAGTTTTAGGTGTTTTACCTCCAGATCTAATAAAATAGAAGTGTTATCTTTTCCTTGTGTGTCTAAGTCCGACGGATGTAACCTCTGTTACAAAAGTGCATATGGTTCTTTAAGGTTTATGGGTTGAATTAGTCGGCATTGTGAATATTTGTTAAGCGAATGTTGAAATGCGCAGAAGAACCTTCATCATTATTTTCATTTTAAGCATTTTTTTGCTGTTTAGCGCTGTGATGGGAGAACTAATCTTATCTGAAATTGAAAGCTTTTAGCTTGTTAGATCTTTATTCGGTGACGTTTGATCGTGTGCATTAGCTATTGTTGAAATTTATCATAGAGGGTTTTGTTTCGCTTCTCCTTTTGGTGAGGAGAGGTTAGGTTAGTAGTCACAGAATTAGGAAATATCTAGTAGTCATAGACTGACAAATGTTCCAACTACGAGCACTTTATTTCTTGATCCCCCATCTTAATAAATGATAAGCTCTGTTCAAAATCAACAAATAAAAAACGGAAAATTATCGAGAATGACACATATTCATTCCATAATGACTAAAATAATACCGTGTCAATTCGGTTTACCAAAATGACTTATATTTTTGGTTAAAAGTCATTAAACCATGGAATCACCCATTATTTACATTTGTGCCACTGTTTAATTGAAAAAAAAATTCCCAAAATACTTTCCCTTTCTCTTGCCTTTTCAGTTTTCATTTACTTCAAAAAAAATTCATAAATCCTAAATCAATTTTTTTTCACCCATTTTCGAACTTTATTTCCTCACTTTTTAGATTCTAACTTTATTTTATCCCATGTTCAATCTTTTTCTCCGTCATTTTCGTCTCCTTCAGCGTCGCATCTTTGTCTCTTCCGGTGACGAGTTTCATCTCTTCCGGCGACGCGTTTCATCTCTTCCGGCGATGCGTTTCATCTCTTCCGGCGTCTCTTTCCCATATTCATTTTTTCCGGTGTCACTTCTTTTCTATTGCGTCGACTATGTGTGTTCTGTCTCAACCTTTCCCGTCATCTATCTTGGGTATATATCTGCTTTCCGTAATGCAATATCAAAACTGACAAAACAAACGAAATTAAAACCTATTATCTTGTATTATTAACATAAACATCGTTTTTAGACTCTTTGAAACTCCGGTAAAAAATCCAGTAAGCCTTTAATTATTTAGATTTGAGTACACTATTCCAACTTGGCGTTGATGGCAAATTTATTTATCTTTGACGGTAAAATTATTTGCCTTTGATGGCATATTTATTTCGCTATTACTATTAAAAATTACTAGCAGATATAACCTACTTGTTGGAAAATTTACTATTTTTATAGCATGTTTAATTGATATTTTACTAACACATTTATAGAATCTTGATAACATATTTATGTATTTTTGATGGTAGACTTATTGGTCTTTGATGATAGATTTATATGTATTTGATTGCAGACTTATTTGACTATTACTACGGAATGTTGTGAGTAGATATACTCCATATTGTTGGTGAATTTACAAAATTTTGATAGCAGATTTAATAGATATTATTGGCCGTTGTATTGAATTTCGTGAACAGGTTTATTGAAACTTGATGACAGATTTATTTGTCTTTGATTGCAGGCTTATTTTTCATTGATTGCAGATTTATTTGCGTCTATGACAGATTTATTTTACTATTACTGTAGAAAATTGGAAACAGATGTAATCGATATTTTTGAACATTTACAGAATTTTGATAGTAGGTTTAATCGAATAATTAGTGTAATCGAATTTTGTGAATAGATGTATTGAATTTTTGATTTGCATACTTATTTATCTTTGATGGTAGATTTATTTGTATTCGATGGCACACTTATTCGTCTTTGATCCGGAGGATTGTGGTGTGTATTCTGTCAAATACATTGTGTGTCTTGCTTTTGGATCTTTATTTGATGATCTGAATGCCAAAAATTCCGTATATGACATATTCACAACGAAATATTAGTTTGTGTTTATTTTGTTAACTAACGCAATACGCTAGTATCTAATATTTGTGGTAAAGTATTAATTTTTAATTGATATTTTTTGTAAGACATTTGATTACTAATGAAAGTTTTTGAATTTGGTGGTACACTAACTAATTTTTTATGATAGAATTATTTTTCGTGATGACATATTTATTATTATTGATAAAAGACTTCTTGCTTGATATACTCTAAACAAAATTTTGATTGCAGATTTATTTACAATTTGTTATACCCTAAATAATATTTTGATGGCACACTTATTCATAACTTGATATATCCTAATCAATATTTTGATGAAAAACTAATTTATTGCTTGCAATGCCCTAAACAGTTATTGCGTAATTACAAAATATAATGTTTCAACCCAAAATATACAATATATTGCAAAGTAGCAATTTCAAATTTCAAAAATCTAAACTTCAAACCCTAAAATATACAAAACATTGTAAAGTAGCAATTACAAATTCTAAACCCAAAAATCTCAAATCTAAACTCTAAAATGTATAAAACAATGTAAAGTACCAATTAAAATCTCTAAATCCTAAAATCTCAACTCTAATGATAGACATATATAATTTTATTCCCTAAACTCTAAACTCTAAAATTTAAATTTATCAGGTGTTATTTATTTATTTTTCCAAATTTTAAGGTTGGGGAAAAATTCAAGGATGAATTTTACCATTTGCTGATAGAATTTTACACCCTCTATTGTTATCGACATTGAGTAACCATCAATTTTTCTCGAAAATCCATTTACTACAAACAAAAATATGACATCGAGAAAATTGATATAGGAAGAGATTGTTTACGAGAATGAAGATGTACACAATGAATAAAAAACTAATGGCTTTGAGTTCAAGTGAAAATTTGATGTGATCGAGTAGGAAGAAGATTTGGTGGCTAACCCTAGAATCACTATATCTATTTTTCAAAGAGAGTTAAAATTGGCAATTAATGATTTAATAAGTATACTATCAAACTGATTAAATTTTTTGTCATAACGTGTTATAATCCAAAAGTGTGCTACCAAATATAAAATAGAAAAAGTTAGTTTAGTCCTACTTAAATCTGCTGTTTAGTATAGAAAAATAAATTGATGTAATGGACAGATTTAATATAAATAGGTTGTGTCATTACTAAAAATTTACCAAGTCGCAAATATTATTCTAATAATTATCTTGTAAAATTTCTTTGATAACAGATTTATTATAAATCTGTCATTATCAAATAAATTTGCTAGGTCGTATTTTCAAAAATATGCCGCAGTCCAAACATAAATCTGCGGCATACTTATTAAGTATGCCACAAACTTATGAAGTATGTCATAGACTTAATAAGTATACCCCGGATTTAGTAAGTCTGCCATAACTACAAATAAAACTACCACAAACTTGTTAAAACTACCGCAATTTTATTAAATTTATGGTAGTTTTAATAAGTCTACCATTATTACGTAAAAAATTGCCACAGATTTTTCATGGTAGACTTATGTTGATATTCTTGAAATTCCATTGCATTTTGGTAATAACAGCATCTTTTTTGCTAACGTGTTAAAAATAGTAATGACATTTTGCGTAATAACGTGTTTTGTAACAACGGCAATGAAGGATATGCACGTTACCTAAAATATTTTAGTAATTAAGAAACCATGTGGGTCAATCGAATAATTAGTGTTGAATTTCGTGTAATTCTACCAATTTTCCATAAAAAAGTGGAACATTATTTTTATTTTAAACTTAACTTATTTAATTTTTAACGAAATTTGTATCCATATTTTGAAAAAGTAATTACAAAATAAAACATATTCATATTTTATGAGTCTTATAACTAATCAATATGTAGTTTGGTTAACTAGGACTCTTGATACAAAAAACAATTAATTTACCTACATAACTGTCGTGAGAAAGAATATATAACTGTCTTGCATTGTAAAAAAAATATATTCCATCTATTGTATAGAGGGGGTGGCGATGCACGAATTGATCAGGAAGAGTTGCCCACTACATATCACAGAGCATCATCCGACAGGCTCGTTTTACTGGACCAGCCTTCAAGCGAAAAATGGCCTCGGAAAATATTTTGTACAAAGCATACACGAATTTTGAAGTAGTCCCTTCGTGTGATCTTTTTGGGTACATTTAGGCGCAGGTGGGACATTGAATGGGCATTGAGTGAAAGAGGATCTGTTGCTAATTGTATCCCATCTTTGATTAAAATCCAAAAGACTAATACTTGGGTCTTGCCACAAAACCTTGCTGAAAACCTTGAGATGGAGCCGTGTAAGGATGGTTGCTTTGGTCTTGCAACTTGTAGGGCCCATACCTGTCGATCTTGCACATGTCGGGTGGCCGATCGTGGATGATGGGGTTGTAAGTTTTAATTCGAGTACAACTCCAAGTGCATAGCAAATAGAGTATTAGTTGGGTATTGAATTCTCAGGGAGGTAAGAATACCACAATAGAAATGCATGAAACACTTAAATCTAGGTTAATACTAATTGGTTTTTTCATTGGTTATCTAATTATCTAATTGCAAAGAAAATAAAGACGAGTTAATTCAACAAGCAAGAAATTTGGACAGTGGGCAAGGCATTGGATTCGGATAAATCTTCTTTTGATTAATGATTCTACAGGTTCGATTAGATAAATCCCTACGACTTATAACACTATCTAGTTGACTGATCTACTCTCGTGGAAACAGCCCATTCACCAGCATATAGACTACAAGTCTTATGCATAACAATCTATCGCCTAGTGATCATTGGGTTCGAATCTAATTATGTCCACCTATCGCCTGATACATTAAATCTCACTGGCTAAGATGCAATAAGGATGTTTAGGCTTACCTACACGTTCTGTCTACACTTCTCAAGAGCGGAACATCATCTATCTAAGCATTGTTTAGCTACTTCAATCCCTAACATTAAGCACACCCTAAATATTAGGCATTTGTAATCTAATCTACCTAAACAACCCTAAGTCAATATCAGATTCTCCTAATCTACCTTACCCACAATCCATACGGAAAACTACTCAAATATATTCAAGGAAACAGTAAACATGAAGAAGTAAAAGCAAAGAAACATAAGATAAGAGATACGATAGATAAATCCTTCACTAGAAACCAAGAGTGCAAGAACAAAGGATGAAACAAATCTCTCCTCTCTCTGTAAAAACGTCCAGAGCAATAATCTAAAAGAAACTTGAACAAAACTTAAATTAAAAGTGTTTAAAAAGGATTTTTATAGTATTGCTAACAATTAGGCTTAATCATGGGACAAACTAGTTAAGTAAAAATAGGTTTAGTGGATTTTTACCAGTCTTGGGATGGGTAGTGAGCACAGGTTGTGTTAAGATCGGCCATGGTGAGATTGGCCTCATTTCCGATCTAGTACAGAGTGGGTTTGAGATCGGCCACATGAGATAAGTCTAATGGCCGATCTCATGATGGATGGTGAGTTTTGTTTGAGTTAGCTTGTGATCAGCCAGGCTGGGAAGGGAGCTGGCTTGGGATCCGCCAGGCTGGACAGGGAGTTGTCTTGAGATCGGCCATGGTGAGATTGGCCTCATGGCTTATCTGGTGATGGGTAGTGAGTGGGTTTGAGATCGGCAAGGCTGAGATCGGACAAAATGGCCTATCTCGTGGTGGGCTGCAAGTATTCTTGATATCAGCCAGGCTGAGATCAGCCTCATGGCCAGTCTCGTGGCTTCCAGGAAACTCCTTGGCCAGTTTTTGTCGTTTGATCCCGTCAAACTTCTCACCATACCTGAAAACATCAAGAAGGTATGCAAGATGCAAAAATGCATGCACTAACCTATATAATGCAATGTCAAATGCCAATGAATGTAAATGGGTGTGTAGAATGCCTAAAATGTAAATAAAGAAAAAAAAGTGATGAAATGCATGGTGAAACAATGCAAAAACATGGTTATTAGTCCTTCCGCATCGAGTTCAACTCATTGGGTCCTTCAGTACCGAGTTGGACTCACGACGAATAATTTCTAGAAAGCGGCTCAAGAGTATATATATGCGACTGGTACTAGTGGGTGCGATCATACCAGCACTAATACACCAGATTCTATCAGAACTCCGTAATAAAGCGTGTTTTGATCAAGTGTAATATTGGGATGTGTACAAATCATTGTGTTGCATCCTCTCTTTTATTCACTCAGTTTTTTAATGCCAATCGAAAACATTATATTTTCAAAACGCTTAACTTATGCACCATGAAGAACTACACCCTGACAATACCATTTCAAAAACCATTTTCAAAGTCCTCTGACTTGCCATTCTAACGAAGAACTGTTAGTAATGTTTTCAACACCTTTAAACACTCTTTTGGGTCATTTTTTCTTGAACATAAGCAATAATGACTTTAAAATCATATTTAACTCCATCTCTACCGCATCTCAATGCAGACCCTAAACTTTAAACTGTCTAGGAGGGATCCAATGATTGAGTGGGTCATTCCATATCGAGTAAGACTCACGATGAATCATTGCTAAAAAGCGGCAAACAGCATATATGCTATTGCATGACATGTTCTGGCGTGTGGGATCATAGAAACACTAATGCACTGGATCCCATATAACTTTGCAATTAAGCGTGGTTAGGCGATGGGTGACCTGCTGGGAAGTCCTGATATTGCATTGTCTCTCTTTTTATTAACTCGTTTTGTTACTGTCAATCAAAAACATTGTATTTTCGAAATATAAAAAATTATGCATTGCAAGGAACTGCACGGGCAAAACTACCATTTTGAAAAGCTCTCTCAAACTCCTCTGTTGTGCCAACTGTTCAAAGACTTATTGCTGATTTTTCAACACAAAATATGATGTTTAGACAATCTTTAAGGCTTTTTTTCTCAGCGAGGCAATCACAACTTAAAACCAGTATTCTATGCCATCTGTACCGCATCTCAATGCAGACCACGAACTTCCAATTATATTGGTGGGACCCAAACATCTAGTAGGTCCTTCTGTATGGAGTGGGACTCACGATGAATCTTTCCTAGAAAGCGGTACAACAGTGTATATGTTATTGCATGACACATACTAACATGTGCGATCATACTAGCATTATTGCACCAGATCAAGCCAAAATTCGACAGTTAAGTGTGACTGCATAGAGTAATACTGGGATGGATAACCTCAAAGAAAGTACTCGTGTTGCTCCCCTCTATTTTTATGAACTCATTTTTAGTGTCAATCAAAAAGTTCCATTTTTGAAACGCTATCACTTATGTAATGAGAGGAACTACACAACCGACAATACCATTTCATAAGCTCTCTCAAATTTGTTTTGATGTACCAATGGTACGAATACCCAGTTTTGATGTTTTTGATCCCAAATTTTGACATTTGCATGCTCTATAGTTCCTTTTTCTCGGGTGGAGCAATCACAGCTCGAAAACCATATTCTACGCCGTGTCTAACGTATTTCAATGCATACCCCCAAACTTCCAACCATCTCAGCGGGACCCATTGATCCAGTGGGTCTTTCAGCATCGAGTGGATGCTGTGGGTTCTTTCGTATCGAGTTGGACTCACATTGAATCATTGCTAGAAAGCAACAAGAGCATATATGTGATTGCATGACATGTACTAGTGGGTACGATCATACTAGAACTAATGCAGTGGATCCTATCAGAACTCCATAATTAAGTGTGTTTGATCAAGTGTTAAGATTTTTACCTGCTAGAAAATCACTCTGTAGGACCCCTCTCTTTTATTCACTCAGTTTTTAAAGTCAATCGAAAACATTGTATTTTCGAAATGCCAACTTATGCACCACGAGGAACTTCACCACTGACAATAAAATTTTAGAAACCTATTTAAAAAGTTCTCTGACTTGCCATTCTAACAAAGATCTGTTACTGGTGTTTTGGATACCTTTAAACACTCTTTTGGTTCATTTTTTCTTCGATAGAATACATCAAGACTTCAAAATAATATTTTATGCCATCTCTACCACAGCTCAATGCAGATCCTGAACTTGAAACCATCTAGGTTGAATCCAATTACCAAGTAGGTCATTCTGTGTCGCGATATTAAACCTATTTTTTAGAGATACTATATAAACCCTTCAAAAACACTTTTAACCTAAGTTTTTGACAACCATGGTTTTTGCATTGTTTCATCATGCATTTCACCACAGTTTTTGGGTCTTCATTTGAATTTTAGGCATTATATACGCCCATTTACATTCATTGGCATTTGGCATTGTATTTTATTGGTTAGTGTATGCATTTCTGCATCTTGCATACTTTCTCAATGTTTTCAGGTATATCGAGAAGTTAGACGGGATCAGGCATGAAAAATTGGCCAAGGGATCTCAACGTACGTGATCTCAGGACAAACTCAATGATTTCACTGCCCATCAGGAGATAGGCCATGACGCCGATCTCATGTGGCCTATCCTGGGCTAACCTGTTCCCAAAACATAATAAACCTATTTTTACTTAACCGGTTTCTCCCGGGATTAAAAATAATTGTTAGGGATACTATATAAACCCTTTTAAACACTTTTAACGTAAGTTTTATTCAGGATTATTTTAGTTTATTGCTCTGGATGTTTTTAGAGAGAGGAGTTTCAATCTTTGTTCTTGCACTCTTGGTTTCTAGTGAAGGATTTCTTTACCCTATATCTTATATTATGCTTCTTTGCTTTTACTTCTTTATGCTTACTCTTTTATTGAATATGTTTGAGTAGCTTTCAGTATGGATCGTGGGTAAGGTAGATAAGGGGAATCTGATTTTGATATATGGTTGTTTAGGTAGATTAGATAACATATCCCTGATGTTTAGGTGTGCTTAATGATAGGGCTTAAAGTAGATAATCAATGCTTAGATCGATAATGTTTTGCTACTGATAAGAGTAGAGAAAACATGTAGGTAGGCCTGAACATCTTTATTGCATCTTAACCAACGAGAGTTGATGTCTTAGGTGATAGGTTGACAGGATTAGGCTCATACTACATGATCACTAGATGATAGATTGTTGTGCAAAAGACGTGTAGTCTACTAGATAGTGTTTTAAGTCTTATGGACTCATGTAATCAAACCTGTAGAATCATTAGTAAAAGGAAACCCCGAATCAAATGTCTTTTTCATTGTCCATATTTCTTGTTTATTGGATTAAATCTTCTTTACTTTCTTTGCAATTAGATAATTAGATAACCAGTCAAATAACCAATTCGTATCAGCCTAGATTTAAGTGTTTCATGCATTCCTAGTGTGCTATTCTTACTTCCCTGAGGATTCGATACCCAACTACTACTCGTTTTTCTTTGCACTTGGAGATGTACTCGGGATTAAAACTTAAAACCCCATCAGTTATCTTTTAGTATTTTCTCTGGCCGTTTTTAGAGAGAGGACAGATTTCTTTCAACCTTTGTGCTTGCACTCTTGGTTTATAGTGAAGGATTTTTTTGTATACGATATTGGTTCGTATGCTTCCCAAGATCACACTCTAAGTAAGAATTTAGATAATCCTAAAATTTTCTAATATTATGTACCACGAAGAATGGGGGTAACTCCCAATGCCTGAACTATCTTAAGATGAAATAAGCAAAATAGGCAATGGAATCCTTCGAGAGGAGTTGCACGTAGCTCCAACAAAGGGTGTATCCCTATGCCTGAAATTATCTTACAACACAACTACAATCCTTGGATGGTGAAATGGTCACATAAGAGGGGTGATACAAGCCTCGATTCAAGGTTGTATGTGCGTGGGCTGTTTGGAGAAGTTTTAGGTGAGAAACTCGACCTTAAACTTCTGGATAGGGGTTTTCTGATTGGTAATAGATGGAAGGGTGAAGTGAACCACACAAGGGGTGATGAACCTCGTGATAAATCACAAACTTAGAGCTAGGAGGGCTGGTCTCAGCTAGGTTCTAAGCGCACAAGTCTCTTGAGAGAATAACTTGTAGAAAGAAAATTCGATTTTTATTAATTATCAAAAAGGTTGTCGAACTACAATGCTGGAAGGAGTTTTATTAATATGCTTGACAGCTTGACCTTCTAGGGTCGACTCAAGAAAAGAAATGGAAAACTTACAAAAGTGCACAAATGGAAAACTTACAAAAGTGCATAACCGAAAAGGACTTATTCCTAAAATATCTATGACTAAAAAATGTAAATAATCTAAATCCTAAAATGAAAAACAGAAATAGGCAAGTATATAATTTGAAAACTTACCTTTCTTACCTTTCGGCCAAGAAATGGAAGGTGGCCGACCTTGTGTCATGCACGTGCCTAGATCCTAGTCTTCGACTTGGAGTAGGGTTACGAATCCTTGGGCCTTGACCTCTCTTGCCACTAAAGCACAAGTCTCTGAATTCCCTTGCATTGTGGAGAAGCCTCTGGGCTCTTCTTTGCACTCTGATACAAGCCTCGATTCAAGGCTTATATGCGCGTGGGCTGTTTGGAGAAGGTTAGGTGAGAAACTCGACCTTAGACTTCCTGGATAGGGGTTTTTGGGTTGGTATTCGATGAAGGGGTGAAGTGAACCACACGAGGGGTGATGAACCTCGTGATAAATTACAAACTTAGAGCTAGGAGGGCTGGTCTCAACTAGGTTCTAAGTGCACAAGAATCTTAGAGAGAAAACTTGTTGGAAGAAAGTTCTACTTTAATAATATCAAAAAGGTTGTCGAACTACAATGCTGGAACGAGCCTTATTAATATGCTCAAGAGCTTGACCTTCTAGGGTTGACTCAAAGAAAGAAAAGGAAAGTTTACAAAAGTGCACAAATGGAAAATATAGTGCATAACCCAAAAAGGACCTATTTCTATAATGTCTTTGACTCAAAAAATGTAAACAATCTAGATCCTACCCTGCAAAATAGAAAGAGGCATATATTCGAATTGAAACTTACCTTACTTACCTCACGGCCAAGAAATGGAAGGTGGCCGTCCTTGTGGCATGCACGCGCCTTGCTCCTAGTCTTCTACTTGGAGTAGGGTTAGGAATCTTTGGGCCCTGACCTCTCTTGCCACTAAAGCCCACGTCTATGAAGTCCCTTGCATTGTTGAGAAGCCTTTGGAGTCTTCTTTGCTGATACGAGCATGGAAAGCACACAAAAGGAGAAGCTCATGGCTAGGAATGAACCAGTGGAACATGAAGAAGCTCTTGCACTACCAGCTGGACCATTAACCCGAGCCAAGGCCAAGAAACTCAAAGAGGCAATCAGCTGCATGCTCAACAAGGAGAATGCACAACAAATTCAATTGATCTTGATTGGAGAAGTGCCTAAAAGCACTCTGATTTTAGTACAAGCTCAAGACAGCATACAAATGGGTATGTGATCCATTTGTACTCTTTTTCCCTTATCCAAGTTTTCTCCCATTGGGTTTTCTTGGTAAGGTTTTTAATGAGGCAAATGAATCACATTACAACCAGCCCAATTTGTTGTTTAAAATCAAAAGGAGTTCAATTCAAAATGATCAAAATTGGCGTCATCAAAGGGGGGGAAAATGTCTACATTCATAGTCAAAATAAGAGTTAATGAAGTCAAGGTCTTTGGTCAAGGTCTTTGGTCAAGTCTTCCCTTGTAATTGTAACCAATTTAATGTTGTAGGCTCCTCATATTTAGGTCCCCCTATAGTATAAATAGGGGCTTTTAGTTGTAAACTTGATCATTCAACTTTTCAAATAAAAACAGCTTCTTTTCTTAAGATTGAGAGTGATTCTCTTCTTAATCTGATTGTTGGTGTGTAATATCCTTCAGTCAACATTTAGTAGCCTTAGTGTGTAATATCTAAGCTACTATCTTAGGTAAATCAGTAGTCTTTCCGCAGCTACTGTGTGACCCTTCAATCCACAACCTTTGAACAGATTGAATTTCGATTCATTCTGTTGCAAAGCCTATCTCAACTGCATCCAGAAGTGCATTCCTTGGGAGGTTCGCATCATTTTGTATCAGAGCACACTTCTGATCGGTTATCCCTATCACTGATCTCTATATCTCTTTATTTCCATCTATTTAGATTGCATATGCTTGTGTATCGATTTGCATCAGTTGATTAATCGAAAAAAACCTATTCATATAATTGCATTGTTGTTTTTATCCAATATTACATCAGTTTATAACATCAAAAACGACCCCAACCCATTGCATTTTCAGATTAGAAAATAACACACTCGCAACTCTTCATCTTCCATCGAAAATATTTTTTCAGAACAGGTATTTTTAACGCATTTGTTAAGTGTATTTGTAGCTATGTCAGGAGGAAATCAAACTTCAGAAGCACCAAACTTGTTAATGGAGGCTCTAGTAGCAGAAATGAAGAAAGTACTACAAGTAGAGCTGGAAGCCATTCATTTGCGGCTTGGTGATGTTCAGAACAATAGTAACACTGAAGCAGGTCCAAGGAGAACCAGGAATCCCTTTAGACATGGCCATAATGAAGAAATAGAAGCCTACTATAGTCATGGCAGTGAAGGGAGTAGGAGAACCCAAAGGAGGCATAGGCGTGTAAGAGAAGAAAGGGTGACGCTTAATGACACCATAAGAGGTCTTAAACTTAAGATACCATCATTCTATGGCAAAAATGATCCAGACATTTACCTGGAATGGGAGAAAAAGATCGAGCTGGTGTTTGATTGTCAACACTATTCCGAGCTCAACAAGGTCCGCATAGCTGCTACTGAATTTTATGAGTATGCACTCAGCTGGTGGGATCAATTGGTGACTTCCAGAAGACGTAATGGTGAGTATCCAGTAGAAACATTGGCTGAGATGAAAGCCATAATGAGGAAAAGGTTTGTGCCCTGCCATTACCACTGTGAGCTTCACCAAAAGCTAAGGAGATTCAATCAAGGAAGCCGAAGTGTTGAGGATTATTACCAGGAGTTGGAAACCCTCATTATCAGGGCAGACATTTCAGAAGATAGAGAAGCTACTATGGCAAGATTTTTAGGAGGACTTAATCATGACATTCAAGATAGAATGGAGCTGGAACATTATGTGGAGCTAGAGGAAATGTTGCACAAAGCTATACTGGTAGAACAGCAGCTAAAAAGAAGAAGTTATACTAGGCCAAGCTATGGAGCAGCTAACAATAAGCCAAGCTACCAAAGGGAAGGAAAACAGATTGCTAAAGTTGATTCCAAACCTTCAACAACCACTCAAGACGTCAAGGGAAAATCTGAAGCTACTACATCTACTAGAACAAGAGATGTGAAGTGTTTCAAATGCCAAGGAAGAGGGCATTATGCGAATGAATGCACCAAAAAGAAGATCATGATTCTGTTGGATAATGGTGAAATAGAATCTGAGGAAGAAGAATTCTTTTCTGATTATTCAGAAGAGCATCTTGTACCTCCTATGGCAGGAGAATTATTGGTAACAAGAAGAACCCTAAGCGTACAAAACAAAACCAAAGAACATGAGCAAAGAGAGAACCTGTTTCACTCAAGATGCCACGTCCAAGGAAAGGTTTGCAGCATCATTATTGATGGAGGCAGCTGCACTAACGTGGCTAGTGAAACTATGGTAAACAAGTTAGGTCTGGAAGTGTTCAAGCACCCAAAGCCGTATAAGCTGCAATGGCTTAATGAGTGTGGCGAAATGAAGGTAAGCAGCCAAGTCAAGGTACCTATTACCATTGGAAAGTACCAAGATGAGATCCTTTGTGATGTTTTACCAATGGAGGCTGGCCACATTCTGCTTGGAAGACCATGGCAATTTGATCGAAAGGTCATTCATGATGGTTACACCAACCAACACTCATTTGAACACAAAGGTAAGAAGATCACACTTGTTCCTATGACACCACAGGAGGTGTACCAAGATCAGCTTGTGTTGGAGCAAAGGAAAATAGCTGGAAATTCAAAGGAAACCATAAGAACCAAAAGTGACAGAGGCTGTGAGAACAAGAACAAGAAGCACTCAAGTTTCTTTGTGAGAACTGGTGGAGTTAAGAAGGCTCTCTTATCACAACAACCTGTTCTTTTGTTTATCTATAAGGAAGCTCTCATGAGCTTAATTAACATTGAACCGGTATTATCGAGTGAAGTGACTTCTATTTTGCAGGATTATGAAGATGTCTTTCCAGAAGAAAATCCAAAGGGGCTACCACCCATCAGAGGCATTGAACATCAGATTGATTTTGTACCTGGAGCCTCACTACCAAATAGACCAGCTTATAGAACCAACCCCGTTGAGACTAAGGAGATGCAAAGGCAAGTTAATGAACTAATAGAGAAGGGCTACATCAGGGAGAGCATGAGTCCTTGTGCTGTGCCAGTTCTACTTGTGCCAAAGAAAGATGGCAGCTGGCGCATGTGTGTTGATTCTAGAGCAATCAACAACATTACGGTAAAGTATCGCCATCCAATCTCTAGGTTAGATCACATGCTTGATGAATTGCATGGTTCCAGAATCTTTTCTAAGATAGATCTTAAGAGTGGGTACCATCAAATACGCATGAAAGAAGGGGATGAATGGAAAACTGCATTTAAAACTAAGCATGGATTATATGAATGGTTAGTCATGCCATTTGGGTTAACAAATGCACCTAGTACTTTCATGAGGCTGATGAATCATGTTCTTAGAGCATTCATAGGAGTCTTTGTTGTAGTATACTTTGATGACATCTTAATCTACAGCAAGAATCTAGAAGAGCATGCTAGTCATTTGACATCGGTTCTAAGTGTTCTTAGAAAAGAAAAACTATATGCCAATCTTAAGAAATGCACTTTTTGTACAGATAACATTGTGTTCCTAGGCTTTGTTATAAGTGCAGATGGTATTAAGGTTGATGAGGAGAAGGTCAAAGCTATTAAGGAATGGCCAAGTCCAAAAACAGTAGGAGAAGTGAGAAGTTTCCATGGGCTAGCTGGCTTCTATAGACGCTTTGTCAAGGATTTTAGCACTATTGCTGCCCCATTTACTGAAGTAATCAAGAAAGACATAGGATTCAAATGGGGACAAGCTCAAGAAAGCTCTTTCCAAGCTTTGAAAGAAAAGCTTACACATGCACCTCTTCTATCTTTACCTGATTTTTTTAAAACCTTTGAGATAGAATGTGATGCTTCTGGTATAGGTATTGGAGCTGTTTTGATGCAGGATAAGAAACCTATAGCCTATTTCAGTGAGAAGCTTAGAGGAGCCACCCTCAACTATCCAACCTACGACAAGGAATTGTACGCCTTGGTCCGTGCTTTGCAAACTGGGCAACACTACTTGTGCCCTAAGGAGTTCGTGATTCACACTGATCATGAGTCACTCAAGCACTTAAAGGGCCAACAGAAGCTGTACAAAAGGCATGCACGGTGGGTTGAGTTCATAGAAACATTTCCGTACGTCATTAAATACAAACAAGGTAAAGAGAATGTTGTGGCAGATGCATTGTCACGGAGGTATGCCTTACTCTCTACTCTTGATGCTAAGTTGTTAGGTTTTGAACAACTTAAAGAGCTATATGAAACTGACCCTGAATTTAAAGATGTATACATTCCTAGCAAAAAGTTCAAATCAGGAAAATACTATCGGCATGATGGATTCCTATTTTATAATAATAGATTATGTGTGCCTAACTGTTCCATTCGAGACTTGCTAGTTAGGGAAGCTAATGGAGGAGGACTGATGGGGCATTTTGGAGTTGCCAAAACCCTTAAAGTAATGCAAGATCATTTCCATTGGCCACACATGAAGAGAGACGTAGAAAGAATCTGTGCAAGGTGTGCCACATGCAAACAGGCTAAGTCTAAGGTTCAACCCCACGGTTTGTACACTCCTTTACCCATTCCTACTCATCCATGGATTGACATATCAATGGACTTTGTGGTTGGTTTGCCTAGAACTAAGACAGGAAAGGATTCTATCTTTGTTGTGGTTGATAGATTCTCTAAGATGGCTCATTTTATAGCATGTCACAAGACTGATGATGCATTGCATATAGCCAATCTGTTCTTTAAAGAGGTAGTTCGATTGCATGGAATGCCTAGGACCATAGTTTCTGATAGAGACACTAAGTTCTTGAGTTACTTTTGAAAAACTCTTTGGTCTAAGTTAGGACCTAAGCTGGTATTCTTTACAACATGTCACCCACAAACGGATGGTCAAACTGAAGTAGTTAATAGAACCTTGTCTACTTTATTGCGTGCATTAATCAAACGAAATCTTAGAACATGGGAAGAATGTTTACCACATGCTGAATTGGCATATAACCATTCTGTACATTCTGCTTCTAAGTATTCTCCTTTTCAAATTGTGTACGGTTTCAATCCTTTATCTCCTTTGGATCTAACCCCTTTGCCTTTAAGTGAAAGAGCTAGTATTGATGGAAAAAGAAAAGGTGAGATTGTTAAACAGATCCATGAGAATGCAAGGAAGAATATTGAGGCCAGAACCCAACAATATGCAAGAAAGGCCAACAAAGGAAGACGTGAAATGGTATTTGAGGTGGGAGACCTCGTGTGGATTCACTTGAGGAAAGAAAGATTTCCAGATGAAAGGAAATCCAAACTTATGCCCAGAATAGATGGACATTTCAAGATAGTTCAGAAGATCAGCAACAACGCCTACCAAATTGATCTTCAAGGTAAGTACAATGTGAGTTCAAGCTTCAATGTTTCTGAGCTTGTGCCTTTCATTGCAGATGAACCAGATTTGAGGTCAAATCCTTTTCAAGAGGAGGGGGATGATACGAGCATGGAAAGCACACAAAAGGAGAAGCTCATGGCTAGGAATGAACCAGTGGAACATGAAGAAGCTCTTGCACTACCAGCTGGACCATTAACCCGAGCCAATGCCAAGAAACTCAAAGAGGCAATCAGCTGCATGCTCAACAAGGAGAATGCACAACAAATTCACTTGAGCTTGATTGGAGAAGTGCCTAAAAGCTCTCTGATTTTAGTACAAGCTCAAGACAGCATACAAATGGGTATGTGATCCATTTGTACTCTTTTTCCCTTATCCAAGTTTTCTCCCATTGGGTTTTCTTAGATAGACAGCTCAATGACGAAAATGAATCACATTACAACCAGCCCAATTTGTTGTTTAAAATCAAAAGGAGTTTAATTCAAAATGATCAAAATTGGCGTCATCAAAGGGGGGGGGAATGTCTACATTCATAGTCAAAATAAGAGTTAATGAAGTCAAGGTCTTTGGTCAAGGTCTTTGGTCAAGTCTTCCCTTATAATTGTAACCAATTGAATGTTGTAGGCTCCTCATATTTAGGTCCCCCTATAGTATAAATAGGGGCTTTTAGTTGTAAACTTGATCATTCAACTTTTCAAATAAAAACAGCTTCTTTTCTTAAGATTGAGAGTGATTCTCTTCTTAATCTGATTGTTGGTGTGTAATATCCTTCAGTCAACATTTAGTAGCCTTAGTGTGTAATATCTAAGCTACTATCTTAGGTAAATCAGTAGTCTTTCCGCAGCTACTGTGTGACCCTTCAATCCACAACCTTTGAACAGATTGAATTTCGATTCATTCTGTTGCAAAGCCTATCTCAACCGCATCCAGAACTGCATTCCTTGGGAGGTTCGCATCATTTGCACTTCTGGCCCGTTGTCCTTAGTCGATCTTCCTCTAGGAGCTTGTCGACCCATAAGCTGAACTTGTGGAAGAGTGCTCTTGATCTGCTCCTTGTCATTGCTCTTGGTGGCACTACTGGTGTAGAGACTTCCTCTAGATGCATGTCCTGAAGCTGGTAGCTTATCTGGTCTGAGTCTCCTTGTGTAGAAGTTGAAATGCTCGTGTACTCGGCTGGATCGGCTGTACCGGCTGGACTGTGCGAAGTACTGGCCGGAATACCTTCTGGACCGGCCAAGTTGATCCCGGAGTCGGCGGCGTCACCAAGGGGACCGGTGGTGTCATCCATGTCGCCACCAATTGTGCCAGAGGCTTGGGCCTCTCCGCCGGCAATGCTGATTGGTCCGGTCCTGTTGGTCGAGGGTCCGGCGTACCGCTTGGGCCGACAGACGTGCCAAATGGCCCAGCTGTCTCGGGCAAGCTTCTTTGTCGGCCAGTCTGGTCTCCTGGCCGGACATACGACCTGATGTCCTCATCATCCCCTCCCTCTTCAGTAGGTTTTGACCTCAAAACTGGTTCATCTGCATGGAAAGGGGCTAAGTCAGTTACGTTGAACGTGTTGGACACATTAAACTCACCTGGGGGCTCGATCCGGTAGGCGTTGTTGTTGATCCTTTCCAGCACTCTGAATGGTCCATCAACTCTTGGTGCTAGCTTGGAACTCCTTAGGTTGGGGAACCTCTCATGCCGTAGGTGTAGCCACACCCAATCGCCTGGTTGAAAGATCATCTCCTTTCTTCCCTTGTTGGCATGAGTCACGTACTGCCCGGTCCTCTTCTCCAAGTTCTCTGCTACCTTATGGTGTAACTTCCTTATGAACTCTGCCTTGGATGCTCCGTTGAGGTTGGTCATCTCTGCTGGTGGCAGTGGCGTTTGCTCCAAAGGGGTGAGAGGGTTGAAGCCGTATACTACTTCAAATGGTGTCTTCTTGGTTGCTGAGTGCACGGCTCGGTTGTAAGCAAACTCTATGAATGGCAGGCACTCCACCCAAGTCTCTAGGTTCTTCCCTAGTGTATTCCTGAGAAGAGTTGATAGTGTCCGGTTGACAACTTCAGTTTGGTCATCGGTTTGAGGATTGCAGGTGGTAGAGAAGCGTAGCTTCGTGCCTATCTTCCTCCAAAGGGTCCTCCGGAAATGGCTGAGGAACTTGGTGTCCCTGTCTGATACGATGGTTCTTGGCACTCCATGAAGCCCTACTATGTCCCTGAAGAACAGCTCGGCTGTTTGCGTGGCATCATTGACATTAGCACATGGAATGAAATGTGCCATCTTGGAGAATCTGTCCACCACTACAAAGATTGCATCTTTGTGGTTGATCTTGGGCAGACCTAGAACGAAGTCCATTGAGATGTCTACCCATGGATGTGTTGGTATGGGCAGTGGGAGATACAACCCATGAGGGTGCACTCGGGACTTCGCCTTCTTGCAAGTGATGCACCTTGCACAATGAGCTTCTACTGATCTTTTGATGTGTGGCCAGTAGAAGTGCTCCTTGACCACTGCTAGAGTGTTGTCGACACCAAAGTGGCCCATGAGTCCTCCTCCATGAGCTTCTCGGATGATAAGCTCTCGTAATGATCCTTGTGGTATGCATAGCCTTCTCTCTCAGAACAAGAATCCCTCATGGATGTAAAACTTGCCATGACTCCCTGTGCCACAGTCCTTGTAGCTCTCAGCAAAGTCAGGATCATCCTTGTATAGGTCCTTGATGTGCTCGAATCCTAGGACTTTTGCCTCCATGGTGGATATCAAGGCAAACCTCCTTGATAGTGCATCGGCTACCACATTGTCTTTGCCCTTCTTGTACTTGACGATGTACGGGAAGGTCTCTATGAACTCCATCCACCTGGCATGTCTCCTCTTGAGATTGGTTTGCCCTCTGAGGTGTTTGAGAGTCTCGTGATCAGTGGGGATCCCAAACTTCTTGGACAGCAAGTAATGCTGCCAAGTCTCCAATGCTCAGACAAGGGCATAAAGCTCCTTGTCGTAAGTGGGGTAGTTCAGTGAGGCACCACCTAGCTTCTCACTGAAGTATGCCACTGGCCTCCCTCCTTGTGTTAGCACTGCTCCTATGCCTATTCCAGAGGCATCAGACTCCACTTCAAATATCTTGTTGAAGTCGGGCAGGACTAGCACTGGTGAATGTGTAAGGCTGTCCTTCAAGGCCTGGAATGCCTTATCCTGAGCTTCTCCCTAGCTGAGCTTCTTAAGGTCTATCTTGGAGAAGACCGTGGCTCCACTCAGCTCATCTAGCATGTCATCCAGCCGTGGTATCGGATGCCGGTACTTGACTGTGATGTTGTTGATTGCTTGGCAGTCCACGCACATTCGCCACGTCCCATCCTTCTTGGGCACAAGTAGCACTGGTACGGCACATGGACTGAGGCTCTCTCGAACATAGCCTTTCTTCAGAAGCTCCTTGACTTGCTTCTCAAGCTCCTTGGACTCCTCTGGACTCATCCGGTAGGTTGGCCGGTTGGCCAGGGCTGCTCCGGGCAAGAGGTCGATCTGGTGCTCTATGCCTCGTAGGGGAGGTAAGCCTGCTGGTATCTCTTCCGGGAACACATCCTGGAACTTGTTGAGGAGAGCTGCTACTTCAGGAGGTAGCTCTACCTGTTCTTTCTCTACATTCAACACTTCTTTGAAAACCATTAATAGCATTAGATCCTTCGAGGCTAAAGCTCTCCAGACATAACTTGGTTGAATAAGAAAATTAGATTTAATGAGCTTCTTTTCCTTACTCATTTGCTGTTGAAGCTCATGTACCTAGGCAGGTGTGAGAGGAGCTAGGCTGACCTTTCTTTTGTCATGCACTAAAGTGTAGAGATTTGTTCGGCCATCATGCCTGGTCTCTTTGTCAAACTGACATGGCCTTCCTAGTAGAAGATGGCCAGCTTGCATGGGCACCACGTCGCACACGACTTCGTCTTGGTACTTGCCCACACTGAATGGCACAGTGACTTGCTCGTGGATCTTGAGCTCCACTTTGTCATCGAGCCATCTCAATCTATATGGTCGAGGATGCCTTGTCTTCTCTAGACCTAGCTTATCAACCATGTACGCACTAGCAACGTTAGTGCAAGAACCACCATCTATGATGAGGTTACATACCTTGCCCTTGATGGTGCAACGGCTGTGGAAGATGTTCTCCCTTTGGATGGTCTCTGAAGGATCCACCATTGCACTGAGGATGCGTCTAGTGACCAGCACTTCCCCAACATCAGGGTACTCAATGTCACCGTATTCTCCTTCTGGTTCATAATCCTCTTCATCTTGGAACTCATACTCTCCAGCCTCCGTAATCAGCATGACCCGGTTGTTTGGGCACTCTGATACAAGCCTTGATTCAAGGATGTATGCGCGTGGGCTGTTTGTAGAAGATTAGGTGAGAAACTCAACCTTAGGCTTCTGGATAGGGGTTTTCTGGTTGGTAAACGATGGAAGGGTGAAGTGAACCACACGAGGGTGATGAACCTCGTGATAAATCACAAACTTAGAGCTAGGAGGGCTGGTCTCAACTAGGTTCTAAGCACACAAGATTCTTAGAGAGAAAACTTGTAGGGAAAAAGTTCTACTTTATTAATAATCAAAAGGTTGTCGAACTACAATGCTGGAAGGAGCCTTATTAATATGCTCGACAGCTTGACCTTCTAGGGTCGACTCAAATAAGAAAAAAGGAAAGTTTACAAAAGTGCACAAAAGGAAAAATACAAAAGTGTATAACCTAAAAAAGGACCTATTCCTAAAATGTTCTTGACTCAAAATGTAAAGCAACTAGATCCTACCCTGCAAAACAGAAAGAGGTATATTCGAATGTAAACTTTTAACTCACCTCACGGCCAAGAAATGGAAGGTGGCCGTCCTTGTGGCATGACGCGCCTTGCTCCTAGTCTTCGACTTGGAGTAGGGTTAAATATCTTTGGGCCCTGACCTCTCTTTCCACTAAAGCCCAAGTCTCTGATGTTCCTTGTGTTGTTGAGAAGCCTTTGGACTCTAATTTGCTCTTCTGGCCCATTGTCCTTAGCTGCTCTTCCTCTAGGAGCTTGTCGACCCATAAGCTGAATTTGTGGAAGAGTGCCCTTGATCTACTTCTTGTCATTGCTCCTTGAGGTACCACTGGTGTAGAGACTTCCTCTAGGTGCATGTCCTGGAGCTGGTAGCTCATCTGGTCCGAGTCTTCTTGTGTAGAAGTTGAAATGCGCGTGTACTCGGCTGGATCGGCTGTACCGGCTGGATTATGCGAGGTACTGGCTGGAATGCCTTCAAGACCGGCCAAGTTGATCCCGGAGTCGGTGGCATCACCAAGGGGACCAGCGGTGTCATCCACGTCGCCACCAAGTGTGCCGGAAGCTTGGGCCTCTCCGCCGGCAATGCTGACCGGTCTGGTCCAATTGGTCGAGGGTCCGACGGTACTGCTTGGTCCGGCAGACGTGCCAAATGGTCCGGCTGTCTCGGGCGAGCTTCCTGGTCGGCCAGTCTGGTCTCCTGGCTGGATTTACGACCTGATGTCCTCATCACAGGGACACCAAGTTCCTCAGACATTTTTGGAGGACCCTTTGGAGGAAGCTAGGCACGAAGCTGCTCTTCTCTACCACCTGCCATTCTCAAACCGATGGCCAAACTGAAGTAGTCACCCGGACATTATCGACTCTTCTTAGGACTACACTAGGGAAGAACCTCAAGACTTGGGTGGAGTACCTGCCATTAATAGAGTTTGAATACAACTGAGCCGTGCACTCAGCAACCAAGAAGACCCCTTTTGAAGTAGTCTACGGCTTCAACCCTCATACACCCTTTGGAGCAAACGCCATTGCCACCAGCAGAGATGACCAAGCTCAACGGAGCATCCAAGGTCGAGTTCATAAAGAAGATACACCAGAAGGTAGCAGAGAATTTGGAGAAGGGGACCGGGCAGTACGTGACTCATGCCAACAAGGGAAGAAAGGAGGTGATTTTTTAACTAGACGATTGGGTGTGGCTACACCTACGGCAGGAGAGGTTCCCCAACCTAAGGAGTTCCAAGCTAGCACCAAGAGGAGATGGACCATTCAGAGTGCTGGAGAGGATTAACAACAACGCCTACCGGATCGAGCTTCCAGGTGAGTTTAATGTGTCTAACACGTTCAACGTAACTGACTTAGCCCCTTTCCATGCAGATGAACTAGTGTTGAGGTCAAAACCTACTGAAGGGGGAGGAGATGATGGGGACATCAGGTCGTATGGCCGGCTAGGAGACCAGACTGGCCGACCAGGGAGCTTGCCCAAAACAGCCGGGCCATTTGGCACGTCTGCCGGCCCAAGCGGTACCGCCGGCCCAAGCGGTACCGCCGGGCCTTCGACCAGCCAGGCCGGACTGACCAACATTGCCGGCGGAGAGGCCCAAACCTCTGGCCCAACTGGCGGCGACGTGGATGACACCGCCGGCCCAATTGGTGATGCCGCCGGCTCCGGGATCAACTTGGCCGGCTCCGATGGCATTTCGGCCAGTACCTCGCACAGTCCAGCCAGTACCGCCGATCCAGCCGATTGCACCACCATTTCAAAATCTGCACAAGAAGACCCGGACAAGATAAGCTACCAGCTTCAAGACATGCATCTAGAGGAAGTCTCTACACCAGTGGTGCCACCAGGAGCAATGACAAGGAGCAGATCAAGGGCACTCTTCCACAAGTTCAGCTTGTGGGTCAACAGGCTCCTAGAAGATGCACGACAAGGAACAGTGGGCCCAGAGTGTGATGAGGAAATCAGGTCGTATGTCCGGCCAGGTGACCAGACTGGCTGACCAGGAACCTTGCCCGAGACAGCCGGGCCATTTGGCATGTCTGCCGGCCCAAGCGGTACCGCCAGACCCTCAACCAACAGGACCGGACCGATCAGCATTGCCGGCAGAGAGGCCCAAGCTTCCAGCACACTTGGTGGCGACATGGATGACACCATCGGTCCCCTTGGTGATGCCACCAACTCCGGGGTCAACTTGGCCGTTCCTGAAGGCATCCTGGCCAGTACCTCGCACATTTCAGCCGGTACAGCCGATCCAGCTGAGTACACGAGCATTTCAACTTCTACACAAGGAGACTCGGACTAGATAAGCTACCAAATTCAGGACATGCATCTAGAGGAATTTTCTACACCAATAGTGCCACCAGGAGCAATGACAAGGAGCAGATCAAGAGCACTCTTCCACAAGTTCAGCTTATGGGTCGACAAGCTCCTACAGGAAGATCGACTAAGGACAATGGGCCAGAAGTGCAAAGAAGAGTCTAATGGCTTCTCAACAATGCAAGGGACTTCAGAGACTTGGGCTTTAGTGGCAAGAGAAGTTAGGGCCCAATGATTCCTAACCCTACTCCAAGTCGAAGACTTGGAGCAAGGTGCGTGCATGCCACAAGAACGGCCACCTTCCATTTCTTGGCCGTGAGGTAAGTAAGGTAAGTTTCAATTCGAATATATGCCTCTTTCTATTTTGCAGGGTAGGATCTAGATTGTTTACATTTTTTGAGTCAAAGACATTTTAGGAATAGGTCCTTTTTCGGTTATGCACTTTTGTATATTTTCCATTTGTGCACTTTTGTAAACTTTTCTTTTCTTTCTTTGAGTCGACCCTAGAAGGTCAAGCTATCGAGCATATTAATAAGGCTCCTTCCACCATTGTAGTTCGACAACCTTTTCGATATTAATAAAGTAGAACTTTCTTCCAACAAGTTTTCTCTCTAAGAATCTTTTGCGCTTAGAACCTAGTTGAGACCAGCCCTCCTATCTCTAAGTTTGTGATTTATCACGAGGTTCATCACCCCTCGTGTGGTTCACTTCACCTTTCCATCGAATACCAACCCAAAAACCCCTATCCAAGAAGTCTAAGGTCGAGTTTCTCACCTAAACTTCTCCAAACAGCCCACGCGCATACATCCTTGAATCAACGCTTGTATCACCCTGTCTGACACGATGGTCCTTGGCACTCCATGAAACCGTACTATCTCCCTGAAGAACAGCTCGGCTGTTTGTGTGGCATCATTAACATTGACACACAGAATGAAATGTGCCATCTTGGAGAATCTGTCCACCACTACAAAGATTGCATCTTTGTGGTTGATCTTGGGCAGACCTAGAACGAAGTCCATTGAGATGTCTACCCATGGATGTGTTGGTATGGGCAGTGGGAGATACAACCCATGAGGGTGCACTCGGGACTTCGCCTTCTTGCAAGTGATGCACCTTGCACAATGAGCTTCTACTGATCTTTTGATGTGTGGCCAGTAGAAGTGCTCCTTGACCACTGCTAGAGTGTTGTCGACACCAAAGTGGCCCATGAGTCCTCCTCCATGAGCTTCTCGGATGATAAGCTCTCGTAATGATCCTTGTGGTATGCATAGCCTTCTCTCTCAGAACAAGAATCCCTCATGGATGTAAAACTTGCCATGACTCCCTGTGCCACAGTCCTTGTAGCTCTCAGCAAAGTCAGGATCATCCTTGTATAGGTCCTTGATGTGCTCGAATCCTAGGACTTTTGCCTCCATGGTGGATATCAAGGCAAACCTCCTTGATAGTGCATCGGCTACCACATTGTCTTTGCCCTTCTTGTACTTGACGATGTACGGGAAGGTCTCTATGAACTCCATCCACCTGGCATGTCTCCTCTTGAGATTGGTTTGCCCTCTGAGGTGTTTGAGAGTCTCGTGATCAGTGTGGATCACAAACTCCTTGGACAGCAAGTAATGCTGCCAAGTCTCCAATGCTCGGACAAGGGCATAGAGCTCCTTGTCATAAGTGGGGTAGTTCAGTGAGGCACCACCTAGCTTCTCACTGAAGTATGCCACTGGTCTCCCTCCTAGCACTGCTCCTATGCCTATTCCAGAGGCATCACACTCCACTTCAAACGTCTTGTTGAAGTCGGGAAGGACTAGCACTGGTGCGTGTAAGGCTGTCCTTCAAGGCCTGAATGCCTTCTCCTGAGCTTCTCCCCAGCTGAATCCCACGTTCTTCTTCACTACTGCCGTCAGTGGTGAGGCAATACTGCTGAAGTTGGGCACGAATCTCCTATAGAAGCTGGCCAGTCCGTGGAAGCTCCTTACTTGGCTGATGTTTCCTGGTGTTGGCCATTCTTGTATGGCTCGAATCTTCTCTTCATCAACCTGTAGGCCCTGTGAACTCACAACAAAACCTAAAAAGACAAGCTTATCAGTACAAAAGGTGCACTTCTTGAGATTGGCATAAAGCTCTTCTTGTCGAAGGGTTTTAAGGACCATCTCAAGATGTGTGAGGTGTTCCCGTAGGCACTTACTATAAACAAATATGTCATCAAAATAAACTACTACGAACTTACTGATGTACGCCCTAAGAACTTGGTTCATAAGGCGCATGAAGGTGCTTGGGGCATTAGTCAAGCCAAATGGCATGACTGTCCACTCGTAGAGTCCTTGCTTTGTCTTGAAAGCGGTTTTCCACTCATCACCTTCCTTCATTCTTACCTGGTGGTATCCACTTTGAGGTCTATCTTGGAGAAGATCGTGGCTCCACTCAGCTCATCTAGCATGTCATCCAGTCGTGGTATTGGATGCCTATACTTGACTGTGATGTTGTTGATGGCTCGGCAGTCCACACACATGCGCCAAGTTCCATCCTTCTTGGGCACTAGTAGCACTGGTACAGCACATGGACTGAGGCTCTCTCGAACATATCCTTTCTCCAGGAGCTCCTTGACTTGCTTCTCAAGCTCTTTGGACTCCTCTGGACTCATCCGGTAGGCTGGCCGGTTGGGCAGGGCTGCTCCGGCACTAGATCAATCTGATGTTCTATGCCACGTAAAGGAGGCAAGCCTGCTGGTATCTCCTCTGGAAATACATCCTGGAATTTGTTGAGGAGAGTTGCTACTTCATGAGGTAGCTCTACCTGTCCCTGTTCTATACTCAACACTTCCTTGAAAACCATTAGTAACATTAAGTCCTTCGAGGCTAAAGCTCTCCGGACATGACTAGGTTGAATAAGAAAGTTAGACTTGACAAGTTTCTTTTCCTTACTCATTTGGAGTTGTAGCTCATGTACTTGGGCAGGTGTAAGAGGAGCTAGGCTGACCTTTCTCTTGTCATGCACGAAGGTGTAGAGATTGGTTCGGCCATCATGCCTGGTCTCTTTGTCAAATTGCCATGGTCTTCCTAGTAGAAGATGGCCAGCTTGCATGGGCACCACGTCGCACACGACCTGGTCTTGGTACTTGCCCACACTGAATGGCACAGTGACTTGCTCATGAATCTTGAGCTCCACTTTGTCATCAAGCCATCTCAGTCTATATGGTCGAGGATGCCGTGTCCTCTCTAGACCTAGCTTATCAACCATATACGCACTAGCAACGTTAGTGCAAGAACCACCATCTATGATGAGGTTACATACCTTACCTTGATGGTGCAACGGCTGTGGAAGATGTTCTCCCTTTGGATGGTCTCTGAAGGATCCACCATTGCACTGAGGATACGTCTAGTGACCAGCACTTCCCCCACATCAGGGTACTCAATGTCACCATACTCTCCTTCTGGTTCATAGTCCTCTTCATCTTGGGACTCATATTCTCCTGCCTCCGTAATCAGCATGACTCGGTTGTTTGGGCACTCCCTTGAGATGTGTCCACGTCCCGTGCACTTGAAACAAGTTATGTCACGTGATCTTTGAGGGTTAGAAGACTTACCAGGCTCTCTCTGGTCACGGGTGGGTTCAGGAGGCTTGCTCTTGAACCTTGACTCGATCTCTACGCTTTTGCCTTTGTCCACTATCTTAGGCATGTTGCTTGGTGCCCAAGGTGTCTTAGGCTTGCTGCGGATGTCTTGGCTCTTACGTTGATGTGCTGTTCAGCTTGCACAGATAGGTGGAACAAGTCCTTGAAGTCGTTGTAGATTTGCCTTTCCACCTTGCAGCTGATCCTTTCTTGGAGTCCATCCAGGAATTGCGCCATCAATGCTTCTTCATCATCATTGAGCTCCAATCTGTTCCTTAACCTTTCGAACTCTTCATAGTACTCCTCTACTGATCTGGTACCCTGCTTAAGAGTACGAAAACGTCGTTGCAAATCCCTATGAAAGTAAGGTGGAACATACCTTTGTCGATGAGGTCTTTCATGTCGACCCATGAGTCTACGGGCCTCATTCTCTTCCTCCTTCTGTCAGATACCTCACGATCCCACCAGATGAGGGCATTGTCCGTGAGTTGTGCCACTGCCATTGAGACTGTCCTAGGTCCTGGTTGGTTGTAGTGATCAAAGATATGATCCATTCGCTTCTCCCAATCTAGGTACGCCTCGGGGTCTACTTTTCCTGCAAAAGTTGGAGGAGTTAGTTTAACATCAGGATGAATTACCCGGTTATAGGTGTGTTCATCTCCATCCTCATGACGTCTAGGAGGCATTCTTGGTCTCTGGTGAAGACCATATGGCTCAAAGCCATCATCTTCTGCCTCTGGTTGCCGTGGAGGTCCTCTCGGCCTATGGTGATAGTTATGAGGTTGCGTGTCCTCATCTCCATCTGGCTGGGGTTCCTCCTGTTCGTGCGTGTCCTAAGGTACTCAGGACCCTCAGGACGGTCTTGCTCAGCTCTCACGTGCCTTATGGCCTGGAATCTTACTGGTCTCTCCACGCGCTCCAACCTCTCGCCTATGGATGCGAGTTGTGTTTGGAGTGTGGTGAACATGGCCATCATGGCTTCAGCTGCGTCTCTATTCTCTTCTCCCATGGTGTGCTACAAAGAAAGAAGATAATTAGGGTGCTCCTAAATTATTAGGAGAGTTTCTTTTAATATGGGATTTGAAAAAAATGCAAAAAGGAAAATCCTAAGGAAAGGAAATTCGAAAAAAGGAAACTTCCTAGACAACTTGGGCTAGCTGTCCAATTCGAATTCTTTTAGTATCTTTTCTATTTTCTTTTTCTTTTCTTTTAATTAAACTTAAAAATAAAGGAAATATGACTTAAACAAAAAGGAAAACGTGAATGCAATGCAAAAGTGAATCTAAACCCTAGTGATACACGAGAGGCTAGATGCACTGGGTTTGGAGTTTGATGTTGTTTTTTTTTGATTTTTCTTGAATGCGACTTAAACTAATGCAAGAACTAAAAAAAAGACAAGCAAAAGGATAGAAACAACCTGGTTTAGGAGCTTTAAGCTCTGATACCAAAATGATACAAGCCTTGATTCAAGGATGTATGCGCGTGGGCTGTTTGTAGAAGATTAGGTGAGAAACTCAACCTTAGGCTTCTGGATGGGGGTTTTCTGGTTGGTAAAAGATGGAGGGTGAAGTGAACCACACGAGGGGTGATGAACCTCGTGATAAATCACAAACTTAGAGCTAGGAGGGCTGGTCTCAACTAGGTTCTAAGCACAAGATTCTTAGAGAGAAAACTTGTAGGAAAAAGTTCTACTTTATTAATAATCAAAAGGTTGTCGAACTACAATGCTGGAAGGAGCCTTATTAATATGCTCGACAGCTTGACCTTCTAGGGTCGACTCAAATAAGAAAAAGGAAAGTTTACAAAAGTGCACAAAAGGAAAATACAAAAGTGTATAACCTAAAAAGGACCTATTCCTAAAATGTTCTTGACTCAAAATGTAAAGCAACTAGATCCTACCCTGCAAAACAGAAAGAGGCATATATTCGAATGTAAACTTACCTTAACTCACCTCACGGCCAAGAAATGGAAGGTGGCCGCCCTTGTGGCATGCACGCCGCTTTGCTCCTAGTCTTCGACTTGGAGTAGGGTTAAATATCTTTGGGCCCTGACCTCTCTTGCCACTAAAGCCCAAGTCTCTGATGTTCCTTGTGTTGTTGAGAAGCCTTTGGACTCTAATTTGCTCTTCTGGCCCATTGTCCTTAGCTGCTCTTCCTCTAGGAGCTTGTCGACCCATAAGCTGAATTTGTGGAAGAGTGCTCTTGATCTGCTTCTTGTCATTGCTCCTGGAGGTACCACTGGTGTAGATACTTCTTCTAGGTGCATGTCCTGGAGCTGGTAGCTCATTTGGTCCGAGTCCTCTTGTGTGGAAGTATAAATGCGCGTGTACTCGGCTGGATCGGCTGTACCGGCTGGATTGTGCGCGGTACAGGCCGGGATGCCTTCAGGACCGGCCAAGTTGATCCCGAAGTTAGCGGCATCACCAGAGGGACCGGCGGTGTCATCCACGTCCCCACCAAGTGTGCCGGAAGCTTGGGCCTCTCCGCCGGCGATGCTGACCGGTCTGGTCCTATAGGTCGAGGGTCCGGCGGTACTGCCTGGTCCGGCAGACGTGCCAGATGGTCCTGCTGTCTCGGGCAAGTTTCCTGGTCGGCCAGTCTGGTCTCCTGGCTGGATGTACGACCTGATGTCCTCATCAGATGGGTAACCTCCTGTGAAGTCAACGTGTTGCACTCCTTTTTTTATTCACTCAACTTTTTATGTGTCTATCGCAAAACATCATATTTTCGAAATTCCATTAGTTTCAAACCGCGATGATCTACACGGCCAACAATTCTATTATGGAAAGCTCTCTCAAATATGTCTAATGTGCCAATTGGTCAATGTCACACTGGAAATGTTTTTGACCCCAAATTTTGATGTTTAGATGCTCTTTCGGACATTTTTCTTCGGCGGAAGCAATCACAACCTCAAAACCATTTTATCAGCTTTCTCAAACTCATCGCATCAACGATTCAAAAAATTTCAACAATCTAGATGAGGCTGACACATCGTGTGGATTATTTTTTATCAAGTGGAGCTTAAGAAGAAACATATTGAAAAAGTGAATGAACAACATATTTACGATTGCATGACATGTACCGGGTGCGATCATACTAGCACTAATGCACTGTATCCCATCAGAACTCTGCAGTAAATCGTGCTTGGGCGAGAGTATTACTCGGATGGGTGACCTCCTGGGAATTCCTCGTGTTGCACCTCTTTTTTGTTCACTCGGTTTTAATGTGTTTATCGTTAAACGTCATATTTTTGAAATGCCATAAGTTTTGCACCGCGAAGAACTACATGGCTGACAATAAAATTTTGGAAAGCTCTCTCAAAGATCTCTGACGTACCAATAGGTCAAACACCGATTGGAAATGTTTTCGACCCCAAATTTTTATGTTTAGATTCTCTTTCGGACGTTTTTCTCTACTGGAAGAAATCACAATCTCAAAACCATTTTGTCGGCCATCTAAAACTCATCGCATCAATGACCCAAAATATTTCAACCATCAAGACGAGGCCCACACATCTTGTGGATTCTTCTTTATCGTGGTGGAGCTCGAGAAGAAACATTGAAAACTAGATGAAGAGCATATTTGCGATTGAATGACATGCACTATCAGGTGCAATCATACCAATACTAATCCACCGAATCCCATCAGATCTGCAGTTAAGCGTGCTTGGGCGAGAGCAGTACTGGGATGTTTGACCTCTTTCAGATGTTTTTTCTCGGCGAAGCAATCATGAGCTTAAAACCATTTTATCCACCAACTAAAACTCATCGCATTTACGATCCAAACTTTTTCAACAATCTAGATGAGGCCAACACATCGTGTGAATTATTCTTCATCGAGTGGAGCTCAAGCAAAAACATTTAAAAAGGGACTGAAAAACATATTTACGATTGCATGACATGTACTACAGGGTGCGATCATAACAGCACTAATTCACCGGATCCCATCAGAACTCCGCAGTAAAGCGTGCTTGGGAGAGAGTAGTACTCATATGGGTGATACAAGCCGTGAATCAAGGCCGTAACACACTTGGACCGGTTGGAGAAGATTAGGCGACAAACTCGGCCTTAGGCTTCTTGAATGGAGTTTTCTGGTAGGTATAAGGTGGTGGGGTGAACTGAACCACACGAGGGGTGAAGAGCCTCGTGATAAATCAGAACTTAGAAGCTAGGAGGGCTGGTCTCAACTAGGGTTCTAAGCGATAGAGTTTTTAGGAGAAAACTCGTAAGAAAATTACTCTCTTTATTAATATCAAAAACTTGTCGAACTACAATGCTTAAAGGAGCCTTATTAATAGGCTCAGCAGCTTTGACCTTCTAGGGTCGACTCAAAAAAAAGGAAAAAATACAAAAGTGTATAAAGGAAATATTACAAAAGGGAATAACCGAAAAAGGACATCTACTTAAATGTTCCTGACTCAATAAATAGAAAACTACTAATTCCTACCCTGCAAAACAGAAAAGGCAAGTATATAATTGAAAACTTACCTTCTTACCATTCGGCCAAGAAATGGAAGGTGGCCGACCTTTGTTACACGCGCTTTACTCTTCAATTTGGAGTAGGATTAGGAAGTGTGGGGCCTTGACCTCTTTTGCCACAAGAGCCCAAGTCTCTAGAGTCCTTTGAGATGTTGAGAATCCCTTGGATCCATCCTTGTACTCTTGGCCCAATGCTCCTTGTCATTGGCCTTCTAGGAGCTTGTCTACCCACAAGTTGAACTTGTGGAAGAGTGTCCTTGTTCTGCAACTTGTCATGGCTCCTGGTGGCACCACTGGTGTAGAGACTTCATATATGTTCATGGTTTGAAGCTGGTATCTCATTTGATCCGAATCTCCTTGTGTAGAGGTGGAAATGGTGGTGTGATCGCTTGAGCCGGCTGGACCGTGTGTAGAGCTGGCCAAGTTGAGATCGGAGCCGACCAGATTGATTTGTGGGCCGGCGGCGTCACCAGCTGGGCCGGCGGTGTTAGTCACGTCGTCGCCAGTTGGGCCGGAGGTTTGGGCCTTTATGCCGGAGATGTTGGTCGGCCCGGCCCGGCTGATCGTAGGGCTGGCGGTACTGCTTGGCCCGGCAGACGTGCCAAATGGCCCGGCTGTCTCCAGCAAGCCTTCTGGTCGGCCATTTTGATCTTTGGTTGGCCAGAAAATCTGGTGTCCTCATCATCCTCTCCCCTTCAGTAGGTTTTGACCTCAGAATTGGTTCATCTGCAAGGAAAGGAGCTAAATCAGTCACATTGAATGTGTTAGACACTTTAAACTCACTTGGAAGTTCAAGCAGGTAGACGTTGTTTTTGATCCTCTCTAGCACTCTGAATGGTCCATCTCCTCTGTGGGCTTGCTTGGAACTTCTTAGGTTGGAGAATCTCTCTTGCCGTAGGTGTAGCCTCATCCAATCGTCTGGTTGGAAGATCATTTCCCTTCTCCCTTTGTTGGCATGAGTCACGTACTGCCCGGTCCTCTTCTCCAGGTTCTCTCCTACCTTCTGGTGCAAGCTCTTGATGAATTCTGCCTTAGATGCTCCATTGAGGTTGGTCATTTCTGCTGGTCGCAGTGGTGTTTGTAACGCGTTTGAGGGTTGAAGCCGTAGACCACTTCAAAAGGGGTATTCTTTGTGGCTGAATGCACAACTCGGTTATAAGCAAACTTAATGAATGGCAGGCACTCCACCCATGTCTTGAGGTTCTTCCCAAGTGTGGTCCTGATAAAAGTTGACAATGTCCGGTTGACCACTTTAGTTTGGCCATCGGTTTGGGGGTGGCACGTGGTAGAGAAGTGCAGCTTCGTGCCAAGCTTTCTCCAGAGGGTCCTCTAGAAGTGGCTGAAGAATTTGGTGTCTCTGTCTGACACGATTTTTCTGGGCACTCCATGAAGTTGTACTACCTCCATGAAGAACAGTTCTGTCGTTTGCATGGCATCATTCACATTGGCACACGATATGAAATGTGCCATCTTATAGAATCGGTCCACCACTACAAAGATAGCATCTTTGTGGTTGATCATGGGCAGAGCTAGAACAAAGTCCATGGAGATGTCTACCCATGGATGTGTAGGTATGGGCAGAGGGAGATACAAGCATGAGGGTGCACTCGGGACTTCACCTTCTTGCAACTGATGCACCTTGCACAATGGGCTTCTACTGACCTCTTGAAGTGTGGCCAATAGAAGTTCTCCTTGACCATGGCTAGTGTTTTGTCAACACCAAAGTGGCCCATAAGACCTCCTCCATGAGCTTCTTGGGTGATAAGCTCTCATAGAGATCCTTGTGGTATGCACAACCTTCTTTCCCGGAACAAGACCCCATCATGGACGTAGAACTTGCCATGACTCCCTGTGCCACACTCCTTGTAGCTCTCCGCAAAGTCAGGATCATCCTTATATGGGTCCTTGATGTGCTCAAATCCTAAGACCTTTGCTTCCATTGTATAGATCAAAGCAAACCTCCTTGATAATGCATCGGCTACCACATTATCCTTGCCCTTCTTGTATTTGATGACGTAAGGGAAGGTTTCTATGAACTCCATCCACCTAGCATGTCTTCTCTTGAGGTTGGTTTGCCCTCTAAGGTGTTTAAGTCTCATGATCAGTGTGGATCACAAACTCCTTGGACAACAAGTAATGTTGCGAAGTCTCCAAGGCTCGGACTAGGGAATAGAGCTCCTTGTCATAGGTGGGGTAATTCAGTGAGGCTCCACCTAACTTCTCACTGATGTATGCCACTGGTCTTCCTCCTTGGGTTAGCACCGCACCTATATCTATTCCAGAGACATCAAACTCCACCTCAAACGTCTTGTTGAAGTCGAGCAGGACTAGCACTGGTGCCTGAGTGAGGCTGTCTTTCAAGGCCTGGAATGCCTTCTCTTGAGCTTCTTCCCAGCTAAAACCCACATTATTCTTCACTTCTACCGTCAATGGTGAGGCAATGTGATGAGGACATCAGGTCCTACATCCAGCCAGGTGACCAGACTGGCCGACCAGGAAGCTTGCCCGAGACAGTAGGACCATCTGGCGCGCCTGCCGGACCAGACAGTACCGCCGGACCTTCGACCTATAGGACCAGACCGGTCAGCATCGCCGGCGGAGAGGCCCAAGCTTCCGGCACACTTGGTGGGG
>CM032156.1:19600071-19618376 GCA_018901935.1 Pugionium cornutum | reverse complement strand
CCCCACCAAGTGTGCCGGAAGCTTGGGCCTCTCCGCCGGCGATGCTGACCGGTCTGGTCCTATAGGTCGAAGGTCCGGCGGTACTGTCTGGTCCGGCAGGCGCGCCAGATGGTCCTGCTGTCTCGGGCAAGCTTCCTGGTCGGCCAGTCTGGTCACCTGGCTGGATGTACGACCTGATGTCCTCATCACACTCCCTTGAGATGTGTCCACGACCCCTACACTTGAAACAAGGGATGTCACGTGATCTTTGAGGGTTAGAAGACTTGCTCTTGAACCTTGACTCGATCTCTATGATCTTGCCCTTGTCTACGGGCTTAGGCATGTCGCTTGGTGCCCAAGGCGTCTTAGGCTTGCTGCAGATGTCTTGGCTCTTACGTTTGATGTGCTGCTCAGCCTGGACAGATAGGTGAAACAAGTCTTTGAAGTCATTGTAGATTTGCCTTTCCTCCTTGCAGCTGATTCTTTCTTGGAGTCCATCCAAGAATTGTGCCATCAATACTTCTTCATCATTATTGAGCTCCAGCCTGTTCCTTAGCTTCCCGAACTCTTCATAGTACTCCTCTACTGATCTGGTACCCTGCTTAAGAGTGCGAAAACGACGTTGCAAGTCCCTATGAAAGTAAGGTAAAACAAAACTTTGTCGCATGATATCTTTCATGTCGACCCATGAGTCCACGGGCCTCATTCTTTTCCTCCTTCGGTCAGATACCTCACGATCCCACCAGATGAGGGCATTGTTCGTGAGTTGTGCTACTACCATTGAGACTCTCCTAGGCCCTGGTTGGTTGTAATGATTGAAGATATGATCCATTCTTCTCTCCCAATCTAGGTAAGCCTCGGGGTCTACTTGATACAAGCCTTGATTCAAGGATGTATGCGCGTGGGCTGTTTGTAGAAGATTAGGTGAGAAACTCAACCTTAGGCTTCTGGATGGGGGTTTTCTGGTTGGGTAAGGATGGAAGGGTGAAGTGAACCACACGAGGGGTGATGAACCTCGTGATAAATCACAAACTTAGAGCTAGGAGGGCTGGTCTCAACTAGGTTCTAAGCGCACAAGCTTCTTTGAGAGAAAGTTCAATCTTTATTAATTAGCAAAAAGGTTGTCGAACTACAATGCTGGAAGGAGCCTTATTAACATGCTCGACAGCTTGACTTTCTAGGGTCGACTCAAACAAGGAAAAGGAAAGTTTACAAAAGTGCACAAAAGGAAAAAGATACAAAAGTGTATAACCAAAAAAAGGACCTATTCCTAAAATGTTCTTGACTCAAAATGTAAAGCATCTAGATCCTACCCTGCAAAACAGAAAGAGGCATATATTCGAATTGAAACTTACCTTAACTTACCTCACGGCCAAGAAATGGAAGGTGGTCGTCCTTGTGGCATGCAGGCGCCTTGCTCCTAGTCTTCGACTTGGAGTAGGGTTAAAAATCTTTGGGCCTTGACCTCTCTTGCCACTAAAGCCCAAGTCTCTGATGTTCCTTGTGTTTTGAGAAGCCTTTGGACTCTACTTTGCTCTTCTGGCCCATTGTCCTTAGCTGATCTTCCTCTAGGAGCTTGTCGACCCATAAGCTGAATTTGTGGAAGAGTGCTCTTGATCTGCTTCTTGTCATTGCTCCTGGAGGTACCACTGGTGTAGATACTTCTTCTAGGTGCATGTCCTGGAGCTGGTAGCTCATTTGGTCCGAGTCCTCTTGTGTGGAAGTATAAATGCGCGTGTACTCGGCTGGATCGGCTGTACCGGCTGGATTGTGCGCGGTACAGGCCGGGATGCCTTCAGGACCGGCCAAGTTGATCCCGAAGTTAGCGGCATCACCAGAGGGACCGGCGGTGTCATCCACGTCCCCACCAAGTGTGCCGGAAGCTTGGGCCTCTCCGCCGGCGATGCTGACCGGTCTGGTCCTATAGGTCGAAGGTCCGGCGGTACTGTCTGGTCCGGCAAACGTGCCAGACGGTCCTGCTGTCTCGGGCAAGCTTCCTGGTCGGCCAGTCTGGTCTCCTGGCTGGATGTACGACCTGATGTCCTCATCACTACTTTTCCTGCAAAACTTGGAGGAGTTAGCTTAACATCAGGATGAGTTACCCAGTTGTATGCGTGTTCATCTCCATCCTCATGATGTCTAGGAGGCATCCTTGGTCTCTGGTGAAGACCATTTGGCTTGAAGCCATCATCTTCTACCTCTTGTTACCGTGGAGGTCCTCTCGGCCTATGGTGATAGTTATGAGGTTATGTGTCCTCATCTCCATCTGGCTGGGGCTCCTCCTGTTTGTGCCGTGTCCTAAGGTGCTCAGGACCCTCAGCACGGTCTTGCTCAGCTCTCACGTGCCTTATGGCCTGGAATCTCACAGGCCTCTCCACGCGCTCCAACCTCTCGCCTATTGATGCAAGTTGTGTTTGAAGGGTGGTGAACATGGCCATCGTGGCCTCGGCTGCATCTCTATTTTCTTCTCCCATTGCGTACTACAAGGAAGAAAACAAGTTATCCTGCTCCTAGAATCGATTAGGAGAGTGCTTATATAGAGAATTCAAAATTTATGCAAAAAGGAAAATCTGAGAAAAGGAAAGATTTGAAAAAAATAGAAGATTTGAAAAAATGGAAACTTTCTTGACAACTATTGCTAGCTGTCCAATTCGAATTCTATTAGTATTTTTCCTATTTTCTTTTTCTTTTCTTTTTAATTTAACTTAAAAATAATGAAAATATGATTTAAACAAAAGGAAAACGTGAATGGCAATGCAAAAGTGAATCTAAACCCTAGTGATACACGTAGGAGCTAGATGCACTCGGTTTGGAGTTTGATGTTATTTTTTTGATTTTTCGTGAATGAAACTTAAACTAATGCAAGAACTCGAAACAAAACAAGTTAAACGATAGAAACAACCTGGTTTAGGAGCTTTAAGCTCTGATACCAAAATGATACAAGCCTCAATTCAAGGCTTATATGCGCGTGGGCTGTTTGGAGAAGGTTAGGTGAGAAACTCGACCTTAGACTTCTTGGATAGGGGTTTTTGGGTGGGTATTCGATGGAGGGGTGAAGTGAACCACACGAGGGGTGATGAACCTCGTGATAAATCACAAACTTAGAGATAGGAGGGCTGGTCTCAACTAGGTTCTAAGCGCAAAAGATTCTTAGAGAGAAAACTTGTTGGAAGAAAGTTCTACTTTATTAATATCGAAAAGGTTGTCGAACTACAATGGTGGAAGGAGCCTTATTAATATGCTCGATAGCTTGACCTTCTAGGGTCGACTCAAAGAAAGAAAAGAAAAGTTTACAAAAGTGCACAAATGGAAAATATACAAAAGTGCATAACCGAAAAAGGACCTATTCCTAAAATGTCTTTGACTCAAAAAATGTAAACAATCTAGATCCTACCCTGCAAAACAGAAAGAGGCATATATTCAAATTGAAACTTACCTTACTTACCTCACGGCCAAGAAATGGAAGGTGGCCGTTCTTGTGGCATGCACGCACCTTGCTCCAAGTCTTCGACTTGGAGTAGGGTTAGGAATCATTGGGCCCTAACTTCTCTTGCCACTAAAGCCCAAGTCTCTGAAGTCCCTTGCATTGTTGAGAAGCCATTAGACTCTTCTTTGCACTTCTGGCCCATTGTCCTTAGTCGATCTTCCTGTAGGAGCTTGTCGACCCATAAGCTGAACTTGTGGAAGAGTGCTCTTGATCTGCTCCTTGTCATTGCTCCTGGTGGCACTATTGGTGTAGAAAATTCCTCTAGATGCATGTCCTGAATTTGGTAGCTTATCTAGTCCGAGTCTCCTTGTGTAGAAGTTGAAATGCTCGTGTACTCAGCTGGATCGGCTGTACCGGCTGAAATGTGCGAGGTACTGGCCAGGATGCCTTCAGGAACGGCCAAGTTGACCCCGGAGTTGGTGGCATCACCAAGGGGACCGATGGTGTCATCCATGTCGCCACCAAGTGTGCTGGAAGCTTGGGCCTCTCTGCCGGCAATGCTGATCGGTCCGGTCCTGTTGGTTGAGGGTCTGGCGGTACCGCTTGGGCCGGCAGACATGCCAAATGGCCCGGCTGTCTCGGGCAAGGTTCCTGGTCAGCCAGTCTGGTCACCTGGCCGGACATACGACCTGATTTCCTCATCACACTCTGGGCCCACTGTTCCTTGTCGTGCATCTTCTAGGAGCCTGTTGACCCACAAGCTGAACTTGTGGAAGAGTGCCCTTGATCTGCTCCTTGTCATTGCTCCTGGTGGCACCACTGGTGTAGAGACTTCCTCTAGATGCATGTCTTGAAGCTGGTAGCTTATCTTGTCCGGGTCTTCTTGTGCAGATTTTGAAATGGTGGTGCAATCGGCTGGATCGGCGGTACTGGCTGGACTGTGCGAGGTACTGGCCGAAATGCCATCGGAGCCGGCCAAGTTGATCCCGGAGCCGGCGGCATCACCAATTGGGCCGGCGGTGTCATCCACGTCGCCGCCAGTTGGGCCAGAGGTTTGGGCCTCTCCGCCGGCAATGTTGGTCAGTCCGGCCTGGCTGGTCGAAGGCCCGGCGGTACCGCTTGGGCCGGCGGTACCGCTTGGGCCGGCAGACGTGCCAAATGGCCCGGCTGTTTTGGGCAAGCTCCCTGGTCGGCCAGTCTGGTCTCCTAGCCGGCCATACGACCTGATGTCCCCATCATCTCCTCCCCCTTCAGTAGGTTTTGACCTCAACACTAGTTCATCTGCATGGAAAGGGGCTAAGTCAGTTACGTTGAACGTGTTAGACACATTAAACTCACCTGGAAGCTCGATCCGGTAGGCGTTGTTGTTAATCCTCTCCAGCACTCTGAATGGTCCATCTCCTCTTGGTGCTAGCTTGGAACTCCTTAGGTTGGGGAACCTCTCCTGCCGTAGGTGTAGCCACACCCAATCGTCTAGTTAAAAAATCACCTCCTTTCTTCCCTTGTTGGCATGAGTCACGTACTGCCCGGTCCCCTTCTCCAAATTCTCTGCTACCTTCTGGTGTATCTTCTTTATGAACTCGACCTTGGATGCTCCGTTGAGCTTGGTCATCTCTGCTGGTGGCAATGGCGTTTGCTCCAAAGGGTGTATGAGGGTTGAAGCCGTAGACTACTTCAAAAGGGGTCTTCTTGGTTGCTGAGTGCACGGCTCAGTTGTATTCAAACTCTATTAATGGCAGGTACTCCACCCAAGTCTTGAGGTTCTTCCCTAGTGTAGTCCTAAGAAGAGTCGATAATGTCCGGGTGACTACTTCAGTTTGGCCATCGGTTTGAGAATGGCAGGTGGTAGAGAAGAGCAGCTTCGTGCCTAGCTTCCTCCAAAGGGTCCTCCAAAAATGTCTGAGGAACTTGGTGTCCCTGTGATGAGGACATCAGGTCGTAAATCCAGCCAGGAGACCAGACTGGCCGACCAGGAAGCTCGCCCGAGACAGCCGGACCATTTGGCACGTCTGCCGGACCAAGCAGTACCGTCGGACCCTCGACCAATTGGACCAGACCGGTCAGCATTGCCGGCGGAGAGGCCCAAGCTTCCGGCACACTTGGTGGCGACGTGGATGACACCGTCGGTCCCCTTGGTGATGCCACCAACTCCGGGATCAACTTGGCCGGTCCTGAAGGCATCCCGGCCAGTACCTCGCACATTCCAGGCGGTACAGCCGATCCAGCTGAGTGCACGAGCAATTCAACTTCCACACAAGGAAACTTGGACCAGATAAGCTACCAGCTTCAGGACATGCATCTAGAGGAAGTATCCACACCAGTAGTGCCACCAGGAGTAATGACAAGAAGCAGATCAAGGGCACTCTTCTACAAATTCAGCTTATGGGTCGCCAAGCTCATAGAGGAAGATCAACTAAGGACAATGGGTCAGAAGTGCAAAGTAGAGTCCAAAGGCTTCTCAACAACACAAGGGACATCAGAGACTTGGGCTTTAGTGGCAAGAGAGGTCAGGGCCTAAAGATTCTTAACCATACTCCAAGTCGAAGACTCGGAGCAAGGTGCGTGCATGCCACAAGGACGGCCACCTTCCATTTCTTGGCCGTGAGGTAAGTTAAGGTAAGCTTCAATTCGAATATATGCATCTTTCTGTTTTGCAGGGTAGGATCAGATTCTTTACATTTTTGAGTCAAGAACATTTTAGGAATAGGTCCTTTTTCGGTTATACACTTTTGTATCTTTTCCATTTGTGCACTTTTGTAAACTTTCCTTTTCTTTATATGAGTCAACCCTAGAAGGTCAAGCTGTCGAGCTTTTTCCCCAACAAGTTTTCTCTCAAGAATCTTGTGTGCTTAGAATCTAGTTGAGACCAGCCCTCCTAGCTCTAAGTTTGTGATTTATCACGAGGTTCATCACCCCTCGTGTGGTTCACTTCACCTTTCCATCGAATACCAACCCAAAAACCCCTATCCAAGAAGTCTAAGGTCGAGTTTCTCACCTAAACTTCTCCAAACAGCCCACGCGCATACATCCTTGAATCAACGCTTGTATCACCCTGTCTGACACGATGGTCCTTGGCACTCCATGAAACCGTACTATCTCCCTGAAGAACAGCTCGGCTGTTTGTGTGGCATCATTAACATTGACACACAGAATGAAATGTGCCATCTTGGAGAATCTGTCCACCACTACAAAGATTGCATCTTTGTGGTTGATCTTGGGCAAACCTAGAACAAAGTCCATTGAGATGTCCACCCAATGACGTGTAGGTATGGGCAGTGGGAGATACAACCCATGAGGGTGCACTCGGGACTTCGCCTTTTTGCAAGTGATGCACCTTGCACAATGGGCTTCTATTGACCTTTTGATGTGCGGCTAGTAGAAGTGCTCCTTGACCACTGATAGAGTCTTGTCGACACCAAAGTGGCTCATGAGTCCTCCTCCATGAGCTTCTCGGATGATAAGCTCCCGTAACGATCCTTGTGGTATGCACAGCCTTCTCTCTCGGAACAAGAACCCCTCTTGGAGGTAGAACTTGCCATGACTCCCTATGGCACACTCCTTGTAGCTCTCAGCAAGGTCAGGATCATCGTTATATAGGTCCTTAATGTGCTCGAACCCTAAGACATTTGCCTCCATGGTGGATATCAAGGCAAACCTCCTTGATAGTGCATCGGCCACCACATTGTCTTTTCCCTTCTTGTACTTGATGACGTACAGGATGGTCTCTATGAACTCCATCCACCTGGCATGTCTCCTGATGAGGACATCAGGTCGTACATCCAGCCAGGAGACCAGACTGGCCGACCAGGAAACTTGCCCGAGACAGCAGGACCATCTGGCACGTCTGCCGGACCAGGCAGTACCGCCGGACCCTCGACCTATAGGACCAGACCGGTCAGCATCGCCGGCGGAGAGGCCCAAGCTTCCGGCACACTTGGTGGGGGCGTGGATGACACCGCTGGTCCCTCTGGTGATGCCGCCAACTCCTGGATCAACTTGGCCGGTCCTGAAGGCATCTCGGCCAGTACCGCGCACAATCCAGCCGGTACAGCCGATCCAGCCAAGTACACGCGCATTTCTACTTCCACACAAGAGGACTCGGACCAAATGAGCTACCAGCTCCAGGACATGCACATAGAAGAAGTATCTACACCAGTGGTACCTCAAGGAGCAATGACAAGAAGCAGATCAAAGGCACTCTTCCACAAATTCAGCTTATGGGTCGACAAGCTCCTAGAGGAAGAGCAGCTAAGGACAATGGGCCAGAAGAGCAAATTAGAGTCCAAAGGCTTCTCAACAACACAAAGAACATCAGAGACTTGGGCTTTAGTGGCAAGAGAGGTCAGGGCCCAAAGATTTTTAACCCTACTCCAAGTCGAAGACTAGGAGCAAGGAGCGTGCATGCCACAAGGACGGCCACCTTCCATTTCTTGGCCGTGTGGTAAGTTAAGGTAAGTTTCAATTCAAATATATGCCTCTTTCTGTTTTGCAGGGTAGGATCTAGAATATTTACTTTTATTGAGTCAAAGACATTTTAGGAATAGGTCCTTTTTCGATTATACACTTTTGTATCTTTTCCTTTTGTGCACTTTTGTAAGTTTTCCTTTTCTTATTTGGGTCGACCCTAGAAGGTCAAGCTGTCGAGCATATTAATAAGGCTCCTTCCAGCATTGTAGTTTGACAACCTTTTTTGATATTAATAAAGATAGAACTTTTTCCCCAACAAGTTTTCTCTCAAGAATCTTGTGCGCTTAGAACCTAGTTGAGACCAGCCCTCCTAGCTCTAAGTTTGTGATTTATCACGAGGTTCATCACCCCTCGTGTGGTTCACTTCACCCTTCCATCTTTTACCAACCAGAAAACCCCTATCCAGAAGCCTAAGGTTGAGTTTCTCACCTAATCTTCTACAAACAGCCCACGCGCATACATCCTTGAATCAAGGCTTGTATCATTTTGGTATCGGAGCTTAAAGCTCCTAAACCAGGTTTTTTCTATCCTTTTGCTTGTTTTGTTTTGTGTTCTTGCATTAGTTTAAGTCGCATTCAAGAAAATAAAAAAAAAATAACCTCAAACTCCAAACCGAGTGCATCTAGCCTCCTACGTGTATCACTAGGGTTTAGATTCACTTTTTGCATTGCATACACGTTTTCCTTTTGTTTAATTCATATTTCCTTTATTTTTAAGTTTAATTAAAAAGAAAAGAAAAAGAAAATAGAAAAGATACTAAAAGAATTCGAATTGGACAGCTAGCACAAGTTGTCTAGGAAGTTTCCTTTTTTTTGAATTTCCTTTCTTTAGAATTTTTCCTTTTGCATTTTTTCAAACCACATATAAAAAGAAAACTCTCCTAATAATTTAGGAGCACCCTAATTGTCTTCTTTCTTTGTAGCACACATGGGAGAAGAGAATAGAGACGCAGCTGAAGCCATGATGGCCATGTTCACCCCACTCCAAACACAACTCGCATCCATAGGCGAGAGGTTGGAGCGCGTGGAGAGACCAGTGAGATTCCAGGCCATAAGGCACGTGAGAGCTGAGCCAGATCGTCCTGAGGGTCCTGAGTACCTTAGGACACGGCACGAACAGGAGGAACCCCAGCCAGATGGAGATGAGGACACACAACCTCATAACTATCACCATAGGCCGAGAGGACCTCCACGGCAACCAGAGGCAGAAGATGATGGCTTTGAGCCATATGGTCTTCACCAGAGACCAAGAATGCCTCCTAGACGTCATGAGGATGGAGATGAACACACCTACAACCGGGTAATTCATCCTGATGTTAAACTAACTCCTCCAAGTTTTGCAGGAAAAGTAGACCCCCAGGCTTACCTAGATTGGGAGAAGCGAATGGATCATATCTTTGATCACTACAACCAACCAGGACCTAGGAGAGTCTCAATGGCAGTAGCACAACTCACGGACAATGCCCTCATCTGGTGGGATCGTGAGGTATCTGACAGGAGGAGGAAGAGAATGAGACCCGTAGACTCATGGGTCGACATGAAAGACCTCATGCAACAAAGGTTTGTTCCACCTTACTTTCATAGAGATTTGCAACGTCGTTTTCGTACTCTTAAGCAGGGTACCAGATCAGTAGAGGAGTACTATGAAGAGTTCGAGAAGTTAAGGAACAGATTGGAGCTCAATGATGATGAAGAAGCATTGATGGCACAATTCTTGGATGGACTCCAAGGAAGGATCAGCAAGGTGGAAAGGCAAATCTACAATGACTTGACTTCCACCTATCTGTGCAAGCTGAGCAGCACATCAACGTAAAACCAAGACATCCAGCAAGCCTAAGACACCTTGGGCACCAACATACCCAAGACCGTGACAAAGGCAAGGCATTGTGATCGAGTCAAGGTTCAAGAGCAAGCCTCCTGAACCCACCCGTGACCAGAGAGAGCCTGGTAAGTCTTCTAACCCTCAAAGATCACGTGACATAACTTGTTTCAAGTGCAGGGGACGTGGACACATCTCAAGGAGTGCCCAAACAACGAGTCATGCTGATTACGGAGGCAGGAGAATATGAGTCCCAAGATGAAGAGGACTATGAACCAGAAGGAGAGTATGGTGACATTGAGTACCCTGATGTGGGGAAGTGCTGGTCACTAGACGTATCCTCAGTGCAATGGTGGATCCTTCAGAGACCATCCAAAGGAGAACATCTTCCACAGCCGTTGCACCATCAAGGGCAAGGTATGTAACCTCATCATAGATGGTGGTTCTTGCACTAACGTTGCTAGTGCATATATGGTTGATAAGCTAGGTCTAGAGAAGACAAGGCATCCTCGACCATATAGACTGAGATGGCGCGATGACAAAGTGGAGCTCAAGATCCATGAGCAAGTCACTGTGCCATTCAGTGTGGGCAAGTACCAAGACCAAGTCGTGTGCGACGTGGTGCCCATGCAAGCTGGCCATCTTCTACTAGGAAGACCATTGCCATTTGACAAAGAGACCAGGCATGATGGCCGAGCCAATCTCTACACTTTTGTGCATGACAAAAGAAAGATCAGCTTGGCTCCTCTTACACCTGCCCAGGTACAGGAGCTACAACTCTAAATGAGTAAGGAAAGAAACTTATCAAGTCTAATTTTCTTATTCAACCAAGCCATGTCCGGAGAGCTTTAGCCTCGAAGGATTTAATGTTACTAATGGTTTTCAAGAAGTGTTGAGTGTAGAACAGGGACAGGTAGAGCTACCTCCTGAAGTAGCAACTCTCCTCAACAAATTCAGGATGTATTTCCAGAGGAGATACCAGCAGGCTTGCCTCCTTTACGTGGCATAGAACACCAGATTGATCTAGTGCCCGGAGCAGCCCTGCCCGGCCAGCCTACCGGATGAGTCAGAGGAGTCCAGCTTGAGAAGCAAGTCAGCTCCTGGAGAAAGGATATGTTGAGAGCCTCAGTCCATGTGCTGTACCAGTGCTACTAGTGCCCAAGAAGGATGGGACTTGGGCATGTGCGTGGACTGCCGAGCAATCAACAACATCACAGTCAAGTATAGGCATCCAACCACGACTGGATGACATGCTAGATGAGCTGAGTGGAGCCACGGTCTTTCTCCAAGATAGACCTCAAGAGTGGATACCACCAGGCCAGGATGAAAGAAGGTGATGAATGGAAGACTGCTTTCAAGACAAAGCAAGAGCTCTACGAGTGGACAGTCATGCCATTTGACTTGACTAATGCCCCAAGCACCTTCATGCGCCTTATGAACCAAGTTCTTAGGGCGTACATCAGTAAGTTTGTAGTGGTTTACTTTGATGACATACTAGTTTATAGTAAGTGCCTACGGAACACCTCACACATCTTGAGATGGTACTTAAAACCCTTCGACAAGAAGAGCTTTATGCCAATCTCAAGAAGTGCATCTTTTGTACTGATAAACTTGTCTTTTTAGGTTTTGTTGTAAGTTCACACGGCCTACAGGTTGATGAAGAGAAGATTCGAGCCATACAAGAATGGCCAACACCAGGCAACATCAGCCAAGTAAGAGCTTCCACGGACTGGCCAGCTTCTATAGGAGATTCGTGCCCAACTTCAGCAGTATTGCCTCACCATTGACGGCAGTAGTGAAGAAGAACGTGGAATTCAGCTGGGGAGAAGCTCAGTAGATGGCATTCCAGGCCTTGAAGGACAGCCTTACACGCACCAGTGCTAGTCCTTCCCGACTTCAACAAGACGTTTGAAGTGGAGTGTGATGCCTCTGGAATAGGCATAGGAGCAGTGCTAACCCAAGGAGGGACCAGTGGCATACTTCAGTGAGAAGCTAGGTGGTGCCTCACTGAACTACCCACTTATGACAAGGAGCTCTATGCCCTTGCCCGAGCATTGGAGACTTGGCAGCACTACTTGCTGTCCAAGGAGTTTGTGATCCACACTGATCATGAGACTCTCAAACACCTCAGAGGGCAAACCAATCTCAGAGGAGACATGCCAGGTGGATGGAATTCATTGAGACCTTCCCGTATGTCATCAAGTACAAGAAGGGCAAAGATAATGTGGTAGCCGATGCACTATCAAGGGGGTTTGCCTTGATATCAACCATGGAGGCAAAGGTCCTAGGGTTCGAGCACATCAAGGATCTATACAAGGATGATCCTGACCTTGCTGAGAGCTACAAGGAGTGTAGCACAGGGAGTCATGGCAAATCCTACATCCATGAGGATTCTTGTTCCGAGAAAGAAGGCTGTGCATACCACAAGGATCACTAAGGAAGCTTATCATCCGAGAAGCTCATGGAGGAGGACTCATGGGCCACTTTGGTGTCGACAAGACTCTAGCAGTGGTCAAGGAGCACTTCTACTGGCCACACATCAAGAGGACAGTAGAAGCACATTGTGCAAGATGCATTACTTGCAAGAAGGCAAAGTCCGAGTGCAACCTCACGGGTTGTATCTCCCACTGCCCATACCAACACATCCATGGGTGGACATCTCGATGGATTTTGTTCTAGGTCTGCCCAAGATCAACCACAAAGATGCAATCTTTCTAGTGGTGGACAGATTCTCCAATATGGCACACTTCATCCCATGTGCCAATGTCAATGATGCCACGCAAATAGCTGAGCTGTTCTTCAGGGAGATAATACGGCTTCATGGAGTGCCAAGGACCATCGTATCAGATAGGGACACCAAGTTCCTCAGCCATTTCTGGAGGACCCTTTGGAGAAAGCTAGGCACAGCTACTCTTCTCAACCACTTGCCATCCTCAAACCGATGGCCAAACTGAAGTTGTCAACAGGACCCTATCAACTCTTCTCAGAACAACACTAGGGAAGAATCTAAAGACTTGGGTGGAGTGCCTGCCATTCATTGAGTTCGTCTACAACCGAGCCGTGCACTCAGCAACTAAGAAGACCCCATTTGAAGTGGTATACGGTTTCAACCCTCTCACCCCATTGGAGCAAACACCACTGCCACCAGCTGAGATGACCAACCTCAACGGAGCATCCAAGGCAGAGTTCATAAGGAGGTTACACCAGAAGGTAGCAGAAAACTTGGAGAAGAGGACGGACAGTACGTGACTCATGCCAACAAGGGAAGAAAGGAGGTGATCTTTAAACCAGGCGATTGGGTGTGGCTACACCTACGGCAGGAGAGGTTCCCAAACCTAAGGAGTTCAAGCTAGCACCAGAGGAGATGGACCATTCAGAGTGCTCGAGAGGATCAACAACAAGCCTACGGATCGAGCTGCCAGGTGAGTTTAATGTGTCCAATCGTTCAATGTTACTGACTTGGCCCCTTTCCATGCAGATGATCCAGTTTGAGGACAAAACCTACTGAAGAGGAGGGAATGATGAGAACATCAGGTCGTACATCCAGCCAGGAGACCAGACTGGCCGGCCAGGAAGCTTGCCCGAGACAGCAGGACCATCTGGTGCGCCTGCCGGACCAGACAGTACCGCGGACCCTCGACCTATAGGACCAGACCGGTCAACATCGCCGGTGGAGAGGCCCAAGCTTCCGGCACACTTGGTGGGGACGTGAATGACACCGCCGGTCCCCCTGATGACACCGCCGACTCCGGGATCAACTTGGCCGGTCCTGAGGTCATTCCGGCCAGTACCGCCACAGTCCAGCCGGTACAGGCGATCCAGCCGAGTACACGCGCACTTCCACTTCTACACAAGAGGACTCGGACCAAATGAGCTACCAGCTCCAGGACATACACTTAGAGGAAGTCTCAACACCAGTAGTACCTCAAGGAGCAATGACAAGAAGCAGATCAAGGGCGCTCTTCCACAAATTCAGCCTATGGGTCAACAAGCTTCTAGAAGAAGAACGACTAAGGACAATGGGCCAGAAATACAAGGAAGAGTCCAATAGCTTCTCAACAACACAAGGGACATCAGAGACTTGGGCTTTAGTGGCAAGAGAGGTCAGGGTCCAAAGATTCTTAACCCTACTCCAAGTCGAAGACTAGGAGCAAAGCGTGTGCATGCCACAAGGACGGCCACCTTCCATTTCTTGGCCATGAGGTAAGTTAAGGTAAGTTTAAATTTGAATATATGCCTCTTTCGGTTTTGCAGGGTAGGATCTAGAATATTTACTTTTATTGAGTCAAAGACATTTTAGGAATAGGTCCTTTTTCGGTTATGCACTTTTGTATCTTTTCCTTTGTGCACTTTTGTAAACTTTCCTTTTCTTTATTTGTGTCGACCCTAGAAGGTCAAGCTGTCGAGCATATTAATAAGGCTCCTTCCAGCATTGTAGTTCGACAACCTTTTTGATTCTTAATAAAGTAGAACTTTTTCCTACAAGCTTTCTCTCAAAAGAGACTTGTGCGCTTAGAACCTAGTTGAGACCAGCCCTCCTAGCTCTAATTTTGTGATTTATCACGAGGTTCATCACCCCTTGTGTGGTTCACTTCACCCTTCCATCGTTTACCAACCAGAAAACCCCTATCCAGAAGCCTAAGGTTGAGTTTCTCACCTAATCTTCTACAAACAGCCCACGCGCATACATCCTTGAATCAAGGCTTGTATCACTAGGTATGTTATTTTTTTCTTTTTACTATATTTACTTGGTTTCAGCAGGTGCATGAACACAGGAATACGTGGACACATAACTCAGCAACCTATTGACATCGACATTCTGCAGTTGGAAAGAGAAGCTGCAAGAGCAAGTTGGGAGCGATTAGATCATTTGACAGATTTGGAGATGGAACACCACGATCAGAACCTTCCACATAATGATGAGAATGAAGTTCATGGAGCTGGAGGTCAGAATCAGAATGCGTGGAGAGCAATAGGTCTAATTCCCTAAGCTTGGGATCGCGGCCGTGATGCTCTCGGACTGGTACAACGAGCTTGGACGAGAAACTGGGCCTAGGCTTCTTAGGACAGTTTGGAACGTGTGTTTTGGGGTGGTGGGGGTATAATAGGCCTCGTGATAAATCACAAATCTAGCTCTAGGAGTACGAGTCTCAATTAGATTAAGAGTTAGGCAAGAGGAGCTTTGTGTGCGCAAATGCTCTTGAGAGAAAATACTTGTCTTTATTGATATGTGGAAAAAGATATCAAACTACAATGCTGAATGAGCCTTATTAATATGCTAGGCAGCCTTGACATTCTAGAGTTGACTCACAAACAAAAAGGAAAAGATACAAAAGTTCAAAAAGGAAAAATACAACAAATCAAAACAACCGAAAAAGTAAAACTACTTAATGTCCATGACTACATAAAATGAAAAATACTAAGTCCTACCGTGCAAAACAGAGAAAGGCAGATATATAAATGTAAAAGTTGCCTATTTAATTTTTGGGCAAGAAATAGAAAGTGGCAGACTTTGTGAAGGAACGCACCTAGCCTTCATGTGAGCACTTGAAGTAGGGTTACAAATATTTGGGCCTTGACCTCCTTTGCCACGAGTGCCCATGCTTCTGGAGCAGCTTGGTGAAGTGGCACGCCATCGTTTTTCTGGCTGAACTCCTGGCCCGTGGCCGAGTTGGTTTGGCCCGCATGATCTAGAAGCCCTTCCACGAACATGCTGAATTTTTGGTAGAGTGCACGAGTCCTACTTCTGGTCATTTCTCCTTCTGGCAGCATTGGGGCTGAAACCTCTTCTAAATCCATGCCTTGCATCTGGCTTGTCAGTTGGTCTGAGTCTTAAAGGGTATTGCTTGGGCTGGCTATCTCATCGCCTGATCCGGCCATGTTGCCATTTTAGCCGGCTGTGTTGGGCAGGTCTTCTGGTCAGCCATCTTCTTGGTCAGGTCATTCTGGCCAGCCATTTGATCTGGTGCCCTCATCACTACAGGTAGATGAGGAGAAGATCCTAGCCATTCAAAAATAGCCAACACCAAGCAACATCAGCCAAGTAAGGAGTTTCCATGGGTTTGCCAACTTCTACCAGCGGTTGTGAAGAAGACTGTGGGGTTTAGCTGGGGGAAGACCAATAGAAGGCGTTCCAAGCTCTAAAGGACAGTCTTACTGATACAAGCCTCAATTCAAGGCTTGTATGTGCGTGGGCTGTTTGGAGAAGTATAGGTGAGAAACTCGACCCTAAGCTTCTGGATAGGGGTTTTCAGATTGGTATTGGATGGAGGGGTGAAGTGAACCACACGAGGGGTGATGAACCTCGTGATAAATCACAAACTTAGAGCTAGGAGGGCTGGTCTCAACAAGGTTCTAAGTGCACAAGTCTTTTGAGAGAATAACTTGTTGAAAGAAAATTCGATCTTTATTAATTATCGAAAAGGTTGTCGAACTACAATGCTGGAAGGAGCCTTATTAATTGGCTCAACAGCTTGACCTTCTAGGGTCGACTCAAGTAATGAATGGAAAATTTACAAAAGTGCACAAATGGAAAACGTACAAAAGTGCATAACCAAAAAAGGACCTATTCCTAAAATGTCTTTGGCTCAAAAATGTAAATAATCTAAATCCTACCCTGCAAAACAGAAAGAGGCAAATATCCAATTTCAAAACTTACCTTTCTTACCTCACGGCCAAGAAATAGAAGGTGGCCGTCCTTGTGGCACGCCCGCGCTTTGCTCCTAGTTTTCGACATGGAGTAGGGTTAGGAATCTTTGGGCCCTGACCTCTCTTGCCACTAAAGCCCAAGTCTCTGAAGTGATGAGGACATCAGGTCGTACATCCAGCCAGGAGACCAGACTGGACGACCAGGAAGCTTGCCCGAGACAGCCGGACCATCTGGCATGCCTGCCAGCCCAAGCAGTACCGCCGGACCCTCGACCACAAGGACCAGAGCAACCAGCATTGCCGGCGGAGAGGCCCAAGCTTCCGGCAAACTTGGTGGCGACATGGATGACACCGCCGGTCCCTCTGGTGATGCCGCAAACTCCGGGATCAACTTGGCCGGTCCTGAAGGCATTCCGGCCAGTACCTCGCACAATCCAGCCGGTACAGCTGATCCAGCCGAGTACACGCGCATTTCCACTTCTACACAAGAGGACTCGGACCAAATGAGCTACCAGCTCAGGGACATGCACCTAGAGGAAGTATCTACACCAGTGGTACCTCAAGGAGCAATGACAAGAAGCAGATCAAGGGCATTCTTCCACAAATTCAGCTTATGGGTCGACAAGCTCCTAGAGGAAGATCGACTAAGGACAATGGGCCAAAAATGCAAAGAAGAGTCCAATGGCTTCTCAACAACACAAGGGACATCAGATACTTGGGCTTTAGTGGCAAAAGAGGTCAAAGCCCAAAGATTCTTAACCCTACTCCAAGTCGAAGACTACGAGCAAGGCGCGTGCATGCTACAAGGACGGCCACCTTCCATTTCTTGGCCATGAGGTAAGTTAAGGTAAGTTTCAATTCGAATATATGCCTCTTTCTGTTTTGCAGGGTAGGATCTAGAATATTTACTTTTATGGACATTTTAGGAATTGGTCCTTTTTCGATTATACACTTTTGTATCTTTTCCTTTTGTGCACTTTTGTAAGTTTTCCTTTTCTTATTTGGGTCGACCCTAGAAGGTCAAGCTGTCAAGCATATTAATAAGGCTCTTCCAGCATTGTAGTTTGACAACCTTTTTGATATTAATAAAGATAGAACTTTTTCCCCAACAAGTTTTCTCTCAAGAATCTTGTGCGCTTAGAATCTAGTTGAGACCAGCCCTCCTAGCTCTAAGTTTGTGATTTATCACGAGGTTCATCACCCCTCATATGGTTCACTTCATCTTTCCATCGAATACCAACCCAAAACCCCTATCCAAGAAGTCTAAGGATGAGTTTCTCACCTAAACGTCTCCAAACAGTCCATGCGCATACATCCTTGAATCAAGGCTTGTATCATTTTGGTATCAGAGCTTAAAGCTCCTAAACCAGGTTGTTTCTATCCTTAAGCTTGTTTTGTTTTTAGTTCTTGCATTAGTTTAAGTCGCATTCAAGAAAAAAAAAAATAACATCAAACTCCAAACCGAGTGCATCTAGCCTTTTACGTGTATCACTAGGGTTTAGATTCACTTTTGCATTACCATTCACGTTTTCCTTTTTGTTTAAATCATATTTCCTTTATTTTTAAGTTAAATTAAAATGAAAAGAAAAAGAAAATAGGAAAAATACCAAAGGAATTCGAATTGGACAGCTAGCACAAGTTGTCAAGAAAGTTTCCTTTTTTTCAAATCTTCACATTTTTGAATTTCCAATTCTCAGATTTTTTTCCTTTTTGCAAATTTTCGAATCCTTACAAAAAGAAAACCCTCCTAATAATTTAGGAGTATCCAAACTTGTCTTCTTTCTTTGTAGCACGCAATGGCAGAAGAAAATAAGGAAGCAGCCGAAGCCATGACAGCCATGTTCACCACTCTCCAAACACAACTCGCATCAATAGGCGAGAGGTTGGAGCGCTTGGAAAGACCGGTGAGGTTCCAGGCCATAAGGCACGTGAGAGCTGAGCAAGACCGTCCTGAGGGTCCTGAGCA
>CM032156.1:19572460-19599571 GCA_018901935.1 Pugionium cornutum | reverse complement strand
ACTGCTCCTATGCCTATTCCAGAGGCATCACACTCCACTTCAAACGTCTTGTTGAAGTCGGGAAGGACTAACACTGGTGCGTGTGTAAGGCTGTCCTTCAAGGCCTTGAATGCCTTCTCCTGAGCTTCTCCCAGCTGAATCCCATGTTCTTCTTCACTACTGCCGTCAGTGGTGAGGCAATACTGCTGAAGTTGGGCACGAATCTCCTTTAGAAGCTGGCCAGTCCGTGGAAGCTCCTTACTTGGCTGATGTTTCCTGGTGTTGGCCATTCTTGTATGGCTCGAATCTTCTCTTCATCAACCTGTAGGCCCTGTGAACTCACAACAAAACCTAAAAGACAAGCTTATCAGTACAAAAGGTGCACTTCTTGAGATTGGCATAAAGCTCTTCTTGTCGAAGGGTTTTAAGAACCATCTCAAGATGTGTTAGGTGTTCCCGTAGGCACTTACTATAAACAAGTATGTCATCAAAATAAACTACTACGAACTTACTGATGTACGCCCTAAGAACTTGGTTCATAAGGCGCATGAAGGTGCTTGGGGCATTAGTCAAGCAAAATGGCATGACTGTCCACTCGTAAACCCCTTTGTCTTGAAAGCAGTCTTCCATTCATCACCTTCCTTCATCCTTACCTGGTGGTATCCACTTTTGAGGTCTATCTTGAAGACCGTGGCTCCACTCAGCTCATCTAGCATGTCATCCAGCGTGGTATTGGATGCCTACTTGACTGTGATGTTGTTGATTGCTCGGCAGTCCACCTGCGCAGTCCCATCCTTCTTGGGCACTAGTAGCATGGGCACATGGACTGAGGCTCTCTCGAACATATCCTTTCTCCAGGAGCTCCTTGACTTGCTTCTCAAGCTCCTTGGACTCCTCTGGACTCATCCGGTTGGCTGGCGGTTGGGCAGGGCTGCTCGGGCACTAGATCAATCTGGCTCTATGCCACGTGAGGCAAGCCTGGTATCTCCTCTGGAAATACATCCTGGAATTTGTTGAGGAGTTGCTACTTGAGGTAGCTCTACCTGTTCTTTTTCTACATTCAACAGTTCCTTGAAAACCATTAGTAACATTAAATCCTTCGAGGCTAAAGCTCTCCGGACATGGTTTGGTTGAATAAGAAAATTAGACTTGATAAGTTTCTTTTCCTTACTCATTTGGAGTTGTAGCTCGTGTACCTGGGCAGGTGTAAGAGGAGCTAGGCTGACCTTTGTCTTGTCATGCACGAAGGTGTAGAGATTGGTTCGGCCATCATGCCTGGTCTCTTTGTCAAACTGCCATGGTCTTCCTAGTAGAAGATGGCCAGCTTGCATGGGCACCACGTCGCACACGACTTGGTCTTGGTACTTGCCCACACTGAATGGCACAGTGACTTGCTCATGGATCTTGAGCTCCACTTTGTCATCCAGCCATCTCAGTCTATATGGTCGAGGATGCCTTGTCTTCTCTAGACCTAGCTTATCAACCATATATGCACTAGCAGCGTTAGTGCAAGAACCACCATCTATGATAAGGTTACATACCTTGCCCTTGATGGTGCAACGGCTGTGGAAGATGTTCTCCCTTTGGATGGTCTCTGAAGGATCCACCATTGCACTGAGAATGCGTCTAGTGACCAGCACTTCCCCCATCAGGGTACTCAATGTCACCATACTCTCCTTCTGGTTCATAGTCCTCTTCATCTTGGGACTCATATTCTCCTGCCTCCGTAATCAGCATGACTCGGTTGTTTGGGCACTCCTTGAGATGTGTCCACGTCCCTACACTTGAAACAAGTATGTCACGTGATCTTTGAGGGTTAGAAGACTTACCAGGCTCTCTCTGGTCATGGGTGGGTTCAGGAGGCTTGCTCTTGAACCTTGACTCGATCTCTATGCTCTTGCCTTTGTCTACGGGCTTGGGCATGTTGCTTGGTGCCCAAGGTGTCTTAGGCTTGCTGCGGATGTCTTGGCTCTTACGTTTGATGTGCTGCTGCTGGACAGATAGGTGGAACAAGTCTTTGAAGTCATTGTAGACTTGCCTTTCCACCTTGCGGCTGATCCTTTCTTGGAGTCCATCCAAGAATTTTGCCATCAATGCTTCTTCATCATCATTGAGCTCCAATCTGTTCCTTAACTTCTCGAACTCTTCATAGTACTCCTCTACTGATCTGGTACCCTGCTTAAGAATACGAAAACGACGTTGCAAATCCCTATGAAAGTAAGGTGGAACAAACCTTTGTCGCATGAGGTCTTTCATGTCGACCCATGAGTCTACGGATCTCATTCTCTTCCTCCTTCTGTCAGATACCTCACGATCCCACCAGATGAGGGCATTGTCCGTGAGTTGTGCTACTGCCATTGAGACTCTCCTAGGTCCTGGTTGGTTGTAGTGATCAAAGATATGATCCATTCTTCTCCCAATCTAGGTAAGCCTCGGGTCTACTTTTCCTGCAAAACGGAGTTAGAACATCAGGATGATTACCGGTTGTAGGTGTGTTCATCTCCATCCTCATGATGTCTAGGAGGCATTCTTGGTCTCTGGTGAAGACCATATGGCTCAAAGCCATCATCTTTTGCCTCTGGTTGCCGTGGAGGTCCTCTCGGCCTATGGTGATAGTTATGAGGTTGTGTGTCCTCATCTCCATCTGGCTGGGGTTCCTCCTGTTCGTGCCGTGTCCTAAGGTGCTTAGGACCCTCAGGACGGTCTTGCTCAGCTCTCACGTGCCTTATGGCCTGGAATCTCACCGGTCTTTCCACGCGCTCCAACCTCTTGCCTATGGATACGAGTTGCGTTTGGAGTGTGGTGAACATGACCATCATGGCTTCGGTTGCTTCTCTATTTTCTTCTCCCATTGTGTGCTACAAAGAAAGAAAACAAGTTAGGATGCTCCTAAATTATTAGGAGGGTTTTCTTTTTATAAGGATTCGAAAATTTTGCAAAAAAGAAAAAATCTGAGAATTGGAAATTCAATGATATGAAGATTTGAAAAAAAGGAAACTTCCTTGACAACTTGTGCTAGCTGTCCAATTCGAATTCTTTTAGTATCTTTTCTATTTTCTTTTTCTTTTCTTTTTAATTAAACTTAAAAATAAAGGAATTATGACTTAAACAAAAAGGAAAACGTGAATGGTAATGCAAAAGTGAATCTAAACCCTAGTGATACACGTAGAAGGCTAGATGCACTCGGTTTGGAGTTTGATGTTGTTTTTTTGAATTTTCTTGAATGCGACTTAAACTAATGCAAGAACTAAAAACAAGACAAGCAAAAGGATAGAAACAACCTGGTTTAGGAGCTTTAAGCTCTGATACCAAAATGATACAAGCCTTGATTCAAGGATGTATGCGTGTGGGCTGTTTGTAGAAGATTAGGTGAGAAACTCAACCTTAGACTTCTGGATAGGGGTTTTCTGGTTGGTAAACGATGGAAGGGTGAAGTGAACCACACGAGGGGTGATGAACCTCGTGATAAATCACAAACTTAGAGCTAGGAGGGCTGGTCTCAACTAGATTCTAAGCGCACAAGATTCTTGAGAGAAAACTTGTTGGGGAAAAAGTTCTATCTTTATTAATATCAAAAGGTTGTCGAACTACAATGCTGGAAGGAGCCTTATTAATATGCTCGACAGCTTGACCTTCTACGGTTGACTCAAATAAAGAAAAGGAAAGTTTACAAAAGTGCACAAATGGAAAAGATACAAAAGTGTATAACCGAAAAAGGACCTATTCCTAAAATGTTCTTGACTCAAAATGTAAAGCATCTAGATCCTACCCTGCAAAACAGAAAGAGGCATATATTCGAATTGAAACTTACCTTATCTTACCTCATGGCCAAGAAATGGAAGGTGGCCGTCCTTGTGGCATGCACGCGCCTTGCTCCTAGTCTTCGACTTGGAGTAGGGTTAAAATCTTTGGGCCCTGACCTCTCTTGCCACTAAAGCCCAAGTCTCTGATGTCCCTTGTGTTGTTGAGAAGCCATTGGACTCTTCCTTGCACTTTTGGCCCATTGTCCTTAGTGGATATTCCTCTAGGAGCTTGTCGACCGATAAGCTGAATTTGTGGAAGAGTGTCCTTGATCTGCTTCTTGTCATTGCTCCTTGAGGTACCACTGGTGTAGATACTTCCTCTAGGTGCATGTCCTGGAGCTGGTAGCTCATTTGGTCCGAGTCCTCTTGTGTGGAAGTGGAAATGCGCGTGTACTCGGCTGGATCGGCTGTACCGGCTGGATTGTGTGCGGTACTGGCCGGAATGCCTTCAGGACCGGCCAAGTTGATCCCGGAGTTGGTGGCATCACCAAGGGGACTGGTGTGTCATCCACGTCCCCACCAAGTGTGCCGGAAGCTTGGGCCTCTCCGCCGGCAATGCTGGTTGCTCTGGTCCTATTGGTCGAGGGTCCGGCGGTACTGCTTGGACCGGCAGGCGTGCCAGATGGCCCGGCTGTCTCGGGCAAGCTTCCTGGTCGGCCAGTCTGGTCTCCTGGCTGGATGTATGACCTGATGTCCTCATCAGAAAGTCTCCAATCGTTTATTTGGCGACCAGGAGACATTTTGGTACTTCTAAGAGCTCCCTTAAGCACTTCTAGAAGTGCAAATACGCCTTGGACGAGGTGGGTCCATCCGTGCATTCAAATGAACCGATTGGAGCTGTTTATGGCAAGAGAGATGGCCAACTGGTTTAATCAGTTTCAAACCAAAACATGGCATCCAGGAGATATTATAAAGGCCCTAAGGAAGCCCAAAATAAACCTACCATGCACCAGCATCCATAGGATCAGGCGAATCCCTTTCCTCCAAGACTTGCCATATATGGACCGGAGTGCATTTAATGTGTTCAGATTGCAATATCTCTATTCCTTGCAACTTGGGCACGTATTGAAAACTTTCCAAAGCATCCAAGATGTACCTAGACACCTCACATTCGCCCCAAAGCTCTCAAGATACAAGCATCTCCACTTTCCTTGTTGGCCAAACTAGACATTAATGGCCAACAGACATATATTTTAAATGTATGATTTCCTTTTTTCTTTTTTAGGTTTAGGACCGTTGCTAGGAGCACTATATAAGCTAAGCACGACCTCATTGTAAAGATAGACCACCATTGAAATAAAAAGTTGAATACAAAGTATTGTTTTCAAAGCCTTGTCTTTGAACTTGTTCTTATTATTTAGAAACTAAGTGTGTGATTCACTTCCTTTATATTGAAGCCACGGCCAGGTTAGTTTGAGAGATTCAAACTCCCTTGGTTAACCTTTGATCGTGTAATTCGATCAAAACCCCCTCCTTTTAGTTCTCTTGCCCACTTAGGCCAAGAGAGAATCTATGCCTTGCGAGTCACGGCCGTACCGCTTGTGAGATTGATACTCAACCTTACATCATCTGGTATCAGAGCTAAAAGCTCCTATCCCAGGTTGTGTTCATCCAACCTTTATCCTTTATCTTTTATGATTTTGTTTTGCATTTTGTTATTACATCTTATCGAAAAACCAAAAACAAAAATTTGTTCTTATTCTTTATTTGCATTGTTTCTTGTTCATTCTTGTTGTTTCTTTTTGTCTCCACTCATATAAATCTAAAACCAAATCAAAAAATTGTATTTCATGTTTACTTAATTTCGTTTATCATAAGAAAGAAACCAATAATATAAGCATCACTCATTTTGTTATTTTCGAATTTAGTTACTAGTAAAGTTAAAAAAAGAGAGATTCATAGAATATTGTTTTGGTCCTAAATTAATTTAAAATATCAAAAACCAAAAATAATTTTTTCTTTTAGTTTGATTTAAAGTTAGTTTCCAAAAGAAACAAAAACAAAAACCTCAAAATATTTACTTGTATCGATTTTCCTTGTACTATTACTTATGTGTTAATATCATATATTCACTAGAGTGTAGCTTCCTTATTTGTTGATTTGGGCCTGATATCTCTTCTTATTGTCGTGCAAGGTACAAAATTTAATGATGGAGCACTGTGATGAAGAAGAAGACACCATGAGCATACCACAAATTGATTGTAGTATAGACAACGACTATGATCAATGCCTAAGCACCAGCGAGTGTGACTATGCCGAAGAGTCATGGAATCAAGACTATTTGGAGACTGATTTTAAGGAAGAATCAGATGGAGAAAACTTTGAACTTGAACCAATGGACTATGACCAAGACTTGTCCGACGTAGATGGTTCTAATGGATATGAGACATGGCATGAAGACTATTCAGAATATGCTTTTGACAATGAAACAGAAGCTGAATAACTCAAACCAGAGCCACAAGACTACTATTCCACTGACAGAAGCTGGCCAAAGAAAATTACACCTTGCCACTTCGGTGTGTCAAGCCGAGGGCCAACCTACACCACTCCAACTAGATCAAGGAATCGGACCAGTAAGGTATATATTTACAATTCCAAATCTCTTACTTTTTCAGGGTATAACAAAGACCCAGATGAATACCTCCGATGGGAAACCAACATGAAACAATGGCTGCGCTCAAACAACATCCCCAAAGACAATAAGCTTTCATATGCCATTGATATGCTCGTTGGAGATGCCTACAATTGGTGGTTGAAGTAAAATGCAGGGACCTTCTACACCAAACCAGTCCTTGATTGGGGAGACCTTAAGGCACGAATGTATAGGAAGTTTGTGAAGAAGGACCAAACACGCAGAAACATCACCACACAACCTATGCACCCAACAACATCGAGGATTGAGATGTCTACACCAAACATGCAGCCCTTTCATAAGCCCAAGCTACCTACTGCTCTGAGCATAACAAAGTGTTTTAAAACACCTTAGAAGGACAAAAGGTAGCAAAGCCGATGGTCCAACCAAAAATTGACCAGCAAGTTCAAAAGCCTCAAGCCATAGGACACCTGAAACCATCAAAGCCATTGCTTGGAATACACGTCAAGGAAACGCCAGGTAAGTCCTCTAACAATGTGAAAACAGATGAAATTATATGCTATAGATGTCAAGAAATAGGACACTTTGCTAAGACATGCTCAACTAGACAACTAATAACATGCTTACAAGTAGAACGCGAAAATGTTAAGCCTAAAAGTGTTAAGGCAATAAAGGAGCTTCAATTTGAAATTTCCAGTACTAGCATAATGCACTTGTCTTTGCCAAAGGTTGTTGAAGCAGGTCTAATAAAGCAAGGATTCAACAAAGATCAAGAAGACCCACCTCCTACATTAAACCGATGTTCGGAATCAAGAGGAGACCATGGATGATGAGGACATCAGGTCGTACATCCAGCCAGGAGACCAGACTGGCCGACCAGGAAGCTTGCCCGAGACAGCCGGACCATCTGGCACGCCTGCCGGTCCAAGCAGTACCGCCGGACCCTCGACCACAAGGACAACAGCAACCAGCACTTCCGGCGGAGAGGCCCAAGCTTCCGGCACACTTGGTGGCGACGTGGATGACACCTCCGGTCCCTCTGGTGATGCCGCCAACTCCGGGATCAACTTGACCGGTCCTGAAGGCATCCCGGCCAGTACCGCGCACAATCCAGCCGGTACAGCCGATCCAGCCGAGTACACACACATTTCCACTTCTACACAAGAAGACTCGGACCAAATGAGCTACCAGCTCCAGGACATGCACCTAGAGGAAGTCTCTACACCAGTGGTACCTCAAGGAGCAATGACAAGAAGCAGATCAAGGGCACTCTTCCACAAATTCAGCCTATGGGTTGACAAGCTCCTAGAGGAAGATCGACTAAGGACAATGGGCCAGAAGTGCAAAGTAGAGTCCAATGGCTTCTCAAAAACACAAGGGACATCAGAGACTTGGGGTTTAGTGGCAAGAGAGGTCAGGGCCCAAAGATTCTTAACCCTACTCCAAGTCGAAGACTAGGAGCAAGGCGCGTGCATGCCACAAGGACGGCCACCTTCCATTTCTTGGCCATGAGGTGAGTTAAGGTAAGTTTACATTCGAATATATGCCTCTTTCTGTTTTGCAGGGTAGGATCTAGATGCTTTACATTTTTGAGTCAAGAACATTTTAGGAATAGGTCCTTTTTGGGTTATACACTTTTGTATCTTTTCCTTTTGTGCACTTTTGTAAACTTTCCTTTTCTTTGTTTGAGTCGACCCTAGAAGGTCAAGCTGTCGAGCATATTAATAAGGCTCCTTCCAGCATTGTAGTTCGACAACCTTTTTGATATTAATAAAGATAGAACTTTTTCCCCAACAAGTTTTCTCTCAAGAATCTTGTGCGCTTAGAATCTAGTTGAGACCATCCCTCTTAGCTCTAGGTTTGTGATTTATCACGAGGTTCATCACCCCTCGTGTGGTTCACTTTACCTTTCCATCGAATACCAACCCAAAAACCCCTATCCAAGAAGTCTAAGGTCGAGTTTCTCACCTAAACTTCTCCAAACAGCCCACGCGCATACATCCTTGAATCAAGGCTTGTATCAGTGGAGAACCCAACACATTGGAGGCAAAGAAAAGCAACCAGCTGCAATGGAAAGGAGTAATTTCTTCCTTTCTTATCAGGGAGCAACCTCCCAATTCACCATGACAACATCCGAACCATATAGGGGCCATAAAACGAGGTAATGCCCTAAACCAACAAATACATCAAGGTATTAACTTGCCTTCTCTATGTGCAGGCCAAACTGTTTTGAGGGCAAAACATTTCGAAGGGGGAGGGTATGATGAGGTCATCGGCACAAACCCCGGCCGACTGCCCAGCTCGGCCGGCCTAAGGAACACAAAGGCGGCCAAATACGCGCAAAAGGATACATGGGTGTATCTTTATGAATCCAAGTGATACAAGCCTCGATTCAAGACTTATATGCGCGTGGGCTGTTTGGAGAAGGTTAGGTGAGAAACTCGACCTGAGCATTCTTGGATAGGGGGTTTTGAGTTGGTATTTGATGGAAGGGTGAAGTGAACAACACGAGGGGTGATGAACCTCGTGATAAATCACAAACTTAGAGCTAGGAGGGCTGGTCTCAACTTGGTTCTAAGCGCACAAGCTTCTTTACGAGAAAAACTTTTAAAGAGAAAATTCTCACTTTATTAATATCAAAAAGGTTGTCAAACTACAATGCTGGAAGGAGCCTTATTAATATGCTCGACAGCTTGACCTTCTAGGGTCGACTCAAAGAAAGAAAATGAAAGATTACAAAAGTGCACAAATGGAAAATGTACAAAAGTGCATAACCGAAAAAGGACATTTTCCTAAAATATCTTTGACTCAAAAATGTAAATATTCTATATCCTAACCTGCAAAACAGAAAGAGGAAAATATTCTTATTGAAAATTTACCTTACTTACCTCACGGCCAAGAAATGGAAGGTGGCCGTCCTTGTGGCATGCACGCGCCTTGCTCCTAGTCTTCTACTTGGAGTAGGGTTAGGAATCCTTGGGCCCTGACCTCTCTTGCCACTAAAGCCCAAGTCTCTGAAGTCCCTTGCATTGTTGAGAAGCCTTTGGACTCTTATTTGCACTTCTGCCCTATTGTCCTTAGTCGATCTTCCTCTAGGAGCTTGTCGACCCAAAAGCTGAACTTGTGGAAGAGTGCTCTTGATCTGCTCCTTGTCATTGCTCTTGGTGGCACTACTGGTGTGGAAACTTCCTCTAGGTGCATGTCCTGAAGCTGGTAGCTTATCTGGTCCGAGTTTCCTTGTGTAGAAGTTGAAATGCTCGTGCACTCGGCTGGATCGGTTGTACCGGCTGGACTGTGCGAGGTACTGGCTCGGTTGTAAGCAAACTCTATGAATGGCAGGCAGTACCTCGCACAGTCCAGCCGGTACAGCCGATCCAGCCGATTGCACCACCATTTCATCATCTACACAAAGAGACTCGGACCAGATAAGCTACCAGCTTCAAGAAATGCATCTAGATGAAGTTTCTACACCAGTGGTGCCACCAGGAGCAATGAAAAGGAGCAGATCAAGGACGCTCTTCCACAAGTTCAGCTTGTGGGTCGACAAGCTCCTAGAGGATGATTGACAAAGGACATTGGGCCAAGAGTGCAAAGAAGAGTCCAAAGGCTTCTCAAGAATGCAAGGGACTTCAGAGACTTGGGCTTTAGTGGCAAGAGAGGTCAGGGCCAAAAGATTCCTAACCCTACTCCGAGTCGAAGACTAGGAGCAAGGCGCGTGCATGCCACAAGGTCGGCCACCTTCCATTTCTTGGCCGAAAGGTAAGAAAGGTCAGTTTTCAAATTATATGCTTGCCTCTTTCTGTTTTGCAGGGTAGGATTTAGATTGTTTACATTTTTGAGTCAAAGACATTTTAGGTATAAGTCCTTTTCATTTATGCACTTTTGTAAGTTTTCCATTTCTTTTCTTGAGTCGACCCTAGAAGGTCAAGCTGTCGAGCATAGTAATAAGACTCCTTCCAGCATTGTAGTTCGACAACCTTTTTGATAATTAATAAAGATCGAATTTTCTTTCTACAAGTTATTCTCTCAAGAGACTTGTGCGCTTAGAACCTAGTTGACACCAGCCCTCCGATTTACTCACCAAATGAAACCCTATCCTGAAGCTTAAGGTTGAGTTTCTAACCCAAAAGTTCTCCAAACAGCCCACGCGCGTACAGCCTTGAATCGAGGCTTGTATCACTGTATTATCTCAAGCCAACCTGAATCAACCCCCGTCCATCACCAGATCGGCCATGAGGCCAATCTCACCATGGCCGATCTCAGGCCAACCCAAGATAACCTGCATGATTTCGCTTCCAATCAGGTGATCGGCCATATGGCTGATCTCATGGGCCAATCTCGGGCCAATCTTGGGACAACCCAAGCCGAAAATGTCTTAAACCTATTTTTACTTAACTGGTTTGTCCTAGGATTAAAACTAATTGTTAGGGATACTATATAAACCTTTTTAAATACTTTTAACCTAATTTTTATTAAAGTTTATTTTAGTTTATTGCTTTGGACATTTTTAGAGAGTGGAGATATTGGTTTCAACATTTGTTCTTGCACTCTTGGTTTCTAATGAAGGATTTCTCTACCCTATCTCTTATCTTATCTTTCTTTGCTTTACTTCTTTATGCTTACTGTCTTATTGAATATGTTGAGTAGTTTTCTGTATGGATTGTGGGTAAGGTAGATTATGGGAATCTGATGTTGACTTAGGGTTGTTTAGGTAGATTAGATGACAAATTCCTAATGTTTAGGGTGTGCTTAATGCTAGGGATTGAATTAGCTAATCAATGCTTAGATCGATGACTTTCTGCTCCTGATAAGTGTAGACAGACGTGTATGTAGGCCTAAACATCCTTGTAGAAGCTTAGCCAATGAGAGTTAATGTCTATGGCGATAGGTGGACAAGATTAGACTCGAACTACATGATCACTAGATGGATAGATTGCTGTGGAAAAGACTTTTAGTTTATAGGCTGGTGAATGAGCTATTACCGCGAGAGTGGATCAGTCAACAAAATAGTTTTCTAAGTCTTAGGGATTCATCTAATCCAGCCTGTAGAATTGTTAGTCAAATGAAGATTGCCCCAAATTGAATGCCTTGCCCACTATCCATATTTCTTTTTTATTGAATTAACTCGTCTTTAATTTCTCTGCAATTATATTAGTAGACAAACAATAAAAAAACTAACTAGTATCAACCTAGATTTAAGTATTTCATGTATTCCTAGTGTGTTATTCTTACTTTCCTGAGGATTCGATGCCCAACTACTACTCTATTTTCCCTGCACTTGGAGTTGTACTCGGGGTTAAAACTTAAAACCCCATCAACTTTTTGGCGCCGTTGTCGGGGAAGTTAACAATAGCTATTAGGATTTGTATTCACTTAGAGACTAGGTGATGAGGACATCAGGTCGTACATCCAGCCAGGAGACCAGACTGGCCGACCAGGAAGCTTTCCCGAGACAGCAGGACCATCTGGCGCGCCTGCCGGACCAGACAGTACCGCCGGACCCTCGACCTATAGGACCAGACCGGTCAACATCGCCGGAGGAGAGGCCCAAGCTTCCGGCACACTTGGTGGGGACGTGAATGACACCGCCGGTCCCCCTCTGATGACACCGCCGACTCGGGATCAACTTGGCCGGTCCTGAAGTCATTCCGGCCAGTACCACGCACAATCCAGCCGGTACAGCCGATCCAGCTGAGTACACGCGCACTTCCACTTCTACACAAGAGGACTCGGACCAAATGAGCTACCAGCTCCAGGACATGCACCTAGAAGAAGTATCTACACCAGTGGTACCTCAAGGAGCAATGACAAGAAGCAGATCAAGGGCACTCTTCCACAAATTCAGCTTATGGGTCGACAAGCCTCTAGAGGAAGATCAGCTAAGGACAATGGGCCAGAAGAGCAAATTAGAGTCCAAAGGCTTCTCAACAACACAAGGAACATCAGAGACTTGGGCTTTAGTGGCAAGAGAGGTCAGGGCCCAAAGATATTTAACCCTACTCCAAGTCGAAGACTAGGAGCAAGGCGTGTGCATGCCACAAGGACGCCACCTTCCATTTCTTGGCCGTGAGGTGAGTTAAGGTAAGTTTACATTCGAATATATGCCTCTTTCTGTTTTGCAGGGTAGGATCTAGTTGCTTTACATTTTTGAGTCAAGAACATTTTAGGAATAGGTCCTTTTTCGGTTATACACTTTTGTATCTTTTCCTTTTGTGCACTTTTGTAAACTTTCCTTTTCTTTATTTGAGTCGACCCTAGAAGGTCAAGCTGTCGAGCATATTAATAAGGCTCCTTCCAGCATTGTAGTTCGACAACCTTTTTGATACTAATAAAGTAGAACTTTCTTCCAACAAGCTTTCTCTCAAAGAGACTTGTGCGCTTAGAATCTAGTCGAGACCAGCCCTCCTAGCTCTAAGTTTGTGATTTATCACGAGGTTCATCACCCTCGTGTGGTTCACTTCACCCTTCCATCGTTTACCAACCAGAAAACCCCTATCCAGAAGCCTAAGGTTGAGTTTCTCACCTAATCTTCTACAAACAGCCCACGCATACATCCTTGAATCAAGGCTTGTATCATTTTGGTATCAGAGCTTAAAGCTCCTAAACCAGGTTGTTTCTATCCTTTTGCTTGTTTGTTTTGTGTTCTTGCATTAGTTTAAGTCGCATTCAAGAAAAATCAAAAAAACTCAAACTCAAACCGAGTGCATCTAGCCTCTACGTGTATCACTAGGGTTTAGATTCACTTTTGCATTGCATTCACGTTTTCCTTTTGTTTAATTCATATTTCCATTATTTTAAGTTAAATTAAAAAAAAAAAAGAAAAGAAAAGAAAATAGGAAAATACACAAAAGAATTCGAATTGGACAGCTAGCACAAGTTGTCTAGGAAGTTTCCTTTTTTGAATTTCCTTTCCTTAGGATTTTCCTTTTGCATTTTTTCAAACCATATAAAAAGAAACTCTCCTAATAATTTAGGAGCACCCTAATTGTCTTCTTTCTTTGTAGCACACATGGGAGAAGAGAATAGAGAGCGCTGAAGCCATGATGGCCATGTTCACCACACTCCAAACACAACTCGCATCCATAGGCGAGAGGTTGGGGCGTGGAGAGACCAGTAAGATTCAGGCCATAAGGCACGTGAGAGCTGAGCCAAGATCGTCCTGAGGGTCCTGAGTACCTTAGGACACGGCACGAACAGGAGGAACCCCAGCCAGATGGAGATGAGGACACAACCTCATAACTATCACCATAGGCCGAGAGGACCTCCACGGCAACCAGAGGCAGAAGATGATGGCTTTGAGCCATATGGTCTTCACCAGAGACCAAGAATGCCTCCTAGACGTCATGAGGATGGAGATGAACACACCTATAACCGGGTAATTCATCCTGATGTTAAACTAACTCCTCCAACTTTTGCAGGAAAAGTAGACCCCGAGGCTTACCTAGATTGGGAGAAGCGAATGGATCATATCTTTGATCACTACAACCAACCAGGACCTAGGAGAGTCTCAATGGCAGTAGCACAACTCACGGACAATGCCCTCATCTGGTGGGATCGTGAGGTATCTGACAGAAGGAGGAAGAGAATGAGACCCGTAGACTCATGGGTCGACATGAAAGACCTCATCGACAAAGGTATGTTCCACCTTACTTTCATAGGGATTTACAACGCGTTTTGTACTCTTAAGCAGGGTACCAGATCAGTAGAGGAGTACTATGAAGAGTTCGAGAAGTTAAGGAACAGATTGGAGCTCAATGATGATGAAGAAGCATTGATGGCACAATTCTTGGATGGACTCCAAGAAAGGATCAGCTGCAAGGTGGAAAGGCAAATCTACAACGACTTCAAGGACTTGTTCCACCTATCTGTGCAAGCTGAGCAGCACATCAAACGTAAGAGCCAAGACATCCGCAGCAAGCCTAAGACACCTTGGGCACCAAGCAACATGCCCAAGACAGTGGACAAAGGCAAAAGCGTAGAGATCGAGTCAAGGTTCAAGAGCAAGCCTCCTGAACCCACCCGTGACCAGAGAGAGCCTGGTAAGTCTTCTAACCCTCAAAGATCACGTGACATAACTTGTTTCAAGTGCAGGGGACGTGGACACATCTCAAGGGAGTGCCCAAACAACCGAGTCATGCTGATTACGGAGGCAGGAGAATATGAGTCCCAAGATGAAGAGGACTATGAACCAGAAGGAGAATATGGTGACATTGAGTACCCTGATGTGGGGAAGTGCTGGTCACTAGACGTATCCTCAGTGCAATGGTGGATCCTTCAGAGACCATCCAAAGGGAGAACATCTTCCACAGCCGTTGCACCATCAAGGAAAGGTATGTAACCTCATCATAGATGGTGGTTCTTGCACTAACGTTGCTAGTGCGTATATGGTTGATAAGCTAGGTCTAGAGAGGACACGGCATCCTCGACCATATAGACTGAGATGGCTTGATGACAAAGTGGAGCTCAAGATTCATGAGCAAGTCACTGTGCCATTCAGTGTGGGCAAGTACCAAGACCAGGTCGTGGGCGACGTGGTGCCCATGCAAGCTGGCCATCTTCTACTAGGAAGACCATGGCAGTTTGACAAAGAGACCAGGCATGATGGCAGAACCAATCTCTACACCTTCGTGCATGACAAGAGAAAGGTCAGCCTAGCTCCTCTTACACCTGCCCAAGTACATGAGCTACAACTCCAAATGAGGAAGGAAAAGAAACTTGTCAAGTCTAATTTTCTTATTCAACCAAGCCATGTCCGGAGAACTTTAGCCTCGAAGGATTTAATGTTACTAATGGTCTTCAAAGAAGTTTTGAGTGTAGAACAGGGACAGGTAGAGCTACCTCCTGAAGTAGCAACTCTTCTCAACAAATTCCAGGATGTATTTCCAGAGGAGATACCAGCAGGCTTGCCTCCTTTACGTGGCATAGAACACCAGATTGATCTAGTGCCCGGAGCAGCCCTGCCCAACCGGCCAGCCTACCGGATGAGTCCAGAGGAGTCCAAGGAGCTTGAGAAGCAAGTCAAGGAGCTCCTGGAGAAAGGATATGTTCGAGAGAGCCTCAGTCCATGTGCTGTACCAGTGCTACTAGTGCCCAAGAAGGATGGAACTTGGCGCATGTGCGTGGACTGCCGAGCAATCAACAACATCACAGTCAAGTATAGGCATCCAATACCACGACTGGATGACATGCTAGATGAGCTGAGTGGAGCCACGATCTTCTCCAAGATAGACCTCAAAGTGGATACCACCAGGTAAGAATGAAGGAAGGTGATGAGTGGAAAACCGCTTTCAAGACAAAGCAAGGACTCTATGAGTGGACAGTCATGCCATTTGGCTTGACTAATGCCCCAAGCACCTTCATGCGCCTTATGAACCAAGTTCTTAGGGCGTACATCAGTAAGTTTGTAGTAGTTTACTTTGATGACATTTTATAGTAAGTGCCTACGGGAACACCTCACACATCTTGAGATGGTACTTAAAACCCTTCGACAAGAAGAGCTTTATGCCAATCTCAAGAAGTGCACCTTGTACTGATAAGCTTGTCTTTTAGGTTTTGTTGTGTTCCTACAGGTTGATGAAGAGAAGATTCGAGCCATACAAGAATGGCCAACACCAGGAAACATCAGCCAAGGAGCTTCCACGGACTGGCCAGCTTCTATAGGAGATTCGTGCCCAACTTCAGCAGTATTGCCTCACCACTGACGGCAGTAGTGAAGAAGAATGTGGGATTCAGCTGGGGAGAAGCTCAGGAGAAGGCATTCAGGGCCTTGAAGGACAGCCTTACACACGCACCAGTGCTAGTCCTTCCCGACTTCAACAAGACGTTTGAAGTGGAGTGTGATGCCTCTGGAATAGGCATAGGAGCAGTGCTAACTCAAGGAAGGAGACCAGTGGCATACTTCAGTGAGAAGCTAGGTGGTGCCTCACTGAACTACCCCACTTATGACAAGGAGCTTTATGCCCTTGTCCGAGCATTGGAGACTTGGCAGCATTACTTGCTGTCCAAGGAGTTTGTGATCCACACTGATCACGAGACTCTCAAACACCTCAGAGGGCAAACCAATCTCAAGAGGAGACATGCCAGGTGGATGGAGTTCATAGAGACCTTCCCGTACATCATCAAGTACAAGAAGGGCAAAGACAATGTGGTAGCCGATGCACTATCAAGGAGGTTTGCCTTGATATCAACCATGGAGGCAAAGGTCCTAGGATTCGAGCACATCAAGGATCTATACAAGGATGATCCTGACTTGCTGAGAGCTACAAGGAGGTAGCACAGGGAGTCATGGCAAATTCTACATCCATGAGGGATTCTTGTTCGAGAAAGAGGCTGCATACCACAAGGATCACTAAGGGAGCTTATCATCCGAGAAGCTCATGGAGGAGGACTCATGGGCCACTTTGGTGTCGACAAGACTCTAGCAGTGGTCAAGGAGCACTTCTACTGGCCACACATCAAGAGGACAGTAGAAGCACATTGTGCAAGATGCATCACTTGCAAGAAGGCAAAGTCCCGAGTGCAACCTCACGGGTTGTATCTCCCACTGCCCATACCAACACATCCATGGGTGGACATCTGATGGATTTTGTTCTAGGTCTGCCAAGATCAACCACAAAGATGCAATCTTTGTAGTGGTGGACAGATTCTCCAAGATGGCACATTCATCCATGTGCCAATGTCAATGATGCCACACAAACAGCTGAGCTGTTCTTCAGAGATAGTACGGCTTCATGGAGTGCCAAGGACCATCGTTCATAGGGACACCAAGTTCCTCAGCCATTTCTGGAGGACCCTGAGAAAGCTAGGCACAAGCTACTCTTTCAACCACTTGCCATCCTCAAACCGATGGCCAAACTGAAGTTGTCAACAGGACCTATCAACTCTTCTCAGAACAACACTAGGAAGAACCTAAAGACTTGGGTGGAGTGCCTGCCATTCATTGAGTTCGCCAACCGAGGCACTCAGCAACCAAGAAGAACCCATTTGAAGTGGTATACGGTTTCAACCCTCTCACCCCATTGGAGCAAACACCACTGCCACCAGCTGAGATGACCAACCTCAACGGAGCATCCAAAACAGAGTTCATAAGGAGGTTACACCAGAAGGTAGCAGAGAACTTGGAGAAGAGGACCGACAGTACGTGACTCATGCCAACAAAGGAAGAAAGGAGGTGATCTTTCAACCAGGCGATTGGGTGTGGCTAAACCTACGGCAGGAGAGGTTCCCAAACCTAAGGAGTTCCAAGCTAGCACCAAGAGGAGATGGACCATTCAGAGTGCTCGAGAGGATCAACAACAACGCCTACCAGATCGAGCTTCCAGGTGAGTTTAATGTGTCCAATACGCTTAATGTTACTGACTTGGCCCCTTTCCATGCAGATGAACCAGTTTTGAGGACAAAACCTACTGAAGAGGGAGGGAATGATGAGGACATCAGGTCGTATATCCAGCCAGGAGACCAGACTGGCCGACCAGGAAGCTTGCCCGAGACAGCAGGACCATCTGGCGCGCCTGCCGGACCAGACAGTACCGCCGGACCCTCGACCTATAGGACCAGGCCGGTCAACATCGCCGCGGAGAGGCCCAAGCCCGCACACTTGGTGGGGACGTGAATGACACCGCCCCCTGATGACACCGCCGAAGATCAACTTGGCGGTCCTGAAGTCTGCCAGTACCACGACAATCCAGCGGTACAGCCATCCAGCCGAGTACACGCGGATTTCCACTTCCACACAAGAGGACTCGGACCAAATGAGCTACCAGCTCCAGGACATGCACCTAGAAGAAGTATCTACACCAGTGGTACCTCAGGGAGCAATAACAAGAAGCAGATCAAGGGCACTCTTCCACAAATTCAGCTTATGGGTCGACAAGCTCCTAGAGGAAGATCAGCTAAGGACAATGGGCCAGAAGAGCAAAGTAGAGTCCAAAGGCTTCTCAACAACACAAGGAACATTAGAGACTTGGGCTTTAGTGGCAAGAGAGGTCAGGGCCCAAAGATTTTTAACCCTACTCCAAGTCAAGACTAGGAGCAAGGCGCGTGCATGCCACAAGGACGGCCACCTTCCATTTCTTGGCCGTGAGGTAAGTTAAGGTAAGTTTCAATTCGAATATATGCCTCTTTCTGTTTTTGCAGGGTAGGATCTAGTTGCTTTACATTTTGAGTCAAGAACATTTTAGGAATAGGTCCTTTTTGGTTATACACTTTTGTATCTTTTCCTTTTGTGCACTTTTGTAAACTTTCCTTTTCTTTATTTGAGTCGACCCTAGAAGGTCAAGCTGTCGAGCATATTAATAAGGCTCCTTCCAGCATTGTAGTTCGACAACCTTTTGATTATTAATAAAGTAGAACTTTTTCCCTACAAGTTTTCTCTCAAAGAGACTTGTGCGCTTAGAACCTAGTTGAGACCAGCCCTCCTAGCTCTAAGTTTGTGATTTATCACGAGGTTCATCACCCTCGTGTGGTTCACTTCACCCTTCCATCGTTTACCAACCAGAAAACCCCTATCCAGAAGCCTAAGGTTGAGTTTCTCACCTAATCTTCTACAAACAGCCCACGCATACATCCTTGAATCAAGGCTTGTATCATTTTGGTATCAGAGCTTAAAGCTCCTAAACCAGGTTGTTTCTATCCTTTTGCTTGTTTGTTTTGTGTTCTTGCATTAGTTTAAGTCGCATTCAAGAAAAATCAAAAAAACTCAAACTCAAACCGAGTGCATCTAGCCTCTACGTGTATCACTAGGGTTTAGATTCACTTTTGCATTGCATTCACGTTTTCCTTTTGTTTAATTCATATTTCCATTATTTTAAGTTAAATTAAAAAAAAAAAAGAAAAGAAAAGAAAATAGGAAAATACACAAAAGAATTCGAATTGGACAGCTAGCACAAGTTGTCTAGGAAGTTTCCTTTTTTGAATTTCCTTTCCTTAGGATTTTCCTTTTGCATTTTTTCAAACCATATAAAAAGAAACTCTCCTAATAATTTAGGAGCACCCTAATTGTCTTCTTTCTTTGTAGCACACATGGGAGAAGAGAATAGAGAGCGCTGAAGCCATGATGGCCATGTTCACCACACTCCAAACACAACTCGCATCCATAGGCGAGAGGTTGGGGCGTGGAGAGACCAGTAAGATTCAGGCCATAAGGCACGTGAGAGCTGAGCCAAGATCGTCCTGAGGGTCCTGAGTACCTTAGGACACGGCACGAACAGGAGGAACCCCAGCCAGATGGAGATGAGGACACAACCTCATAACTATCACCATAGGCCGAGAGGACCTCCACGGCAACCAGAGGCAGAAGATGATGGCTTTGAGCCATATGGTCTTCACCAGAGACCAAGAATGCCTCCTAGACGTCATGAGGATGGAGATGAACACACCTATAACCGGGTAATTCATCCTGATGTTAAACTAACTCCTCCAACTTTTGCAGGAAAAGTAGACCCCGAGGCTTACCTAGATTGGGAGAAGCGAATGGATCATATCTTTGATCACTACAACCAACCAGGACCTAGGAGAGTCTCAATGGCAGTAGCACAACTCACGGACAATGCCCTCATCTGGTGGGATCGTGAGGTATCTGACAGAAGGAGGAAGAGAATGAGACCCGTAGACTCATGGGTCGACATGAAAGACCTCATCGACAAAGGTATGTTCCACCTTACTTTCATAGGGATTTACAACGCGTTTTGTACTCTTAAGCAGGGTACCAGATCAGTAGAGGAGTACTATGAAGAGTTCGAGAGGTTAAGGAACAGATTGGAGCTCAATGATGATGAAGAAGCATTGATGGCACAATTCTTGGATGGACTCAAGAAAGGATCAGCTGCAAGGTGGAAAGGCAAATCTACAACGACTTCAAGGACTTGTTCCACCTATCTGTGCAAGCTGAACAGCACATCAAACGTAAGAGCCAAGACATCCAGCAAGCCTAAGACACCTTGGGCACCAAGCAACATGCCTAAGACAGTGGACAAAGGCAAAAGCGTAGAGATCGAGTCAAGGTTCAAGAGCAAGCCTCCTGAACCCACCCGTGACCAGAGAGAGCCTGGTAAGTCTTCTAACCCTCAAAGATCACGTGACATAACTTGTTTCAAGTGCAGGGGACGTGGACACATCTCAAGGAGTGCCCAAACAACGAGTCATGCTGATTACGGAGGCAGGAGAATATGAGTCCCAAGATGAAGAGGACTATGAACCAGAAGGAGAATATGGTGACATTGAGTACCCTGATGTGGGGAAGTGCTGGTCACTAGGCGTATCCTCAGTGCAATGGTGGATCCTTCAGAGACCATCCAAAGGAGAACATCTTCCACAGCCGTTGCACCATCAAGGGAAAGGTATGTAACCTCATCATAGATGGTGGTTCTTGCACTAACGTTGCTAGTGCGTATATGGTTGATAAGCTAGGTCTAGAGAGGACACGGCATCCTCGACCATATAGACTGAGATGGCTTGATGACAAAGTGGAGCTCAAGATTCATGAGCAAGTCACTGTGCCATTCAGTGTGGGCAAGTACCAAGACCAGGTCGTGTGCGACGTGGTGCCCATGCAAGCTGGCCATCTTCTACTAGGAAGACCATGGCAGTTTGACAAAGAGACCAGGCATGATGGCAGAACCAATCTCTACACCTTCGTGCATGACAAGAGAAAGGTCAGCCTAGCTCCTCTTACACCTGCCCAAGTACATGAGCTACAACTCCAAATGAGTAAGGAAAAGAAACTTGTCAAGTCTAACTTTCTTATTCAACCTAGTCATGTCCGGAGAGCTTTAGCCTCGAAGGACTTAATGTTACTAATGGTTTTCAAGGAAGTGTTGAGTATAGAACAGGGACAGGTAGAGCTACCTCATGAAGTAGCAACACTCCTCAACAAATTCCAGGATGTATTTCCAGAGGAGATACCAGCAGGCTTGCCTCCTTTACGTGGCATAGAACACCAGATTGATCTAGTGCCGGAGCAGCCCTGCCCAACCGGCCAGCCTACGGATGAGTCAGAGGAGTCAAGAGCTTGAGAAGCAAGTCAAGGAGCTCCTGGAGAAAGGATATGTTCGAGAGAGCCTCAGTCCATGTGCTGTACCAGTGCTACTAGTGCCCAAGAAGGATGGGACTTGGCGCATGTGTGGACTGCCGAGCAATCAACAACATCACAGTCAAGTATAGGCATCCAATACCACGACTGGATGACATGCTAGATGAGCTGAGTGGAGCCACGGTCTTCTCCAAGATAGACCTCAAAGTGGATACCACCAGGTAAGAATGAAGGAAGGTGATGAGTGGAAGACTGCTTTCAAGACAAAGCAAGGGCTCTCTGAGTGGACAGTCATGCCATTTGGCTTGACTAATGCCCCAAGCACCTTCATGCGCCTTATGAACCAAGTTCTTAGGGTGTACATCAGTAAGTTGTAGTGGTTTACTTTGATGACATACTAGTTTATAGTAAGTGCCTACGGGAACACCTCACACATCTTGAGATGGTACTTAAAACCCTTCGACAAGAAGAGCTTATGCCAATCTCAAGAAGTGCACCTTTTGTACTGATAATCTTGTCTTTTTAGGTTTTGTTGTGAGTTCACAGGGCCTACAGGTCGATGAAGAGAAGATTCGAGCCATACAAGAATGGCCAACACCAGGAAACATCAGCCAAGTAAGGAGCTTCCACTGACTGGCCAGCTTCTATAGGAGATTCGTGCCCAACTTCAGCAGTATTGCCTCACCATTGACGGCAGTAGTGAAGAAGAACGTGGGATTCAGCTGGGGAGAAGCTCAGGAGAAGGCATTCCAGGCCTTGAAGGACAGCCTTACACACGCACCAGTGCTAGTCCTTCCCGACTTCAACAAGACGTTTGAAGTGGAGTGTGATGCCTCTGGAATAGGCATAGGAGCAGTGCTAACTCAAGGAGGGAGACCAGTAGCATACTTCAGTGAGAAGCTAGGTGGTGCCTCACTGAACTACCCTACTTATGACAAGGAGCTCTATGCCCTTGTCCGAGCACTGGAAACTTGGCAGCATTACTTGCTGTCCAAGGAGTTTGTGATCCACACTGATCACGAGACTCTCAAACACCTCAGCGGGAAAACCAATCTCAAGAGGAGACATGCCAGGTGGATGGAGTTCATAGAAACCTACATGCCTTGATTCAAGGATGTACCTGTTTGTAGAAGATTAGGTGAGAAACTCAACCTTAGGCTGGATAGGGGTTTTGGTTGGTAAACGATGGAAGGTGAAGTGAACCACACGAGGGGTGATGAACCTCGTGATAAATCACAAACTTAGAGCTAGGAGGGCTGGTCTCAACTAGGTTCTAAGCGCACAAGTCTCTCTTGAGAGAAAGCTCGTAGGGAAAAAGTTCTACCTTATTAATAATCAAAAGGTTGTCGAACTACAATGCTGGAAGGAGCCTTATTAATATGCTCGACAGCTTGACCTACTAGGGTCGACTCAAATAAAAAAAAGGAAAGTTTACAAAAGTGCACAAAAGGAAAAAATACAAAAGTGTATAACCTAAAAGGACCTATTCCTAAAATGTTCTTGACTCAAAAATGTAAAGCAACTAGACCCTACCCTGCAAAACAGAAAGAGGCATATATTCGAATTGAAACTTACCTTAACTCACCTCACGGCCAAGAAATGGAAGGTGGCCTTGTGGCATGCACGCGCCTTGCTCCTAGTCTTCGACTTGGAGTAGGGTTAAATATCTTTGGGCCCTGACCTCTCTTGCCACTAAAGCCCAAGTCTCTGATGTTCCTTGTGTTGTTGAGAAGCCTTTGGACTCTAATTTGCTCTTCTGGCCCATTGTCCTTAGCTGCTCTTCCTCTAGAAGCTTGTCAACCCATAAGCTGAATTTGTGGAAGAGTGCTTTTGATCTGCTTCTTGTCATTGCTCCTGGAGGTACCACTGGTGTAGATACTTCCTCTAAGTGCATGTCCTGGAGCTGGTAGCTCATTTGGTCCGAGTCTTCCTGTGTAGAAGTGGAAGTGTGCGTGTACTCGGCTGGATGGCCTGTACCGGCTGGATTGTGTGCGGTACTGGCCGGAATGACTTCAGGACCGGCCAAGTTGATCCCAGAGTCGGCGGTGTCATCAGGGGGACCGGCGGTGTCATTCACGTCCCCAACAAGTGTGCCGGAAGCTTGGGCCTCCCCGCCGGCGATGTTGACCGGTCTGGTCCTATAGGTCGAGGGTCCGGCGGTACTGTCTGGTCCGGCAGGCGCACCAGATGGTCCTGCTGTCTCGGGCAAGCTTCCTGGTCGGCCAGTCTGGTCTCCTGGCTGGATGTACGACCTGATGCCCTCATCATTCCCTCCCTCTTCAGTAGGTTTTGTCCTCAAAACTGGATCATCTGCATGGAAAGGGGCCAAGTCAGTAACATTGAACGTATTGGACACATTAAACTCACCTGGCAGCTCGATCCGGTAGGCGTTGTTGTTGATCCTCTCGAGCACTCTGAATTGTCCATCTCCTCTTGGTGCTAGCTTTGAACTCCTTAGGTTTGGGAACCTCTCCTGCCGTAGGTGTAGCCACACCCAATCGCCTGGTTGAAAGATCACCTCCTTCCTTCCTTTGTTGGCATGAGTCACGTACTGTCCGGTCCTCTTCTCCAAGTTCTCTGCTACCTTCTGTAACCTCCTTATGAACTGGAGGCTGGTCCAATGGGGTGAGAGGGTTGAAGCCAGATACCACTTCAAATGGTCTCTTGGTTGCTGAGTGCAGCTCTGCTGTAACAACTCAATGAATGGCAGGCACTCCACCCAAGTCTTTAGGTTCTTCCAGTGAGTTCTGAGAAGAGTTGATAGGTCCTGTTGACAACTTCAGTTTGGCCATCGGTTTGAGGATGGCAAGTGGTAGAAGAGTATTTGCCTAGCTTTCTCCAAAGGGTCCAGAAATGGCTGAGGAATTTGGTGTCTCTGTCTGATACGATGGTCCTTGGCACCCCATGAAGCCGTACTATCTCCCTGAAGAACAGCTCAGCTGTTTGCGTGGCATCATTGACATTGGCACATGGGATGAAATGTGCCATCTTGGAGAATCTGTTCACCACTACAAAGATTGCATCTTTGTGGTTGATCTTGGGCAGACCTAGAACAAAATCCATCGAGATGTCCACCCATGGATGTGTTGGTATGGGCAGTGGGAGATACAACCCGTGAGGTTGCACTCGGACTTTGCCTTCTTGCAAGTAATGCATCTTGCACAATGTGCTTCTACTGTCCTCTTGATGTGTGGCCAGTAGAAGTGCTCCTTGACCACTGCTAGAGTCTTGTCGACACCAAAGTGGCCCATGAGTCCTCCTCCATGAGCTTCTCGGATGATAAGCTTCCTTAGTGATCCTTGTGGTATGCACAGCCTTCTTTCTCGGAACAAGAATCCTCATGGATGTAGGATTTGCCATGACTCCCTGTGCTACACTCCTTGTAGCTCTCAGCAAGGTCAGGATCATCCTTGTATAGATCCTTGATGTGCTCGAATCCCAGGACCTTTGCCTCCATGGTTGATATCAAGGCAAAGCTCCTTGATAGTGCATCGGCTACCACATTGTCTTTGCCCTTCTTGTACTTGATGATGTACGGGAAGGTCTCTATGAACTCCATCCACCTGGCATGTCTCCTCTTGAGATTGGTTTGCCCTCTGAGGTGTTTGAGAGTCTCATGATCAGTGTGGATCAAAAACTCCTTGGACAGCAAGTAATGCTGCCAAGTCTCCAATGCTCGGACAAGGGCATAGAGCCCCTTGTCATAAGTGGGGTAGTTCAGTGAGGCACCACCTAGTTTCTCACTGAAGAATGCCACTGGCCTCCCTCCTTGGGTTAGCACTGCTCCTATGCCTATTCCAGAGGCATCACACTCCACTTCAAACGTCTTGTTGAAGTCGGGAAGGACTAACACTGGTTCGTGTGTAAGGCTGTCCTTTAAGGCCTTGAATGCCTTCTCCTGAGCTTCTCCGCAACTGAATCCCACGTTCTTTCACTACTGCCGTCAGTGGTGAGGCAATACTGCTGAAGTTGCACGATCTCTATAGAAGCTGGCCAGTCCGGGAAGCTCCTCACTTGGCTGATGTTGGTGTTGGCCATTCTTGTATGGCTCAATCTTCTCTTCAACCTGTAGGCCCTGTGAACTCACAACAAACCTAAAAAGACAAGCTTATCAGTAAAGGTGCATTTCTTGAGATTGGCATAAAGCCTTCTTGTCAAAGGGTTTTGGGACCATCTCAAGATGTGTGAGGCTCAGAGGCACTTACTATAACAAAATGTCATCAAAAACCAAACTCACTGATGTACGCTAAGAACTTGGTTCATAAGGCATGAAGGTGCTTGGGCATTAGTCAAGCCATGGCATGACTGTCCACTCAGAGAGCCTTGCTTTGTCTTGAAAGCAGTCTTCCACTCATCACCTTCCTTCATTCTTACCTGGTATCCACTTTTGAGGTCTATCTTGAGAAGACCGTGGCTCCACCCAGCTCATCTAGCATGCCATCCAGCCGTGGTATCGGATGCCAGTACCTGACTGTGATGTTGTTGATTGCTCGGCAGTCAACGCACATTCGCCAAGTCCCATCCTTCTTGGGCACTAGTAGCACTGGTACAACACATGGACTGAGGCTCTCTCGAACATATCCCTTCTCCAGGAGCTCCCTGACTTGCTTCTCAAGCTCCTTGGACTCCTCTGGACTCATCCGGTAGGCTGGCCGGTTGGGCAGGCCTGCCCCGGGCACTAGATCAATCTGGTGTTCTATGCCACGAAAGGAGGCAAGCCTGCTGGTATCTCCTCTGGAAATACATCCTGGAATTTGTTGAGGAGAGTTGCTACTTCATGAGGTAGCTCTACCTGTCCCTGTTCTATACTCAACACTTCCTTGAAAACCATTAGTAACATTAAATCCTTCGAGGCTAAAGCTCTCCGGACATGGCTTGGTTGAATAAGAAATTAGACTTGATAAGTCGTTTCTTTTCCTTACTCATTTGGAGTTGTAGCTCGTGTACCTGGGCAGGTGTAAGAGGGGCCAAGCTGACCTTTCTTCTGTCATGCACAAAAGTGTAGAGATTGGTTCTGCCATCATGCCTGGTCTCTTTGTCAAACTGCCATGGTCTTCCTAGAAGATGGCAGCAGATGGGCACCACGTCGCAACCCACTGGTCTTGTACTGACACTGAATGGCATGATTGCTCATGAATCTTGAGCTCCACTTTGTCATCAAGCCATCTCAGTCTATATGGTCGAGGATGCCGTGTCCTCTCTAGACCTAGCTTATCAACCATATAAGCACTAGCAACGTTAGTGCAAGAACCACCATCTATGATGAGGTTACATACCTTTCCTTTGATGGTGCAACGGCTGTGGAAGATGTTCTCCCTTTGGATGGTCTCTCAAGGATCCACCATTGCACTGAGGATACGTCTAGTGACCAGCACTTCCCCCACATCAGGGTACTCAATGTCACCATATTCTCCTTCTGGTTCATATTCCTCTTCATCTTGGGACTCATTTTCTCCTGCCTCCGTAATCAGCATGACTCGGTTGTTTGGGCACTCCCTTGAGATGTGTCCACGTCTCCTGCACTTGAAACAAGTTATGTCACGTGATCTTTGAGGTTAGAAGACTTACCAGGCTCTCTCTGGTCACGGGTGGGTTCAGGAGGCTTGCTCTTGAACCTCGACTCGATCTCTACGCTTTTGCCTTTGTCTACGGTCTTAGGCATATTGCTTGGTGCCCAAGGTGTCTTAGGCTTGCTGCGGATGTCTTGG
>CM032156.1:19556274-19571960 GCA_018901935.1 Pugionium cornutum | reverse complement strand
GCCTATTCAGAGCATCACACTCCACTTCAAACGTCTTGTTGAAGTCGGGAAGGACTAGCACTGGTGCGTGTGTTAGGCTGTCCTTCAAGGCCTGGAATGCCTTCTCCTGAGCTTCTCCCCAGCTGAATCCCACGTTCTTCTTCACTACTGCAGTCAGTGGTGAGGCAATACTGCTGAAGTTGGGCACGAATCTCCTATAGAAGCTGGCCAGTCCGTGGAAGCTACTTACTTGGCTGATGTTGCCTGGTGTTGGCCATTCTTGTGTGGCTCGAATCTTCTCTTCATCAACCTGTAGGCCTTGTGAACTTACAACAAAACCTAAAAAGACAAGTTTATCAGTACAAAAGATGCACTTCTTGAGATTAGCATAAAGCTCTTCTTGTCGAAGGGTTTTAAGGACCATCTCAAGATGTGTGAGGTGTTCCGTAGGCACTTACTATAAACAAGTATGTCATCAAAATAAACTACTACAAACTTACTGATGTACGCCCTAAGAACTTGGTTCATAAGGCGATGAAGGTGCTTGGGGCATTAGTCAAGCCAAATGGCATGACTGTCCACTCAGAGAGCCCTTGCTTTGTCTTGAAAGCAGTCTTCCACTCATCACCTTCCTTCATTCTTACCTGGTGGTATCCACTTTTGAGGTCTATCTTGGAAGACCGTGGCTCCACTCAGCTCATCTAGCATGTCATCCAGTCGTGGTATTGGATGCCTATACTTGACTGTGATGTTGTTGATTGCTCGGCAGTCCACACATGCGCCAAGTCCCATCCTTCTTGGGCACTAGTAGCACTGGTACAGCACATGGACTGAGGCTCTCTCGAACATATCCTTTCTCCAGGAGCTCCTTGACTTGCTTCTCAAGCTCCTTGACTCCTCTGGACTCATCCGTAGGCTGGCGGTTGGGCAGGGCTGCTCCGGGCACTAGATCAATCTGGTGTTCTATGCCACGTAAAGGAGGCAAGCCTGCTGGTATCTCCTCTGGAAATACATCCTGAATTTGTTGAGGAGTGTTGCTACTTCATGAGGTAGCTCTACCTGTCCCTGTTCTATACTCAACACTTCCTTGAAAACCATTAGTAACATTAAGTCCTTCGAGGCTAAAGCTCTCCGGACATGACTAGGTTGAATAAGAAAGTTAGACTTGACAAGTTTCTTTTCCTTACTCATTTGGAGTTGTAGCTCATGTACTTGGGCAGGTGTAAGAGGAGCTAGGCTGACCTTTCTCTTGTCATGCACGAAGGTGTAGAGATTGGTTCTGCCATCATGCCTGGTCTCTTTGTCAAACTGCCATGGTCTTCCTAGTAGAAGATGGCCAGCTTGCATGGGCACCACGTCGCACGACCTGGTCTTGGTACTTGCCCACACTGAATGGCACAGTGACTTGCTCATGAATCTTGAGCTCCACTTTGTCATCAAGCCATCTCAGTCTATATGGTCGAGGATGCCGTGTCCTCTAGACCTAGCTTATCAACCATATACGCACTAGCAACGTTAGTGCAAGAACCACCATCTATGATGAGGTTACATACCTTTCCTTGATGGTGCAACGGCTGTGGAAGATGTTCTCCTTTGGATGGTCTCTGAAGGATCCACCATTGCACTGAGGATACGCCTAGTGACCAGCACTTCCCCACATCAGGGTACTCAATGTCACCATATTCTCCTTCTGGTTCATAGTCCTCTTCATCTTGGGACTCATATTCTCCTGCCTCCGTAATCAGCATGACTCGGTTGTTTGGGCACTCCTTGAGATGTGTCCACGTCCCCTGCACTTGAAACAAGTTATGTCACGTGATCTTTGAGGGTTAGAAGACTTACCAGGCTCTCTCTGGTCACGGGTGGGTTCAGGAGGCTTGCTCTTGAACCTTGACTCGATCTCACGCTTTTGCCTTTGTCCACTGTCTTAGGCATGTTGCTTGGTGCCCAAGGTGTCTTAGGCTTGCTGCGGATGTCTTGGCTCTTACGTTTGATGTGCTGTTCAGCTTGCACAGATAGGTGGAACAAGTCCTTGAAGTCGTTGTAGATTTGCCTTTCCACCTTGCAGCTGATCCTTTCTTGAGTCCATCCAAGAATTGTGCCATCAATGCTTCTTCATCATCATTGAGCTCCAATCTGTTCCTTAACCTCTCGAACTCTTCATAGTACTCCTCTACTGATCTGGTACCCTGCTTAAGAGTACGAAAACGTCGTTGCAAATCCCTATGAAAGTAAGGTGGAACATACCTTTGTCGCATGAGGTCTTTCATGTCGACCCATGAGTCTACGGGTCTCATTCTCTTCCTCCTTCTGTCAGATACCTCACGATCCCACCAGATGAGGGCATTGTCCGTGAGTTGTGCTACTGCCATTGAGACTCTCCTAGGTCCTGGTTGGTTGTAGTGATCAAAGATATGATCCATTCGCTTCTCCCAATCTAGGTAAGCCTCGGGTCTACTTTTCCTGCAAAAGTTGGAGGAGTTAGTTTAACATCAGGATGAATTACCCGGTTATAGGTGTGTTCATCTCCATCCTCATGACGTCTAGGAGGCATTCTTGGTCTCTGGTGAAGACCATATGGCTCAAAGCCATCATCTTCTGGCCTCTGGTTGCCGTGGAGGTCCTCTCGGCCTATGGTGATAGTTATGAGGAGCGTCCTCATCTCCATCTGGCTGGGGTTCCTCCTGGTGCCCTAAGGTACTCAGGACCCAGGACGAGGCGACTCACACGTGGCAAGCCTAAAGGTCTCTCCATCGCTGAACCTCTCGCCTATGGATGCGAGTTGTTTGGAGTGTGATGAACATGGCCATCATGGCTTCAGCTGCGTCTCTATTCTCTTCTCCCATGTGTGCTACAAAGAAAGAAGAAATTAGGTGCTCCTAAATTATTAGGAGAGTTTTTTTTAATGGGTTTGAAAATGCAAAAGGAAAAAAAGAAAGGAAATTCTAAAGAAAAAGGAAACAACTCTTGTGTCCAGAATTAAATTTTGTATTTTCCTATTTTCTGTCCTTTTCGATTAAAGGAATTTTGACTTATAAAAGGAATTTGTGGAAGAAAAGGATCTCTAAACTTCCTCATTGCTGAGGTAAGGTGTGACTTAGAGGCTAGAGCTTTGTAGCTCTTTTGGTTATTAGCCTCTACTAAAACAAGCAAAAATATACAACAAAAGGCCGGAGCTTTAAGCTCTGATACCAAAATGATACAAGCCTTGATTCAAGGATGTATGCTGGGCTGTTTGTAGAAGATTAGGAGAAACTCAACCTTAGGCTTCTGGATAGGGGTTTTCTGGTTGGTAAACGATGGAAGGGTGAAGTGAACCACACGAGGGTGATGAACCTCGTGATAAATCACAAACTTAGAGCTAGGAGGGCTGGTCTCAACTAGGTTCTAAGCTTCTCTTTGAGAGTCTACTTTATTAATAATCAAAAAGGTTGTCGAACTACAATGCTGGAAGGAGCCTTATTAATATGCTCGACAGCTTGACCTTCTCGACTCAAATGGGAAAGTTTACAAAAGTGCACAAAAGGTACAAAAGTGGCTGGATGGTACGATCTGGTCTCCTGATGTGATGTCCTCATCATTCCCCCTCTTCAGTAGGTTTTGTCCTCAAACTGGATCATCTGCATGGAAAGGGCCAAGTCAGTAACATTGAACGATTGGACACATTAAACTCACCTGGCTCGATCCGTAGCGTTGTTGTTGATCCTCTCGAGCACTCTGAATGGTCCATCTCCTCTTGGTGCTAGCTTGAACTCCTTAGGTTTGGGAACCTCTCCTGCCGAGGTGTAGCCACACCCAATCGCCTGGTTGAAAGATCACCTCCTTTCTTCCTTTGTTGGCATGAGTCACGACTGTCCGTCCTCTTCTCCAAGTTTCTGCTACCTTCTGGTGTAACCTCCTTATGAACTCTGCTTTGGATGCTCTTGAGGTTGGTCATCTCAGCTGGTGGCAGTGGTGTTTGCTCCAATGGGGTGAGAGGGTTGAAACCATACCACTTCAAATGGTGTCTTCTTGGTTGCTGAGTGCACGGCTCGGTTGTAGAACTCAATGAATGGCAGGCACTCCACCCAAGTCTTTAGGTTCTTCCCTAGTGTGTTCTGAGAAGAGTTGATCCTGTTGACAACTTCAGTTTGGCCATCGGTTTGAGGATGGCAAGTGGTTGAGAAGAGTAGCTGTGCCTAGCTTTCTCCAAAGGGTCCTCCAGAAATGGCTGAGGAACTTGGTGTCCCTATCTGATACGATGGTCCTTGGCACTCCATGAAGCCGCATTATCTCCCTGAAGAACAGCTCAGCTGTTTGTGTGGCATCATTGACATTGGCACATGGGATGAAATGTGCCATCTTGGAGAATCTGTTCACCACTACAAAGATTGCATCTTTGTGGTTGATCTTGGGCAGACCTAGAACAAAATCCATCGAGATGTCCACCCATGGATGTGTTGGTATGGGCAGTGGGAGATACAACCCGTGAGGTTGCACTGGACTTTGCCTTCTTGCAAGTAATGCATCTTGCACAATGTGCTTCTACTGTCCTCTTGATGTGTGGCCAGTAGAAGTGCTCCTTGACCACTGCTAGAGTCTTGTCGACACCAAAGTGGCCCATGAGTCCTCCTCCATGAGCTTCTCGGATGATAAGCTCCTTAGTGATCCTGTGGTATGCACAGCCTTCTTTCTCGAACAAGAATCCTCATGGATGTAGAATTTGCCATGACTCCCTGTGCTACACTCCTTGTAGCTCTCAGCAAGGTCAGGATCATCCTTGTATAGATCCTTGATGTGCTCAATCCTAGGACCTTTGCCTCCATGGTTGATATCAAGGCAAACCTCCTTGATAGTGCATCGGCTACCACATTGTCTTTGCCCTTCTTGTACTTGATGATGTACGGAAGGTCTCTATGAACTCCATCCACCTGGCATGTCTCCTCTTGAGATTGGTTTGCCCTCTGAGGTGTTTGAGAGTCTCGTGATCAGTGTGGATCACAAACTCCTTGGACAGCAAGTAATGCTGCCAAGTCTCCAATGCTCGGACAAGGGCATAGAGCTCCTTGTCATAAGTGGGTAGTTCAGTGAGGCACCACCTAGCTTCTCACTGAAGTATGCCACTGGTCTCCCTCCTTGGGTTAGCACTGCTCCTATGCCTATTCCAGAGGCATCACACTCCACTTCAAACGCCTTGTTGAAGTCGGGAAGGACTAGCACTGGTGCGTGTAAGGCTGTCCTTCAAGGCCTGGAATGCCTTCTCCTGAGCTTCTCCCCAGCTGAATCCCACGTTCTTCTTCACTACTGCCGTCAGTGGTGAGGCAATACTGCTGAAGTTGGGCACGAATCTCCTATAGAAGCTGGCCAGTCCGTGGAAGCTCCTTACTTGGCTGATGTTTCCTGGTGTTGGCCATTCTTGTATGGCTCGAATCTTCTCCTCATCAACCTGTAGGCCCTGTGAACTCACAACAAAACCTAAAAAGACAAGCTTATCAGTAATAAAGGTGCACTTCTTGAGATTGGCATAAAGCTCTTCTTGTCGAAGGGTTTTAAATACCATCTCAAGATGTGTGAGGTGTTCCCGTAGGCACTTACTGTAAACTAATATATCATCAAAGTAAACAACTACAAACTTACTGATGTACGCCCTAAGAACTTGGTTCATAAGGCATGAAGGTGCTTGGGGCATTAGTCAAGCCGAATGGCATGACTGTCCACTCGTAGAGCCCTTGCTTTGTCTTGAAAGCAGTCTTCCACTCATCACCTTCCTTCATCCTGACCTGGTGGTATCCACTCTTGAGGTCTATCTTGGAGAAGACCGTGGCTCCCCTCAGCTCATCTAGCATGTCATCCAGCCGTGGTATTGGATGCCGGTACTTGACTGTGATGTTGTTGATTGCTCGGCAGTCCACGCACATTCGCCAAGTCCCATCCTTCTTGGGCACTAGTAGCACTGGTACGACACATTGACTGAGGCTCTCTCAAACATAACCTTTCTCCAGGAGCTCCTTGACTTGCTTCTCAAGCTCCTTAGACTCCTCTGGGCTCATCCGGTAGGCTGGCGGTTGGGCAGGGCTGCTCTGGGCACGAGGTCGATCTGGTGCTCTATGCCTCGTAGGGGAGGTAAGCCTGCTGGTATCTCTTCCGGGAACACATTCTGGAACTTGTTGAGGAGAGTTGCTACTTCAGGAGGTAGCTCTACCTGTTCTTTTTCTACACTTCCTTGAAAACCATTAGTAACATTAAATCCTTGAGGCTAAAGCTCTCCGGACATGGCTTGGTTGAATAAGAAAATTAGACTTAAGTTTCTTTTCCTTACTCATTTGGAGTTGTAGCTCATGTACTGGGCAGGTGTAAGAGGGGCTAGGCTGACCTTTCTCTTGTCATGCACGAAGGTGTATAGATTGGTTCGGCCATCATGCCTGGTCTCTTTGTCAAACTGCCATGGTCTTCCTAGTAGAAGATGGCCAGCTTGCATGGGCACCACATCGCATATGACTTGATCCTGGTACTTGCCCACACTGAATGGTACAATGACTTGTTCATGGATCTTTAGCTCCACTTTGTCATCGAGCCATCTCAGTCTATATGGTGGAGGATGCCTTGTCTTCTCTAGACCTAGCTTATCAACCATATATGCACTAGCAACGTTAGTGCAAGAACCACCATCTATGATGAGGTTACATACCTTTCCCTTGATGGTGCACGGCTGTGGAAGATGTTCTCCCTTTGGATGGTCTCTGAAGGATCCACCATTGCACTGAGGATACGTCTAGTGACCAGCACTTCCCCCACATCAGGGTACTCAATGTCACCATACTCTCCTTCTGGTTCATAGTCCTCTTCATCTTGGGACTCATACTCCCCTGCCTCTGTAATCAGCATGACTTGGTTGTTTGGGCACTCCCTTGAGATGTGTCCATGTCCCCTGCACTTGAAACAAGTGATGTCACGTGATCTTTGAGGGTTAGAAGACTTACCAGGCTCTCTCTGGTCACGGGTGGGTTCAGGAGGCTTGCTCTTGAACCTTAACTCGATCTCTATGCTCTTGCCTTTGTCTACGGGCTTGGGCATGTTGCTTGGTGCCCAAGGTGTCTTAGGCTTGCTGTGGATGTCTTGGCTCTTACGTTTGATGTGCTGCTCAGCCTGGACAGATAGGTGGAACAAGTCTTTGAAGTCATTGTAGATTTTCCTTTCCACCTTGCGGCTGATCCTTTCTTGGAGTCCATCCAAGAATTGTGCCATCAATGCTTCTTCATCATCATTGAGCTCCAATCTGTTCCTTAGCTTCTCGAACTTTTCATAGTACTCCTCTACTGATCTGGTACCATGCTTAAGAGTACGAAAACGACGTTGCAAATATCTATGAAAGTAAGGTGGAACAAACCTTTGTCGCATGAGGTCTTTCATGTCGACCCATGAGTCTACGGGCCTCATTCTCTTCCTCCTTCTGTCAGATACCTAACGATCCCACCAGATGAGGGCATTGTCCGTGAGTTGTGCTGCTGCCATTGAGACTCTCCTAGGTCCTGGTTGGTTGTAGTGATCAAAGATATGATCCATTCTCCTCTCCCAATCTAGGTAAGCCTCGGGGTCTACTTTTCCTGCAAAACTTGGAGGAGTTAGTTTAACATCAGGATGAATTACCGGTTGTAGGTGTGTTCATCTCCATCCTCACGATGTCTAGGAGGCATTCTTGGTCTCTGGTGAAGACCATATGGCTCAAAGCCATCATCTTCTGCCTCTGGTTGCCGTGGGGGTCCTCTCGGCCTATGGTGATAGTTATGAGGTTGCGTGTCCTCATCTCCATCTGGCTGGGGTTCCTCCTGTTCGTGTGTCCTAAGGTGCTCAGGACCCTCAGGACAGTCTTGCTCAGCTCTCACGTGCCTTATGGCCTGGAATCTCATGGTCTTTCCAAGCTCCAACCTCTAGCCTATGGATGCGAGTTGTGTTTGGAGTGTGGTGAACATGGCCATCATGGCTTGCTTCTCTATTTTCTTCTCCATTGTGCTACAAAGAAAAGACAAGTTAGGATGCTCCTAAATTATTAGGAGGGTTTCTTTTATAAGGATTGAAAATGCAAAAGGAAAATCTGAGGTGGAAATTCAAAGATATGAAGATTTGAGAAAAAACTTTCTTGACAACTTGTGCTAGCTGTCCAATTCAATTCTTTTAGTATTCTTTCTATTTTCTTTTTTTTAATTTTTTTCTTGAATTGACTTAAACTAATGCAAAAACACAAAAACAAAACATGCAAGGATAGAAACAACCTGGTTTAGGAGCTTTAGCTCTGATACCAAATGATACAAGCCTTGATTCAAGGCTTAGCGTGGGCTGTTTGGAGAAGTTTAGGTGAGAAACTCGACCTTAGACTTCTTGGATAGGGGTTTTTGGGTTGGTATTCGATGGAAAGATGAAGTGAACCACATGAGGGGTGATGAACCTCGTGATAAATCACAAACTTAGAGCTAGGAGGGCTGGTCTCAACTAGATTCTAAGAGCACAAGATTCTTGAGAGAAAACTTGTTGGGGAAAAAGTTCTATCTTTATTAATATCAAAAAGGTTGTCGAACTACAATGCTGGAAGGAGCCTTATTATTATGCTCGACAGCTTGACCTTCTAGGGTCGACTCAAATAAAGAAAAGGAAAGTTTACAAAAGTGCACAAATGGAAAAGATACAAAAGTGTATAACCGAAAAAGGACCTATTCCTAAAATGTTCTTGACTCAAAATGTAAAGCATCTAGATCCTACCCTGCAAAACAGAAAGAGGCATATATTCGAATTGAAACTTACCTTATCTTACCTCAAGAAATGGAAGGTGGCCGTCCTTGTGGCATGCTGCCTTGCTCCTAGTCTTCGACTTGGAGTAGGGTTAAAATCTTTGGGCCCTGACCTCTCTTGCCACTAAAGCCCAAGTCTCTGATGTCCCTTGTGTTGTTGAGAAGCCTTTGGACTCTACTTTGCTCTTCTGGCCCATTGTCCTTAGTCGATCTTCCTCTAGGAGCTTGTCGACCCATAAGCTGAATTTGTGGAAGAGTGCCCTTGATCTGCTTCTTGTCATTGCTCCTTGATGTACCACTGGTGTAGATACTTCCTCTAGTTGCATGCCCTTGAGCTGGTAGCTCATTTGGTCCGAGTCCTCTTGTGTAGAAGTGGAAATGCGCGTGTACTCGGCTGGATCGGCTGTACCGGCTGGATTGTGCGAGGTACTGGCGGAATGCCTTGAAGACCGGCCAAGTTGATCCCGGAGTTGGAGGCATCACCAGAGGGACCGGCGGTGTCATCCACGTCGCCACCAAGTGTGCCGGAAGCTTGGGCCTCTCCGCCGGCAATGCTGGTTGCTCTGGTCCTATGTGGTGGTCCGGTATGTGCAGGCGGTGCGATGGTCCGGCTGTCTCGGGCAAGCTTCCTGGTCGGCCAGTCTGGTCTCCTGGCTGGATGTACGACCTGATGTCCTCATCAGAAAGAGACACCAAATTTCTCAGCCACTTCTGGAGGACCCTCTGGAAGAAGCTAGGCACGAAGCTGCTCTTCTCTACAACCTGCCATCCTCAACCGATGGCTAAACTGATGTAGTCAACCGGACATTGTCGACTCTTCTCAGGACCACACTAGGGAAGAATCTCAAGACATGGGTGGAGTGCCTGCCATTCATAGAGTTTGCGTACAACCGAGAAGTGCATTCAGCCACAAAGAAGACCCCTTTTGAAGTGGTCTTTGGTTTCAACCCCCAAACGCCCTTGGAGCAAACACCACTACCACTAGCAGAAATGACCAACCTCAATGGAGCATCCAAGGCAGAATTCATCAAGAAGATACACCAGAAGGTAGCAGAGAACCTTGAGAAGAGGACCGGGCAGTACGTGACTCACGCCAACAAGGGGAGAAGAGAGATGATTTTTCAACCAGGCGATTGGGTGTGGCGACACCTATGACAAGAGAGGTTCCCCAACCTAAGGAGTTCCAAGCTGGCCCCAAGAGGAGATGGACCATTTAGAGTGCTGGAGAGGATCAACAACAACGCCTACCGGATTGAGCTTTCAGGTGAGTTTAATGTGTCTAACACATTCAATGTAACTGATTTAGCTCCTTTCCTTGCAGATGAGCCAGTTTTGTGGTCATAACCTACTGAAAGGGGAGGGGATGATGAGGGCATCAGATCGTCTAGCTGGCCAGAAGACCAGAATGGCCGACCAGAATGCTTGCCCGAGACAGCCGGGCCATTTGGCGTGTCTGCCGTCCCAAGCGGTACTATCGGCCCTATGATCAGTCGGGCCAGGCCGGCCAACATTTCCGGCGAAGAGGCCTAAACCTCCGGCCCAACTGGCGGCGACGTGAATGAGACCGCTGGCCCAACTGGTGATGCCGCCGGCTCAGGAATCAATCTGGCCGGCTCCGATGACAACTCGGCCAGCTCCTCGCACAGTCCAGCCAAGCCAGCCGATTGCACCACCATTTCCACATCTACACAAGGAGACTCGGATCAGCTAAGCTACCAGATTCAATGCATGAACCCGGATGAAGTCTCTACACCAGTGGTGCCTCCAGGAGCCATGACAAGGAGCAGAACAAGGGCACTCTTCCACAAGTTCAATTTGTGAGTAGACAAGCTCCTAGAAGATCATGAACAAGGAGCATTAGGCCAAGAGTACAAGGAAGAGTCCAAAGCTTCTAAACATTGCAAAAGACTCTTGAGACTTGGGCTTTCGTGGCAAAAGAGGTCAGGGCCCAACAATTCATAAACCATACTCCAAGTCGAAGACTAGGAGCTAGGTGCGTGCATGCCACAAGGTCGGTGAAGGGGACATCAGGTCGTATGGCCGGCCAGGAGACCAGACTGGCCGACCAGGGAGCTTGCCCGAGACAGCCAGGCCATTTGGCACGTCTGCCGGCCCAAGCGGTACCGCCGGACCTTCGACCAACAGGACCGGACCGATCAACATTGCCGGCGGAGAGGCCCAAACCTCTGGCCAACCTGGAAACTATGTGGATGACACCAACGGTCCAATTGGTGATGCCTCCGGCTCTGGAATCAACTTAGCCAGAGCAGAAGACATTTCAGCCAGTACCTCGAACAGTCCAGCCGGTACAGCCGATCCAGCCGAGTGCACGGGCATTTCCACATCTACACCAAGAGACTCGTACCATATAAGCTACCAGCTTCAGGACATGCAGCTAGAGGAAGTCTCTACACCAATGGTGCCAGCAGGAGCAATGACAAGGAGCAGATCAAGGGCACTCTTCCACAAATTCAGCTTATGGGTCGACAAGCTCCTAGAGGATGATCGACAGAGGATATTGGGCCAGAAGTGCAAAGAAGAGTCCAAATGCTTCTCAACAATGCAAGGGACTTTAGAGACTTGGGCTTTAGTGGCAAGAGAGGTCAGGGCCCAAAGATTCCTAACCCTACTCCAAGTCGAAGACTAGGACCACGGCGCGTGCATGCCACCAGGTCAGCCACCTTCTATTTCTTGGCCGTGAGGTAAGAAAGGTAAGTTTTCAAATTGGATATTTGCCTCTTTCTGTTTTGCAGGGTAGGATTTAGATTATTTACATTTTTGAATCAAAGACATTTTTGGAATAGGTCCTTTTTCAGTTATGCACTTTTGTAAGTTTTCCATTTGTGGACTTTTGTAAGCCTTGATTCAAGGATGTATGCGCGTGGGCTGTTTGTAAGCCTTGATTCAAGGATGTATGCGCGTGGGCTGTTTGTAGAAGATTAGATGAGAAACTCAACCTTAGGCTTCTGGATAGGGGTTTTCTGGTTGGTAAATGATGGAAGGGTGAAGTGAACCACACGAGGGGTGATGAACCTCGTGATAAATCACAAACTTAGAGCTAGGAGGGCTGGTCTCAAATAGGTTCTAAGCGCACAAGTCTCTTGAGAGAATACTTGTTGAAAGAAAATTCGATCTTTATTAATTATCAAAAAGGTTGTCGAACTACAATGCTGAAAGGAGCCTTATTAATATGCTCGACAGCTTGACCTTCTAGGGTCGACTCAAATAAATAAAAGGAAAGTTTACAAAATTGCACAAAAGGATACAAAATAACGAAAAGGACTATTCCATGTTCTTGACTCAAAATGTAAAGCATCTAGATCCTACCCAAAAACAGAAAAGGCATATCGAATGTTAACTTACCTTACTTACCTCACGGCCAATAAATGGAAGGTGGCCGTCCTTGTGGCATGCACGCGCCTTGCTCCTAGTCTTCGACTTGGAGTAGGGTTAGGAATCTTTGGGCCCTAACCTCTCTTGCCACTAAACCCAAGTCTCTGATGTCCCTTGTGTTGTTGAGAAGCCTTTGGACTCTTCCTTGCACTTCTGGCCCATTGTCCTTAGTCGATCTTCCTCTAGGAGCTTGTCTACCCATAAGCTGAATTTGTGGAAGGGTGCCTTGATCTGCTTCTTGTCATTGCTCCTTGAGGTACCACTGGTGTAGAGACTTCCTCTAGGTGCATGTCCTGGAGCTGGTAGCTCATCTGGTCCGAGTCTTCTTGTGTAGAAGTGGAAATGCGCGTGTACTTGGCTGGATCGGCTGTACCGGCTGGATTGTGCATACTGCAACAAATGGAAGCAAGTTGATGAGTCGGCTGTCATCAGAGGACATGTCATTGACAAGTGTGCAAGCTTGGGCCTCTCAATGTTGATCTGGTCCTATAGGTCAAGAGGTACTGCTTGAGGCCAGATGGTCCTGCTGTCTCGGGCAAGCTTCCTGGTCGACCAGTCTGGTCTCCTGGCTGGATGTACGACCTGATGTCCTCATCAAGAGCCCTATGAGATTCCAGGCCATAAGGCTATTGAGCAACCTGAGGTTCTAACATTAGAACATGGCAGAACAGGAATGATACAGGCCTCGATTCAAGGCTTTGGTGCGCGTGGGCTGTTTGGAGAAATTTAGGTGAGATACTCGACCTTAAGCTTCTGGATGGGGGTTTTGTGATTAGTATGGGATGGAGGGGTGAAGTGAACCACACGAGGGGTGATAAACCTCATGATAAATCACAAACTTAGAGCTAGGAGGGCTGGTCTCAACTAGGTTCTAAGCGCACAAGTCTCTTAGAGAGAAACACTTGTAGACGAAAATTTGCACTTTATTAATTATTAAAAAGGTTGTCGAACTACAATGCTGGAAGGAGCCTTATTAATATGCTCTACAGCTTGACCTTCTAGGGTCGACTCAGGAAAGAAAAGGAAAATTTACAAAAGTGCACAAATGGAAAACGTACAAAAGTGCATAACCGAAAAAGGACATATTCCTAAAATGTCTTTGACTCAAAAATGTAAATAATCTAAATCCTACCCTGAAAAACAGAAAGAGGGAAATATCCAAATTGAAAACTTACCTTTCTTACCTCATGGCCAAGAAATGGAAGGTGGCCGTCCTTGTGGCATGCACATGTCTTGCTCCTAGTCTTCAACTTGGAGTAGGGTTAGGAATCTTTGGGCCCTGACCTCTCTTGCCACTAAAGCCCAAGTCTCTAAAGTCCCTTGCATTGTTGAGAAGCATTTGGACTCTTCTTTGCACTTCTGGCCCAATATCCTCTGTCGATCATCCTCTAGGAGCTTGTCGACCCATAAGCTGAATTTGTGGAAGAGTGCCCTTGATCTGCTCCTTGTCATTGCTCCTGCTGGCACCATTGGTGTAGAGACTTCCTCTAGCTGCATGTCCTGAAGCTGGTAGCTTATATGGTACGAGTCTCTTGGTGTAGATGTGGAAATGCCCGTGCACTCGGCTGGATCGGCTGTACCGGCTGGACTGTTCGAGGTACTGGCTGAAATGTCTTCTGCTCTGGCTAAGTTGATTCCAGAGCCGGAGGCATCACCAATTGGACCGTTGGTGTCATCCACATAGTTTCCAGGTTGGCCAGAGGTTTGGGCCTCTCCGCCGGCAATGTTGATCGGTCCGGTCCTGTTGGTCGAAGGTCCGGCGGTACCGCTTGGGCCGGCAGACGTGCCAAATGGCCTGGCTGTCTCGGGCAAGCTCCCTGGTCGGCCAGTCTGGTCTCCTGGCCGGCCATACAACCTGATTTCCCCATCACATCCAGATGGAGATGAGGACGCACAGCCTCCTAACTATCACCCTAGGCCGAGAGGACCTCCACGGCAACCAGAGGCAGAAGGTGATGGCTTTGAGCCATATGGTCATCACCAGAGACCAAGGATGCCTCCTAGTCATCATTAGGATGGAGATGAACACGCCTACAACCGGGTAACTCATCCTGATGTCAAGTTAACACCTCCTAGTTTTGCAGGAAAAGTAGACCCCGAAGCCTATCTTGATTGGGAGAGGAGGATGGATCACATCTTCGATCACTACAACCAACCAGGCCCTAGGAGAGTCTCCATGGCAGTAGCATAACTAACGGACAATGCCCTCATCTGGTGGGATCGTGAGGTGTCTGACCGAAGGAGGAAAAGATTGAGGCCCGTAGACTCATGGGTCGACATGAAAGACCTCATGAGACAAAGGTTTGTTCCACCTTATTTTCATAGAGATTTGCAACGACGTTTTCGTACTCTTAAGCAGGGTACCAGATCAGTAGAGGAGTACTATGAAGAGTTTGAGAGACTAAGGAACATGCTGGAGCTCAATGACGATGAGGAGGCTTTGATGGCACAGTTCTTGGATGGACTGCAAGAAAGAATCAGCCGCAAGGTGGAAAGGCAAATCTACAATGACTTCAAGGATTTGTTCCACCTATCTATCCAGGCTGAGCAGCACATCAAACGTAAGGGCCAAGACATCCGGAGCAAGCCTAAGACGCCTTGGGCACCAAGCAACATTCCCAAGACCGTAGAGAAAGGCAAAAGCATAGAGATCAAGTCACGGTTCAAGAGCAAGCCTCCTGAGCCTACCCGTGACCTTCTAGGATCGACTCAAAGAAAGAAAAGGAAAGATTACAAAAGTGCACAAATGGAAAATGTACAAAAGTGCATAACCGAAAAAGGACCTATTCCTAAACTGTCTTTGACTCAAAAAATGTAAATATTCTAGACCCTACCCCGCAAAAAAGAAAGAGGCAAATATTCATATTGAAAACTTACCTTACTTACCTCACAGCCAAGAAATGGAAGGTGGACGTCCTTGTGGCATGCACGCGCCTTGCTCCTAGTCTTCGACTTGGAGTAGAGTTAAAAAATCTTTGGGCCCTGACCTCTCTTGCCACTAAAGCCCAAGTCTCTGAAGTCCCTTGCATTGTTGAGAAGCCTTTTGATACAAGGCTTGATTCAAGGATGTATGCGCGTGGGCTGTTTGGAGAAGTTTAAGTGAGAAACTCGACCTTAGACTTCTTGGATAGGGGTTTTTGGGTTGGTATTCGATGGAAAGGTGAAGTGAACCACACGAGGGGTGATGAACCTCGTGATAAATCACAAACTTAGAGCTAGGAGGGCTGGTCTCAACTAGGTTCTAAGGGCACAAGTCTCTTGAGAGAATAACTTGTTGGGGAAAAAAGTTCTATCTTTATTAATATCAAAAAGGTTGTCGAACTACAATGCTGGAAGGAGCCTTATTAATATGCTCGACAGCTTGACCTTCTAGGGTCGACTCAAACAAAGAAAAGGAAAGTTTACAAAAGTGCACAAAAGGAAAAGATACAAAAGTGCATAACCGAAAAAGGACCTATTCCTAAAATGTTCTTGACTGAAAAATGTAAAGCATCTAGATCCTACCCTGCAAAACAGAAAGAGGCATATATTCGAATTGAAACTTACCTTAAC
>CM032156.1:19530670-19555774 GCA_018901935.1 Pugionium cornutum | reverse complement strand
GCCATCTCTACTAGGAAGACCATGGCAGTTTGACAAAGAGACCAGGCATGATGGCCGAACCAATCTCTACACCTTCGTGCATGACAAGAGAAAGGTCAGCCTAGCTCCTCTTACACCTGCTCAGGTACACGAGCTACAACTCCAAATGAGTAAGGAAAAGAAACTTATCAAGTCTAATTTTCTTATTCAACCAAGCCATGTCCGGAGAGCTTTAGCCTCGAAGGATTTAATGTTACTAATGGTCTTCAAAGAAGTTTTGAGTGTAGAACAGGGACAGGTAGAGCTACCTCCTCAAGTGGCAACTCTCCTCAACAAGTTCCAGGATGTATTCCCAGAGGAGATACCAGCAGGCTTGCCTCCTTTACGTGGCATAGAACACCAGATTGATCTAGTGCCCGGAGCAGCTTTGCCCAACCGGCCAGCCTACCGGATGTGTCCAGAGGAGTCCAAGGAGCTTGAGATACAAGTCAAGGAGCTCCTGGAGAAAGGATATGTTTGAGAGAGCCTCAGTCAATGTGCCGTACCAGTGCTACTAGTGCCCAAGAAGGATGGGACTTGGCGCATGTGCGTGGACTGCCGAGCAATCAACAACATCACAGTCAAGTACAGGCATCCAATACCATGACTGGATGACATGCTAGATGAGCTGAGTGGAGCCACGGTCTTCTCCAAGATAGACCTCAAAAATGGATACCACCAGGTAAGAATGAAGGAAGGTGATGAGTGGAAGACTGCTTTCAAGACAAAGCAAGGGCTCTACGAGTGGACAGTCATGCCATTCGGCTTGACTAATGCCCCAAGCACCTTCATGCGCCTTATGAACCAAGTTCTTAGGGCGACATCAGTAAGTTTGTGGTAGTTTACTTTGATGATATACTAGTTTATAGTAAGTGCCTACGGGAACACCTCACACATCTTGAGATGGTACTTAAAACCCTTCGACAAGAAGAGCTTTATGCCAATCTCAAGAAGTGCACCTTGTACTGATAAACTTGTCTTTTTAGGTTTTGTTGTGAGTTCACAGGGCCTACAGGTTGATGAGAAAAGATTCGAGCCATACAAGAATGGCCAACACCAGGAAACATCAGCCAAGTGAGGAGCTTCCACGGACTGGCCAGCTTCTATAGGAGATTCGTGCCCAACTTCAGCAGTATTGCCTCACCACTGGACAGCAGTAGTGAAGAAGAACGTGGGATTCAGCTGGGGAGAAGCTCAGGAGAAGGCATTCAGGGCCTTGAAGGACAGCCTTACACATGCTCCAGTGCTAGTCCTTCCCGACTTCAACAAGACATTTGAAGTGGAGTGTGATGCCTCTTGAATAGGCATAGGAGCAGTGCTAACCCAAGGAGGGAGACCAGTGGCATACTTCAGTGAGAAGCTTGGTGGTGCCTCACTGAACTACCCCTCTTATGACAAGGAGCTTTATGCCCTTGTCCGAGCATTGGAGACTTGGCAGCATTACTTGCTGTCCAAGGAGTTTGTGATCCACACTGATCATGAGACTCTCAAACACATCAGAGGGCAAACCAATCTCAAGAGGAGACATGCCAGGTGGATGGAGTTCATAGAGACCTTCCCGTACATCATCAAGTACAAGAAGGGCGAAGATAATGTGGTAGCCGATGCACTATCAAGGAGGTTTGCCTTGATATCAACCATGGAGGCAAAGGTCCTAGGGTTCGAGCACATCAAGGACCTATACAAGGATGATCCTGACTTTGCTGAGAGCTACAAGGAGTGTGGCACAGGGAGTCATGGCAAGTTCTACATCCATGAGGGGTTCTTGTTCCGAGAAAGAAGGCTGTGCATACCACAAGGATCATTAAGGGAGCTTATCATCCGAGAAGCTCATGGAGGAGGACTCATGGGCCACTTTGGTGTCGACAAGACTCAAGCAATGGTCAAGGAGCACTTCTACTGGCCACACATCAAGAGGACAGTAGAAGCTCATTGTGCAAGATGCATCACTTGCAAGAAGGCAAAGTCCCGAGTGCAACCTCACGTGTTGTATCTCCCACTGCCCATACCCACACATCCATGGGTGGACATCTCAATGGTCTTTGTTCTAGGTCTGCCCAAGATCAACAACAAAGATGCAATCTTTGTAGTGGTGGACAGATTCTCCAAGATGGCACACTTCATTCCATGTGCCAATGTCAATGATGCCACACAAACAGCTGAGCTGTTCTTCAGGGAGATAGTACGGCTTCATGGAGTGCCAAGGACAATCGTATCAGACAGGGACACCAAGTTCCTCAGCCATTTATGGAGGACCCTTTGGAGAAAGCTAGGCACGAAGCTACTCTTCTCTACCACCTGCCATCCTCAAACCGATGGCCAAACTGAAGTTGTCAACAGGACACTATCAACTCTTCTCAGAACTACACTAGGGAAGAACCTAAAGACTTGGGTGGAGTGCCTGCCATTCATAGAGTTCGCTTACAACCGAGCCATGCACTCAGCAACCAAGAAGACACCATTTGAAGTGGTATACGGCTTCAACCCTTTCACCCAATTGGAGCAAACACCACTACCACCAGCTGAGATGACCAACCTCAACGGAGCATCCAAGGCAGAGTTCATAAGGAGATTACACCAGAAGGTAGCAGAAAACTTGGAGAAGAGGACCGCACAGTACGTGATTCATGCCAACATGGGAAGAAAGGAGGTGATCTTTCAACCAGACGATTGGGTGTGGCTACACCTACGGCAGGAGAGGTTCCCAAACCTAAGGAGTTCCAAGCTAGCACCAAGAGGAGATGGACCATTCAGAGTGCTCGAGAGGATCAACAACAACGCCTACCGGATCGAGCTGCCAGGTGAGTTTAATGTGTCCAATACGTTCAATGTTACTGACTTGGCCCCTTTCCATGCAGATGATCCAGTTTTGAGGACAAAACCTACTGAAGAGGGAGGGAATGATGAGGACATCAGGTCGTACATCCAGCCAGAAGACCAGACTGGCCGACCAGGAAGCTTGCCCGAGACAGCAGGACCATCTGGCACGTCTGCCGGACCAGGCAGTACCGCCGGACCCTCGACCTATAGGACCAGACCAGTCAGCATCGCCGGCGGAGAGGCCCAAGCTTCCGGCACACTTGGTGGGGACGTGGATGACACCGCCAGTCCCTCTGGTGATGCCGCCAACTCTGGGATCAACTTGGCCGGTCCTGAAGGCATCCCGGCCAGTACTGCACACAATCCAGCCGGTACAGCCGATCCAGCCGGTACGCGCATTTCCACTTCCAGACAAGAGGACTCGGACCAAATGAGCTACCAGCTCCAGGACATGCACCTAGAAGAAGTATCTACACCAGTGGTACCTCAAGGAGCAATGACAAGAAGCATATCAAGGGAACTCTTCCACAAATTCAGCTTATGGGTCGACAAGCTCCTAGAAGAAGATCAGCTAAGGACAATGGGCCAGAAGAGCAAAGTAGAGTCCAAAGGCTTCTCAACAACACAAGGAACATCAGAGACTTGGGCTTTAGTGGCAAGAGAGGTCAGGGCCCAAAGATTTTTAACCCTACTCCAAGTCGAAGACTAGGAGCAAGGCACGTGCATGCCACAAGGACGGCCACCTTCCATTTCTTGGCCGTGAGGTAAGTTAAGGTAAGTTTCAATTCAAATATATGCCTCTTTCTGTTTTGCAGGGTAGGATCTAGATGCTTTACATTTTTGAGTCAAGAACATTTTAGGAATAGGTCCTTTTTCGGTTATACACTTTTGTATCTTTCCTTTGTGCACTTTTGTAAGTTTTCCTTTTCTTATTTGAGTCGACCCTAGAAGGTCAAGCTGTCGAGCATATTAATAAGGCTCCTTCCAGCATTGTAGTTCAACAACCTTTTTGATAATTAATAAAGTGCGAATTTTCTTCTTACAAGTTTTTCTCTCTAAGAATCTTGTGCGCTTAGAACCTAGTCAAGACCAGCTCTCCTAGCTCTAAGTTTGTGATTTATCACGAGGTTCATCACCTCTCGTGTGGTTCACTTCACCCTTCGATCAAATACCAACCCAAAAGCCCCTATCCAAGAAGTCTAAGGTCGAGTTTCTCCCCTAACCTTCTCCAAACAGCCCACATCCTTGAATCAAGGCTTGTATCACTTGGAGTAGGGTTAAAAATCTGGCTAATGCCCAAGTCTCTGATGTCCCTTGTGTTGTTGAGAAGCCATTGGACTCTTCCTTGCACTTTTGGCCCATTGTCCTTAGTCGATCTTCCTCTAGGAGCTTGTCGACCCATAAGCTGAATTTGTGGAAGAGTGCCCTTGAGGTACCACTGGTGTAGAGACTTCCTCTAAGTGCATGTCCTGGATCTGGTAGCTCATTTGGTCCGAGTCCTCTGGATAGGTACTAATACCTTCAGGAGATCCTTCATCACCAGAGGAACTGTGTCATCCGCCACCAAGTGTGCCAATGCTGGTTGCTCTGGTCCTTGTGGTGGGTCCGGCGTAGATGGTCCGGCTGTCTCGGGCAAGCTTCCTGGTCGGCCAGTCTGGTCTCCTGGCTGTATGTACGACCTGATTTCCTCATCATCCCCTCCCTCTTCAGTAGGTTTTGTCCTCAAAATTGATTCATCTGCATGGAAAGGGGCTAAGTCAGTAACATTGAACGTATTGGACACATTAAACTCACCTGGCAGCTCGATCCGGTAGGCGTTGTTGTTGATCCTCTCGAGCACTCTGAATGGTCCATCTCCTCTTGGTGCTAGCTTGGAACTCCTTAGGTTTGGGAACCTCTCCTGCCGTAGGTGTAGCCACACCCAATCGCCTGGTTGAAAGATCACCTCCTTTCTTCCCTTGTTGGAATGCGTCACGTACTATCCGGTCCTCTTCTCCAAGTTTTCTGCTACCTTCTGGTGTAACCTCCTTATTAACTCTTCCTTGGATGCTCCGTTGAGGTTGGTCAAATCAGCTGGTGGTAGTGGCGTTTGCTCCAATGGGGTGAGAGGGTTGAATCCGTATACTACTTCAAATGATGTCTTCTTGGTTGCTGAGTGCACGGCTCGGTTGTAAGCGAACTCTATGAATGGCAGGCACTCCACCCAAGTCTTTAGGTTCTTCCCTAGCGTAGTCCTGAGAAGGGTTGATAGTGTCCTATTGACAACTTAAGTTTGGCCATCGGTTTGAGGATGGCAGGTGGTAGAGAAGAGTAGCTTCGTGCCTAGCTTTCTCCAAAGGGTCCTCCACAAATGGCTGAGGAACTTGGTGTCCCTGTCTGATACGATGGTCCTTGGCACTCCATGAAGCCGTACTATCTCCCTGAGGAACAGCTCAGCTGTTTGTGTGGCATCATTGACATTGGCACATGGAATGAAGTGTGCCATCTTGGAGAATCTGTCCACCACTACAAAGATTGCATCTTTGTGGTTGATCTTGGGCAGACCTAGAACAAAGTTCATTGAGATGTCCACCCATGGATGTCTAGGTACAACCCATGAGGTTGCACTCGGGACTTAGCCTTCTTGCAAGTTATGCATCTTGCACAATGAGCTTCTACTGTCCTCTTGATGTGTGGCCAGTAGAAGTGCTCCTTGACCACTGCTAGAGTCTTGTCTACACCAAAGTGGCCCATGAGTCCTCCTCCATGAGCTTCTCACTGAAGTATACCACTGGCCTCCCTTCTTGGGTTAGCACTCCTCCTATGCCTATTCCAGAGGCATCACACTCCACTTCAAACGTCTTGTTGAAGTCGGCCAGGACTAGCACTGGTGCATGTGTAAGGCTGTCCTTCAAGGCCTGGAATGCCTTCTCCTGTGCTTCTCCCCAGCTGAATCCCACGTTCTTCTTCACTACTGCCGTCAATGGTGAGGCAATACTGCTGAAGTTGGGCATGAATCTCCTATAGAAGCTGGCCAGTCCGTGGAAGCTCCTTACTTGGCTGATGTTGCCTGGTGTTGGCCATTCTTGTATGGCTCGAATCTTCTCTTCATCAACCTGTAGGCCCTGTGAACTTACAACAAAACCTAAAAAGACAAGTTTATCAGTACAAAAGATGCACTTCTTGAGATTGGCATAAAGCTCTTCTTGTCAAAGGGTTTTAAGTAACATCTCAAGATGTGTGAGGTGTAGCCATACCCAATCGCCTGGTTGAAAGATCACCTCCTTTCTTCCCTTGTTGGCATGAGTCACGTATTGCCCGGTCCTTTTCTCCAAGTTCTCTGCTACCTTCTGGTGTAACTTCCTTATGAACTCTGCCTTGGATGCTCCGTTGAGGTTGGTCATCTCTGCTGGTGGCAATGGCGTTTGCTCCAATGGGGTGAGAGGGTTGAAGCCGTATACTACTTCAAATGGTGTCTTCTTGGTTGCTGAGTGCACGGCTCGGTTGTAAGCAAACTCTATGAATGGCAGGAACTCCACCCAAGTCTTGAGGTTCTTCCCTAGTGTAGTCCTGAGAAGAGTTGATAGTGTCCTGTTGACAACTTCAGTTTGGCCATCGGTTTGAGGATGGCAGGTGGTAGAGAAGAGTAGCTTCGTGCCTAGCTTCCTCCAAAGGGTCCTCCAGAAATGGCTGAGGAACTTTGTGTCTCTGTCTGATACGATGGTCCTTGGCACTCCATGAAGCTGTACTATCTCCCTGAAGAACAGCTTGGCTGTTTGGGTGGCATCATTGACATTGGCACACGGAATGAAGTGTGCCATCTTGGAGAATCTGTCCAGCACTACAAAGATTGCATCTTTTTGGTTTATCTTGGGCAGACCTAGAACAAAGTCCATTGATATATCCACCCATGGATGCGTCGGTATGGGCAGTGGGAGATACAACCCGTGAGGTTGCACTCGGGACTTTGCCTTCTTGCAAGTGATGCACCATGCACAATGAGCTTCTACTGTCCTCTTGATGTGTGGCCAGTAGAAGTGCTCATTGACCACTGCTAGAGTCTTGTCGACACCAAAATGGCCCATGAGTCCTCCTCCATGAGTTTCTCGGATGATAAGCTCCCTTAATGATCCTTGTGGTATGCACAGCCTTCTTTCTCGGAACAAGAATCCCTCATGGATGTAAAACTCGCCATGACTCCCTGTGCCACACTCCTTGTAGCTCTCAGCAAAGTCAGGATCATCCTTGTATAGGTCCTTGATGTGCTCGAATCCTAGGACCTTTGCCTCCATGGTGGATATCAAGGCAAACCTCCTTGATAGTGCATTGGCTACCACATTGTCTTTGCCCTTCTTGTACTTGATGACGTACGGGAAGGTCTCTATGAACTCCATCCACCTGGCATGTCTCCTCTTGAGATTGGTTTGCCCTCTGAGGTGTTTGAGAGTCTCATGATCAGTGTGGATCACAAACTCCTTGGACAGCAAGTAATGCTGCCAAGTCTCCAATGCTTGGACAAGGGCATAAAGCTCCTTGTCGTATGTGGGGTAGTTCAGTGAGGCACCACCTAGCTTCTCACTGAAGTATGCCACTGGTCTCCCTCCTTGGGTTAGCACTGCTCCTATGACTATTCCAGAGGCATCACACTCAACTTCAAACATCTTGTTGAAGTCGGGCAGGACTAGCACTGAGGCATGTGTAAGGCTGTCCTTCAAGGCCTGGAACGCCTTCTCCTGAGCTTCTCCCCAGCTGAATCCCACGTTCTTCTTCACTACTGCCTTCAATGGTGAGGCAAAACTGCTGAAGTTGGGCACGAATCTCCTGTAGAAGCTGGCCAGTCCGTGGAAGCTCCTCACATGGCTGATTCTTCCCTACTGCCTTCAATGGTGAGGCAACACTGCTGAAGTTGGGGACAAATCTCCTGTAGAAGCTGGCCAGTCCGTGGAAGCTCCTCACATGGCTGATGTTGCTTGGTGTTGGCCATTCTTGTATGGCTCGAATCTTCTCTTCATCAACCTGTAGGCCCTATGAACTTACAAAAAAAACCTAAGAAGACAAGTTTATCAGTACAAAAGATGCACTTCTTGAGATTGGCATAAAGTTCTTCTTGTCGAAGGGTTTCAAGTACCATCTCAAGATGTGTGAGGTGTTCCCCTAGGCACTTACTATAAACTAATATATCATCAATGTAAACCACTACAAACTTACTGATGTACGCCCTAAGAACTTGGTTCATAAGGCGCATGAAGGTGCTTGGGGTATTAGTCAAGCCGAATGGAATGACCGTCCACTCGTAGAGCCCTTGCTTTGTCTTGAAAGCAGTCTTCCATTCATCACCTTCCTTCATCCTGACCTGGTGGTATCCACTCTTGACGTCTATCTTGGAGACGACCGTGGCTCCACTCAGCTCATCTAGCATGTCATCCAGCCGTGGTATCGGATGCCGGTACTTGTCTGTGATGTTGTTGATTGCTCGGCAGTCAACGCACATTCGCCAAGTCCCATCCTTCTTGGGCACTAGTAGCACTGGTACGGCACATGGACTGAGGCTCTCTCGAACATAGCCTTTCTCCAGGAGCTCCTTGACTTGCTTCTCAAGCTCCTTGGACTCCTCTGGAGTCATCCGGTAGGCTGGCCGGTTGGGGAGGGCTGCTCTGGGCACTAGGTCGATCTGGTGTTCTATGCCTTGTAAAGGAGGCAAGCCTGCTGGTATCTCCTCTGGGAATCCATCCTGGAACTTGTTGAGGAGAGTTGCTACTTCAGGAGGTAGCTCTACCTGTTCTTTTTCTACATTCAACACTTCTTTGAAAACCATTAGTAGAATTAGATCCTTCGAGGCTAAAGCTCTCTGGACATGACTCGGTTGAATAAGAAAGTTAGATTAAATGAGCTTCTTTTCCTTACTCATTTGCTGTTGAAGCTCATGTACCTGGGCAGGTGTGAGAGGAGCTAGGCTGACCTTTCTCTTGTCATGCACGAAAGTTCGGCCATCATGCCTGGTCTCCTTGTCAAATTGCCATGGCCTTCTGATGAGGACATCAGGTCGTACATCCAGCCAGGAGACCAGACTGGCCGACCAGGAAGCTTGCCCGAGACAGCCGGACCATCTGGCGCGCCTGCCGGTCCAAGCAGTACCGCCGGACCCTCGACCACAAGGACCAGAACAACCAGCACTGCCGGCGGAGAGGCCCAAGCTTCCGGCACACTTGGTGGCGACGTGGATGACACCGCCGGTCCCTCTGGTGATGCCGCCAACTCCGGGATCAACTTGGCCGGTCCTGAAGGCATCCCGGCCAGTACCGCGCACAATCCAGCTGGTACAGCCGATCCAGCCGAGTACACGCGCATTTCCACTTCTACACAAGAAGACTCGGACCAAATGAGCTACCAGCTCCAGGACATGCACCTAGAGGAAGTCTCTACACCAGTGGTACCTCAAGGAGCAATGACAAGAGGCAGATCAAGGGCACTCTTCCACAAATTCAGCCTATGGGTTGACAAGCTCCTAGAGGAAGATCGACTTAGGACAATGGGCCAGAAGTGCAAAGTAGAGTCCAATGGCTTCTCAACAACACAAGGGACATCAGAGACTTGGGCTTTAGTGGCAAGAGAGGTCAGGGCCCAAAGATTCTTAACCCTACTCCAAGTCGAAGACTAGGAGCAAGGCGCGTGCATGCCACAAGGACGGCCACCTTCCATTTCTTGGTCATGAGGTAAGTTAAGGTAAGTTTCAATTCGAATATATGCCTCTTTCTGTTTTGCAGGGTAGGATCTAGATGCTTTACATTTTTGAGTCAAGAACATTTTACGAATAGGTCCTTTTTTTGGTTATACACTTTTGTATCTTTTCTATTTGTGCACTTTTGTAAACTTTCCTTTACTTTATTTGAGTCGACCCTAGAAGGTCAAGCTGTCGAGCATTTTAATAAGGCTCCTTCCAGCATTGTAGTTCGACAACCTTTTTGATATTAATAAAGATAGAACTTTTTCCCCAACAAATTTTCTCTCAAGATTCTTGTGCGCTTAGAATCTAGTTGAGACCAGCCCTCCTAGCTCTAAGTTTGTGATTTATCACGAGGTTCATCACCCCTCGAGTGGTTCCATCACCTTTCCATCGAATACCAACCCAAACACCCCTATCCAAGAAGTCTAAGGTCGAGTTTCTCACCTAAACTTCTCCAAGCAGCCCACGCGCATACATCCTTGAGTCAAGGCTTGTATCACCTTCCCAGCAGAAGATGGCCAGCTTGCATGGGCACCACGTCCCACACGACTTGGTCTTGGTACTTGCCCACACTTAATGGCACAGTGACTTGCTCATGGATCTTGAGCTCCACTTTGTCATCGAGCCATCTCAGTCTATATGGTCGAGGATGCCTTGTCTTCTCTAGACCTAGCTTATCAACCATATATGCACAAGCAACGTTAGTGCAAGAACCACCATCTATGATGAGGTTACATACCTTGCCCTTGATGGTGCAACGGTTGTGGAAGATGTTCTCCCTTTGGATGGTCTCTGAAGGATCCACCATTGCACTGAGGATGCGTCTAGTGACCAGCACTTCCCCCACATCAGTGTACTCAATGTCACCGTATTCTTTTTCTGGTTCATAGTCCTCTTCATCTTAGGACTCATACTCTCCAGCCTCCGTAATCAGCATGACCCGGTTGTTTGGGCACTCCCTTGAGATGTGTCCACGACCCCTACTCTAGAAACAAGTTATGTCACGTGATCTTTGAGGGTTAGAAGACTTACTAGGCTCTCTCTGGTCACGGGTTGGTTCAGGAGGCTTGCTCTTGAACCTTGACTCCATCTCTATGCTCTTGCCTTTGTCTACGGGCTTGGGAATGTTGCTTGGTAACCAAGGCGTCTTAGGCTTGCTGCGGATGTCTTGGCTCTTACGTTTGATGTGCTGCTCAGCCTGGACAGATAGGTGGAACAAGTCTTCAAAGTCATTGTAGATTTGCCTTTCCACCTTGCGGCTGATTCTTTCTTGGAGTCCATCCAAGAATTGTGCCATCAAAGCTTCCTCATCGTCATTGAGTTCCAGCCTGTTCCTTAGTCTTTCAAACTCTTCATAGTACTCATCTACTGATCTGGTACCCTGCTTAAGAGTACAAAAACGTCGTTCCAAATCTCTATGAAAGTAAGGTGGAACAAACCTTTGTCGCATGAGGTCTTTCATGTCGACCCATGAGTCTACGGGCCTCAATCTTTTCCTCCTTCGGTCAGATACCTCACGATCTCACCAGATGAGGGCATTGTCCGTGAGTTGTGCTACAGCCATTGAGACTCTCCTAGGCCCTGGTTGGTTGTAATGATCGAAGATATGATCCATACTTCTCTCCAAATCTAGGTAAGCCTCGGGGTCTACTTTTCCTGCAAAACTTGGAGGAGTTTGCTTAACATCAGGATGAGTTACCCGGTTGTAGGCGTGTTCATCCCCATCCTCATGATGTCTAGGAGGCATCCTTGGTCTCTGGTGAAGACCATATGGCTCGAAGCCATCATCTTCTGCCTCTGGTTGCCGTGGAGGTCCTCTCGGCCTATGGTGATAGTTATGAGGTTGTGTGTCCTCATCTCCATCTGGCTGGGGCTCCTCCTGTTCGTGCCGTGTCCTGAGGTGCTCAGGACCCTCAGCTTGGTCTTGCTCAGCTCTCACGTGCCTTATGGCCTGGAATCTCACAGGCCTCTCCACGCGCTCCAACCTCTCGCCTATTGATGCGAGTTGTGTTTGGAGGGTGCTGAACATGGCCATCATGGCTTCGGTTGCTTCTCTATTTTCTTCTGCCATTGCGTACTACAAAGAAAGATGACAATTTATGCTGCTCCTAAATTATTAGGAGGGTTTTCTTTTATAAGGGGGATTCGAAAAAATGCAAAAAGGAAAAATCTGAGAAATGGAAAATTCGAAAATATGGAGATTTGAACAAAAAGGAAACTTTCTTGACAACTATTGCTAGCTGTCCAATTCGAATCCTTTTGCTATTTTTCCTATTTTCTTTTCTTTTCTTTTTAATTTAACTTAAATTTAATGGAAATATGATTCTAACAAAAGGAAAGTCGAAAATTGTAATGCAAGAATGATTCTAGAACCTAGTGATGCACTTAGGAACTAGATGCACTCGGTATGAACTTAGATGTTATTTTTTTGATTTTCTTGAATGAAACTTAAGCTAATGCAATAACAAGAAACAAAGCAAGATAAAGGATAGAAACAACCTGGTTTAGGAGCTTTAAGCTCTGATACCAAAATGATACAAGCCTCGATTCAAGGCTTATATGCGTGTGGGCTGTTTGGAGACGGTTAGGTGTGAAACTCGACCTTAGACTTCTTGGATAGGGGTTTGTGGGTTGGTATTCGATGGAGTGGTGAAGTGAACCACACGAGGGGTGATGAACCTCGTGATAAATCAAAAACTTAGAGCTAGGAGGGCTGGTCTCAACTAGGTTCTAAGCGCACAAGATTCTTAGAGAGAAAACTTGTTGGAAGAAAGTTCTACTTTATTAATATTAAAAAGGTTGTCGAACTACAATGCTAGAAGGAGCCTTATTAATATGCTCGACAGATTGACCTTCTAGGGTCGACTCAAAGAAAGAAAAGGAAAGATTAAAAAAGTGCACAAATGGAAAATGTACAAAAGTGCATAACCAAAAAAGGACCTATTCCTAAAATGTCTTTGACTAAAAAAATGTAAATATCCTAGACCCTACCCTGCAAAATAGAAAGAGGCAAATATTCGTATTGAAAACTTACCTTACTTACCTCACGGCCAAGAAATGGAAGGTGGCCGTCCTTGTGGCATGCACGCGCCTTGCTCCTAGTCTTCGATTTGGAGTAGGGTTAGGAATCTTTGAGCCCTGACCTCTCTTGCCACTAAAGCCCAAGTCTCTGAAGTCCCTTGCATTGTTGAGAAGCCTTTGGACTCTTCTTTGCACTTCTGGCCCATTGTCCTTAGTCGATCTTCCTCTAGGAGCTTGTTGACCCATAAGCTGAACTTGTGGAAGAGTGCTCTCGATCAGCTCCTTGTCATTGCTCCTGGTGGCACTACCGGTGTGGAGACTTCCTCTATATGCATGTCCTGAAGCTGGTAGCTTATCTGGTCCGAATTTCCTTGTGTAGAAGTTGAAATGCTCATGTACTCGGCTGGATCGGCTGTCCCGGCTGGAATGTGCGAGGTACTGGCCGGAATGCTTTCAGGACCGGCCAAGTTGATCCCGGAGTTGGCGGCATCAGCAAGGGGACCAGCGGTATCAGCAAGGGGACCGGCGGTGTCATCCACGTCGCCACCAATTGTGCTGGAAGCTTGGGCCTCTCCACCGGCAATGCTGATCGGTCCGGTCCTATTGGTCGAGGGTCCGGCGGTACCGCTTGGGCCGGCAGACGTGCCAAATGGCCCGGCTGTCTCGGGCAAGCTTCCTGGTCGGCCAGTCTGGTCTCCTGGCTGGACATACGACGTGATTTCCTCATCACCAACACCAAGCAACATCAGCCAAGTAAGGAGTTTCCATGGTCTGGCCAGCTTCTACAAGAGATTCGTGCCCAACTTCAGCAGCATTGCCTCACCATTGACGGCAGTAGTGAAGAAGAACGTGGGATTCAGCTGGGGAGAAGCTCAGGAGAAGGCATTCCAGGCCTTGAAGGACAGCCTTACACATGCACCAGAGCTACTCTTGCCCGACTTCAACAAGACATTTGAAGTGGAGTGCGATGCCTCTGGAATAGGCATAGGAGCAGTGCTAACTCATGGAGGAAGGCCAGTGGCATACTTCAGTGAGAAGCTAGGTGGTGCCTAACTGAACTACCCCACTTATGACAAGGAGCTTTATGCCCTAGTCCGAGCATTGGAGACTTGGCAGCATTACTTGCTGTCCAAGGAGTTTGTGATCCACACTGATCACGAGACTCTCAAACACCTCAGAGGGCAAACCAATCTCAAGAGGAGGCATGCCAGGTGGATGGAGTTCATAGAGACCTTCCCGTACGTCACCAAGTACAAGAATGGCAAAGACAATGTGGTAGCCGATGCACTATCAAAGAGGTTTGCCTTGATATCCACCATGGAGGCAAAGGTCTTAGGGTTCGAGCACATCAAGGACCTATATAAGGATGATCCTGACCTTGCTGAGAGCTACAAGGAGTGTGCCACAGGAAACCATGGCAAGTTCTACCTCCATGAGGGGTTCTTGTTCCGAGAGAGAAGGTTCTGCATACCACAAGGGTCGTTACGAGAGCTTATCATCCGAGAAGCTCATGGAGGAGGACTCATGGGCCATTTTGGTGTCGACAAGACCCTAGCAGTGGTCAAGGAGCATTTCTACTGGCCACATATCAAAAGGTCAGTAGAAGCCCATTGTGCAAGGTGCATCACTTGCAAAAAGGCAAAGTCCCGAGTGCACCCTCACGGGTTGTATCTCCCACTGCCCATACCCACACATCCATGGGTGGAAATCTCAATGGACTTCGTTCTAGGTCTGCCCAAGATCAACCACAAAGATGCAATCTTTGTAGTGGTGGACAGATTCTCCAAGATGGCACACTTCATTCCGTGTGCCAATGTTAATGATGCCACGCAAACAGCCGAGCTGTTCTTCAGGGAGATAGTATGGCTTCATGGAGTGCCAAGGACCATCGTGTCAGACAGGGACACCAAGTTCCTTAGCCATTTCTGGAGGACCCTTTGGAGAAAGCTAGGCATGAAGCTACTCTTCTCTACCACCTGCCATCCTCAAACTGTTGGCCAAACAAAAGTAGTCAACCGGACATTGTCAACTCTTCTCAGGACTACTCTAGGGAAGAACCTCAAGACATGGGTAGAGTGCCTGCCATTCATAGAGTTCGCGTACAACCGAGCCGTGCACTCAGCAACCAAGAAGACCCCCTTTGAAGTGGTATACGGCTTCAACCCTCTCACACCATTGGAGCAAGCGCCACTGTCACCAGCAGAGATGACCAACCTCAACGGAGCATGCAAGGCAGAGTTCATAAGGAAGTTACACCAAAAGGTAGCAGAGAACTTGGAGAAGAGGACCAGGCAGTACGTGACTCATGCCAACAAGGGAAGAAAGGAGGTGATTTTTCAACCAGGCGATTGGGAGAGGTTCCCAACCTAAGGAGTTCCAAACTAGCACCAAGAGGAGATGGAACATTCAGAGTGCTGGAGAGGATCAACAACAACGCCTACCGGGTCGAGCTCCCAGGTGAGTTTAATGTGTCCAAGACGTTCAACGTAACTGACTTAGCCCCTTTCCATGCAGGTGAACCAGTTTTGAGGTCAAAACCTACTGAAGAGGGAGGGGATGATGGGGACATCAGGTCGTATTGCCGGCCAGGAGACCAGACTGGCTGACCAGGGAGCTTGCCCGAGACAGCCAGGCCATTTGGCACGTCTGCCGGCCCAAGCGGTACCGCCAGACCTTCGACCACCGGGCCGGACCGATCAACATTGCCGGCAGAGAGGCCCAAACCTCCGGCCCAACTGGAGGCGATGTGGATGACACCATCGGTCCAATTGGTGACGCTGCCGGTTCTGGACTTCAGAGATTTGGGCTTTAGGGGCAAGAGAGGTCAGGGCCCAAAGATTCCTAACCCTACTCCAAGTCGAAGACTAGGACCACGGCGCGTGCATGCCACCAGGTCAGCCACCTTCTATTTCTTGGCCGTGAGGTAAGAAAGGTAAGTTTTCAAATTGGATATTTGCCTCTTTCTGTTTTGCAAGGTAGGATTTAGATTATTTACATTTTTGAGTCAAAGACATTTTAGGAATAGGTCCTTTTTCGGTTATACACTTTTGTAAGTTTTCCATTTGTGCACATTTGTAAACTTTCCATTTCTTATCTTGAGTCAACCCTAGAAGGTCAAGCTGTTGAGCATATTAATAAGGCTCCTTCCAGCATTGTAGTTCGACGACCTTTTTGATAATTAATAAAGATCGAATTTTCTTTCTACAGGTTATTCTCTCAAGAGACTTGTACGCTTAGAACCTAGTTGAGACCAGCCCTCCTAGCTCTAATTTTGTGATTTATCACGAGGTTCATCACCCCTCGTGTGGTTCACTTCACCCTTCCATCTTTTACCAACCAGAAACCCCCCATCCAGAAGCCTAAGGTTAAGTTTCTCACCTAATCTTCTCCACACAGCCCACACGCATATAAGCCTTGAATCGAGGCTTGTATCTGTCGGCCACCTTCCATTTGTTGGCCGAAAGGTAAGAATGGTAAGTTTTCAATTATATACTTGCCTTTTTTGTTTTGCACGGTAGGAATTAGAAGTTTTACATTTTTGAGTCAAGAACAATTTAGGTAGTTGTCTTTTTTCGGTAATTTCCTTTTTGTAATTTTCCTTGTGCACTTTTGTAACTTTTCCATTTTTTTTTTGTGTCGACCCTAGAAGGTCAAGGCTGCCGAGCATATTAATAAGGCTCCTTCAGCATTGTAGTTCAACAACTTTTTGATATTAATAAAGATAGAACTTTCTTCTTAAGAGTTTTTCTCCCAAAGCTCTTGCGCTTTGAACCCTAGTCGAGACCAGCCCTCCTAGCTTTTAAGTTGTGATTTATCACGAGGTTCATCACCCCTCGTGTGGTTCACTTCACCTCTCCATCCAATACCCACCAGAAAACCCCCATCCAGAAGCCTAAGGTCGAGTTTCTCGCCTAATCTCTCCAAACAGCCCACGCGTGTTACAGCCTTGATTCAAGGCTTGTATCAGTAGCAGAGAACCTGGAGAAGAGGACCGGGCATTACGTGACTCACGCCAACAAGAGGAGAAGAGAAATGATATTTCAACCAGGCGATTGGATGTGGGTACACCTACGGCAAGAGAGGTTCCCCAACCTAAGGAGTTCCAAGCTGGCCGCCAGAGGAGATGGACCATTCAGAATGCTGGAGAGGATCAACAACAACGCCTACCGGCTTGAACTTCCAGGTGAGCTTAATGTGTCTAACACATTCAATGTGACTGATTTAGCTCCTCTCCTTGCAGATGAGCCAGTTTTGAGGTCAAATCCTACTGAAGGGGGAGTGGATGATGAGGACATCAGATCGTCTGACCGGCCAGAAGACCAAAATTGCCGACCTGAAGGCTTGCCCGAGACAGCCGGGCCATTTAGCGCGTCTGCCGGGCCAAGCGGTACCACCGGCCCTACGATCAGCCGGGCCGGGCCGACCAACTTCTCCGACAGAGGTCCAACTGGTGGCGACGTGAATAACACCGCCGGCCCAACTGTTGACGCTGCCGGCTCACAAACTAATCTGGCCGGCTCCGATCTCAACTCGGTCTGCTCTACGCACAATCCAGCCGGCTCAAGCGATAGCACCACCATTTCCACCTCTACACAAGGAGACTCGGATCAACTCAACTACCAGCTTCAAGGCATGAACCTAGATGAACTCTCTACACCAGTGGTGCCACCAGGAGCCATGACAAGGAGCAGAACAAGGGAACTCTTACACAAGTTCCTAGAAAGCCAACGACAAGGAGCATTGGCCCAAGATTACAAGGAAGAATCGAAGGGCTTCTCAACATCTCAAGGGACTTCAAAGACTTGGGCTCTCATGGCAAAAGAGGTCAAGGCCCAACATTTCGTAACGATATTCCAAGTTGAAGACTAGGAGCTAGGCGTGTGCAAGTCACAAGGTCGGCCACCTTCTATTTCTTGGCCGAAAGGTAAGAAAGGTAAGTTTGCAATTGTATACTTGCCTTTTCTGTTTTATAGGGTAGGAATTAGTAGTTTTCCATTTATTGAGTGAGGAACAATTTAGGTAGTTGTCCTTTTTCGGTTATTTCCTTTTTTGTAATTTTCCTTATGCACTTTTGTATCTTTTCCATTTTTATTTGGGTCGACCCTAAAAGGTCAAAGCTGCGGAGCATATTAATAAGGCTCCTTCAGCATTGTATTTTGACAACTTTTGATTATAAATAAAGAGAGCACTTTTTCCTACGAGTGTTTCTCCCAAAACTCTATCGCTTAGAACCCTAGTTGAGACCAGCCCTCCTAGCTTTTAAGTTGTGATTTATCACGAGGTTCATCACCACTTGTGTGGTTCACTTCACCCCACCACCCAATACCCACCAGAAAGCCCCTATCCAGAAGCCTAAGGCCGAGTTTCTCGCCTAATCTTCTCCAACCAGCCGCGAGTGTTACAGCCTTGATTCAAGGCTTGTATCACTGTCCAAGGAAGTTCCCATTGCTCGCCATTTTTAGAAGCATTCGAATTCCAGGGAGCATTCCTCTGTATAGGGCACTGAGGAGTGACTCATCTTAGAAGCCATGATTGGGGTAATGTTCTGTGTAACCCTTGAAACGCTAACATGCTTCATAGAAGATTTCATTACAGTGCTGCACAAAACCTGAGATCTCGTTCTTTAACCTTGTTATCATTTAGGCTGAGAAGAATTTGGTAAGGAACAACTTCTTGCATTGACCCCATGAGGTGATGGCATCATGTGGCTGATTATTTTCCCACTTATGAACCTTATCTCCTAGAGAGAATGTGATACAAGATTGAGTATTAATCTAGCAAACGGTATGGCCATGACTCTCAAGGCCGAGAATATCTCTTGGCTTAAGCGGGAAGGGAACTAAAAGGAGGGGGTTTTGATTGAACCATTTGATCAAAGGTGAACCAAGGGAATTTAAATCTCTCAAACTAACATGGATGTGGCTTCAATAGAAAGGAAGTGAATCACACACTTAGTTTCTAAAGACCAAGAACAAGGTTCAAATACAAGGCTTTGAAGAAAATACTTTGTATTCATTTTTTTATTTCAATGGTGGTTTATGTTTACAATGAGGTCGTGCTGAACTTATATAGTTCTTATAGAAACGGTCCTAAAGTCTAAAAAGAGAAAAAGAAATCATAAATTTAATGTATATGGCCGTTGGCCATTAATGTCTAGTTTAGCCAACATGGGAAGTATAGATACTTGTATCTTGAAAGCTTAGGGGCGATTGCAGAGTCTTCAGTACGTTCCCAAGTTGCAAGGAATAGAGATATTGCAATCTGAACACATTAAGTGCACTTCGGTCCATATATGACAAGCCTTGGAGAAGAGGGATCCGCCTGATCCTATTCTGGCTGGTGCATGGTAGGTTTTTTTTGGGCTTCCTTAGCGCCTTAATAATCTCTCCTGGACGCCATGTTTTGGTTTCCAAGTGATTAAACCAGCTTCTCATCTCACTTGCCATAAACGGCTCAAATCGGTTCATTTAAAGGCAAGGATTGACCTGCCTAGTCTAAGGCGTTTTGGGCTTCTAGATGTTGTTATGGGAGCTCCAAGAAGTACCACAAAGTGCCTTGGTATTCAAATAAATGCTTGGGGACTTCCATATAATGAAAGTTCCAAATAGGGTTAGTTCCGGCAATGCCAACTTAAAAAATGGTGCATGACTTAATCTGGCCTTGTTTGGGGTGAGCTCCATGTCCTTGCGTGTCTTCTATGAGTCAGGATTATAGGCCAGGATCGGTCTTGGCTGGCCGCGTGTTGGTTAGATACACCCATGTATCCTTTCGTGCGTTTTTGGCTGCCTTTGTATTCCTTGGGTGGGCCGGGCCAGCCAGTTGGCAGGGGGTTTGGCCGATGACCTCATCATTTGCTCCCCTTCGAAATGTTTTGCCCTAAAAACATTTTGGCCTGCACATTGAGAAGGCAAGTTAATACCTTGACTTACTTGTGGGTTTAGGGCATTACTTTGGTTTATGACCCTTATTTGTTTTGTGTGTGGCCATGGTTCATCTATCGGTTGCTCTCTGATCAGAAAGAAGCAATTATTCCTTTCAATGGCATCTGGTTGCTTTGCTTGGCCTCCAAGGTGTTGGATTCTCCATGGTGTCCTCTTGGTTCCAAACATTGGTTTAGTGTAGGAGGTGTCTCTTCTTGATCTTTGTTGAATCCTTCATTTCTTAGACCTGTCTCAATAACCTTTGACAAAGAAAGGTGTATTATGCTAGTACTGGACATTTCAAATTGAAGCTCCTTTATTGCCTTAGCACTTTTAGCCTTAACATTTTCGGGTTCTACTTGTAAGCTTGTTATTAGTTGTCTAGTTGCGCATGTCCTAGCAAAGTGTCTTCTTTTTTACATAGATAGCATATATTTTCACATTTTTAGAGGACTTACCTGGCGTTTCCTTGCCTTGTAGTCCAAGCAATGGCTTTGATGGTTGCATGTGTGCTATGGCTTGAGGCTTTCGAACTTGCTGGTCAATTTTGGGTTGGACCATCGGCTTTGCTACGTGTTGTCCTTCTAAGGTGTTTAAAAACACGTTTTTATGCTCAGAGCAGTAGGCAAGCTAGGGCTTATGAAAGGGCTGCAAGTTTGGTGTAGACATCTCACTCCTCAATGTTGTTGGGTACATAGGTCGTGTGGTGATGTTTCTGCGTGTTTTGTGCTTCTTCCCAAATTCCCTATATATTCGTGCCTTGAGGTCTTCCCAATCAAGGATAGGTTGGTTGTAGAAGGTCTGTGCATTTTCCTTCAACCATAAATTGTAAGCATCTCCAACGAGCATATCAACGGCATATGAGAGTTTCTCTGTGTGGGGATGTTGTTTAAGCGCATCCATTGTTTCATGTTGGTTTCCCATTGAAGATAATCTTCTGGGTCCTAATTATACCCTGAAAAGGTTTGAGATTTGGAATTGTAAGTACATACCTTACTGATCCGATTCCTTGATCTAGTTGGAGTGGTGTAGGTTGGCATTCAGCTTGACACAACGAAATGGCAAGGTGCAATTGTCTTTGGGCAGCTTATATTGGTGAAATAGTAGTCTGGTGGCTCAAGTTTGAGTTCTTCATCTCCTGGTTCATTTTCAAAATCATATTATGAACAACCTTAGTGCCATGTCTCATCTCCATAGGCATCATCTACATCGGAGAAGGCTTGGTGCCATTCATCACAACAATTGTCTTCAAAGAATTGGGAAGGAATTTCTTCCTCATAAAAGTCCATATTTTAAATTTGTACCTTGCACAAGGAGAAGGAGAGATTTAAGTCAAAATACACAAATAAAGAAACTACACTTGAGTGAATATTTGGTATAACACACAAGTATTAGCAAAAGGAAATCAACACGAGAAAATATTTTTATGGTTTTTGTTTCTGGTTACTGTTGGCAACTAATTTAAAAACAAATTAAAGACAATATTTATTTTTGGATTTTCCATTTGAATTTTAATTAGGAAGAAAATAATGACAATTTTTTACAAATCTCATTTTTAAACTTAACTAGCAAGTAAATTCGAAAATAACAAAATGAATGATGTCTCTATTGTTGGTTTTTTTCTTATTATGAACCGAATTAGTAAACATGAAATGCAAAATTTTGGTTTTGGTTTTAGATTTATATGAGGGAAAACAAAAAGAAACAACAAAAATCTACAAGAAACAATGCAAATGCAGAATAAGAAAAAATATTTTTATTTGGTTTTTCGATATAAATCAGAAAGTTCAAAACAAAAGCATAGAAGATAAAGGATAAAGGTTGGATTAACACAACCTGAGATAGGAGCTTTTGTAAGTTCCCAGGGCCTACAGGTTGATGAAGAGAAGATTCAAGCCATTCAAGAATGGCCAACACCAAGCAACATCAGCCAAGTGAGGAGCTTCCACGGACTGGCCAGCTTCTACAGGAGATTCGTGCCCAACTTCAGCAGTATTGTGATGAGGACATCTGGTCATACATCCAGCCAGGAGACCAGACTGGCCGACCAGGAAGCTTGCCCGAGACAGCAGGACCATCTGGCGCGCCTGCCGGACCAGACAGTACCGCCGGACCCTCGACCTATAGGACCAGACCGGTCAACATCGCCGGCGGAGAGGCCCAAGCTTCCGGCACACTTGGTGGGGACGTGAATGACACCGCCGGTCCCCCTGATGACACCGCCGACTCCGGGATCAATTTGGCCGGTCCTGAAGTCATTCCGGCCAGTACCGCGCACAATCCAGCCGAGTACACGCACACTTCCATTTAAAGTAGTATACGACTTCAACCCTCTCACCCCATTGGAGCAAACACCACTGCCACCAGCAGAAATGACCAACCTCGATGGAGCATCCAAGGCAGAGTTCATAAGGAAGTTACACCAGAAGGTAGCAGAGAACTTAGAGAAGAGGACCGGGCAGTACGGGACTCATGCTAACAAGGGAAGAAAGGAGGTGATCTTTCAACTAGGCGATTGGGTGTGGCTACACCTACGGCAGGAGAGGTTCCCCAACCTAAGGAGTTCCAAGCTAGCACCAAGAGGAGATGGACCATTCAGAGTGCTGGAGAGGATCAACAACAACGCTTACGGGATCAAGCTCCCAGGTGAGTTTAATGTGTCTAGCACGTTCAACGTAACTGACTTAGCCCCTTTTCATGCAGATGAACCAGTTTTGAGGTCAAAACCTATTGAAGAGGGAGGGGATGATGGGGACATCAGGTCGTATGTCCGGCCAGGAGACCAGACTGGCCGACCAGGAAGCTTGCCCGAGACAGTCGGGCCATTTGGCACGTCTGCCGGTGCAAGCGGTACCGCCGGACCCTCGACGAACAGGACCGGACCGATCAGCATTGCCGGCGGAGAGGCCCAAACCTCCGGCACAATTGGTGGCAACGTGGATGACACCGCCGGTCCCATTGGAGACGCCGCCGACTCCAGGATCAATTTGGCCGGTCCAGAAGGCATTCCGGCCAGTACATCACACAGTCCAGCCGGTGCAGCCGATCCAGCCGAGTACACGAGCATTTCAATTTCTACACCAGAAGCCTCAGACCAGATAAGCTACCAGCTTCAGGACATGCATCTAGAGGAAGTCTCTACACCAGTAGTGCCACCAGGAGCAATGACAAGGAGCAGATTAAGAGCAGTCTTCCACAAGTTCAGCTTATGGGTCGACAAGCTCCTAGAGGAAGATCGACTAAGGACAGTGGGACAGAAGTGCAAAGAAGAGTCCAAAGGCTTCTCAACAATGCAAGGGACTTCAGAGACTTGGGCTTTAGTGGCAAGAGAGGTCAGGGCCCAAAGATTCCTAACCCTACTCCAAGTCGAAGACTAGGAGCAAGGCGCGTGCATGCCACAAGGACGACCACCTTCCATTTTTTGGCCGTGAAGTAAGTAAGGTAAGTTTCAATTCTAATATATGCCTCTTTCTGTTTTGCAGGGTAGGATCTAGATTGTTTACATTTTTGAGTCAAAGACATTATAGGAATAGGTCCTTTCTCGGTTATGCACTTTTGTATATTTTCCATTTGTGCTCTTTTGTAAACTTTCCTTTTTTTTCTTTGAGTCGACCCTAGAAGGTCAAGCTGTCGAGCATATTAATAAGGCTCCTTCCAGCATTGTAGTTCGACAACCTTTTTTCTGATATTAATAAAGATCGAATTTTCTTTCTACAAGTTTTTCTCTCAAGAGACTTGTGCGCTTAGAACCTAGTCGAGACCAACCCTCATAGCTCTAAGTTTGTGATTTATCACGAGGTTCATCACCCCTCGTGTGGTTCACTTCACCCTTCCATCCATTACCAAACAGAAAACCCCCATCCAGAAGCCTAAGGTTGAGTTTCTCACCTAATCTTCTCCACATAGCCCACGCGCGTACAGCCTTGAATCGAGGCTTGTATCATTTTAGTATCAGAGCTTAAAGCTCCTAAAACCAGGTTGTTTCTATTCTTTATTTATTCTTGTTTTCAGTTCTTGCATTAGTTTAAATCTCATTAAAAAAAATCAAAAATAACATCATGAAGATGGAGATGAATACGCCTACAACCGGGTAACTCATCATGCTGTTAAATTAACACCTCCAAGTTTTGCAGGAAAAGTAGACCCCAAAGCCTATCTAGATTGGGAGAGGAGGATGGATCACATCTTCGATCACTACAACCAACCAGGTCCTAGGAGAGTCTCCATGGCAGTAGCACAACTCATGGATAATGCCCTCATCTGGTGGGATCGTGAGGTTTCTGACCGAAGGAGGAGGAGATTGAGGCCCGTAGACTCATGGGTGGACATGAAAGATCTCATGAGACAAAGGTTTGTTCCACCTTATTTCCATAGAGATTTGCAACGACGTTTTCGTACTCTTAAGCAGAGCACCAGATCAGTAGAGGATTACTACGAAGAGTTTGAAAGGCTATGGAACAGGCTGGAACTCAATGACGATGAAGAGGCATTTATGGCGCAATTCTTGGATGGGTTGCAAGAGAGAATCAGCCGTAAGGTGGAGAGACAAATCTACAACGACTTCAAGGACTTGTTCCACCTATCTGTCCAGGCTGAGCAGCACATCACGCGTAAGAGCCAAGACATCCACAGCAAGCCTAAGACGCCTTGGGCACCAAGCAATAGCCGCAAGCCCGTAGACAAAGGCAAGAGCATAGAGATCGAATCACGGTTCTAGAGCAAGCCTCCTGAGCAAACCCGTGACCAGAGAGAGCCTAGTAAGTCTTCTAACCCTCAGAGATCACGTGACATCACTTGCTTTAAGTTTAGGGGTCACGGTCATATCTCAAGGGAGTGCCCAAACAACCGTGTCATGCTGATCACGGAAGCTGGAGAGTATGAGTCTCAAGACGAGGAAGACTATGAACCAGAAAGGGAATACGGTTAAATTGAGTACCCTAATGTGGGGGAAGTGCTGGTCACTAAGCGCATTCTCAGCGCAATGGTACACCCCTCAGAGACCATTCAAAGGGAGAACATCTTCCACAGCCGTTGCACCATCAAGGGCAAGGTATGTAACCTCATCATAGATGGTGGTTCTTGCACTAACGTTGCTAGTGCGTACATGGTTGACAAGCTAGGTTTAGAGAAGACAAGGCACCCTCGACCATATAGAGTGAGAATGGCTCGATGACAAAGTGGAGCTCAAGATCCATGAGCAAGTCACTGTGCCATTCAGTGTGGGCAGGTACCAAGACCAGGTATTGTGCGACGTGGTGCCAATGCAAGCTGGCCACCTTCTGCTAGGAAGGTGATGAGGACATCAGGTCGTACATCCAGCCAGGAGACCAGACTGGTCGACCAGGAAGCTTGCCCGAGACTGCAGGACCATCTGGCGCGCCTGTCGGACCAGACAGTACCGCCGGGCCCTCGACCTATAGGACCAGACCGGTCAACATTGCCGGCGGAGAGGCCCAAGCTTCCAGCACACTTGGTGGGGACGTGAATGACACCGCCGGTCCCTCTGATGACACCGCCGACTCCGGGATCAACTTGGCCGGTCCTGAAGTCATTCCGGCCAGTACCGCGCACAATCCAGCCGGTACAGCCGATCCAGCCGAGTACACGCGCATTTCCACTTCT
>CM032156.1:19483226-19530170 GCA_018901935.1 Pugionium cornutum | reverse complement strand
GCGGTCCTGAAGGCATTCCGGCCAGTACCTGCACAATGAGTACAATCCAGCCGAGTACACGCGCATTTCCACTTCTACAAGAGGACTCGGACCAAACGAGCTACCAGCTCCAGGGAATGCACCTAGAGGAAGTATCTACACCAGTGGTACCTCAAGGAGCAATGACAAGAAGCAGATCAAGGGCACTCTTCCACAAATTCAGCTTATGGGTCGACAAGCTCCTAGAGGAAGATCGATTAAGGACAATGGGCCAGAAGTGCAAGGAAGAGTCGAATGGCTTCTCAACAACAGAAAGGACATCAGAGACTTGGGCTTTAGTGGCAAGAGAGGTCAGGGACCAAAGATTCTTAACCCTACTCCAAGTCGAAGACTAGGAGCAAGGAGCGTGCATGCCACAAGGACGGCCACCTTCCATTTCTTGGCCATGAGGTAAGTTAAGGTAAGTTTCAATTCGAATATATGCCTCTTCTGTTTTGCAGGGTAGGATCTAGAATATTTACTTTTATTGAGTCAAAGACATTTTAGGAATAGGTCCTTTTCGATTATACACTTTTGTATCTTTTCCTTTTGTGCACTTTTGTAAGTTTTCCTTTTCTTATTTGAGTCGACCCTAGAAGGTCAAGCTGTCGAGCATATTAATAAGGCTCCTTCCAGCATTGTAGTTCGACAACCTTTTTGATATTAATAAAGTAGAACTTTTTTCCAACAAGTTTTCTCTCTAAGAATCTTGTGCGCTTAGAACCTAGTTGAGACCAGCCCTCCTAGCTCTAAGTTTGTGATTTATCACGAGGTTCATCACCCCTCGTGTGGTTCACTTCACCCTTCCATCGAATACCAACCAAAAACCCCCTATCCAAGAAGTCTAAGGTCGAGTTTCTCACCTAACCTTCTCCAAACAGCCCACGCGCATATAAGCCTTGAATCGAGGCTTGTATCATTTTGGTATCAGAGCTTAAAGCTCCTAAACCAGGTTGTTTCTATCCTTTAGCTTGTTTTGTTTTTAGTTCTTGCATTAGTTTAAGTCGCATTCAAGAAAAATCAAAAAAATAACATCAAACTCCAAACCGAGTGCATCTAGCCTTCTACGTGTATCACTAGGGTTTAGATTCACTTTTGCATTGCCATTCACGTTTTCCTTTTGTTTAAATCATATTTCCTTTATTTTTAAGTTTAATTAACAAGAAAAGAAAAAGAAAATAGAAAAGATACTAAAAGAATTCGAATTGGACAGCTAGCACAAGTTGTCAAGAAAGTTTCCTTTTTTTCAGATTTTCATATCTTTGAATTTCCAATTCTCAGATTTTCTTCCTTTTTGCATTTTTTTCAATCCTTATAAAAGAAAACCCTCCTAATAATTTAGGAGCATCCTAACTTGTCTTCTTTCTTTGTAGCACACAATGGCAGAAGAAAATAGAGAAGCAACCGAAGCCATGATGGCCATGTTCACCACACTCCAAACACAACTCGCATCCATAGGCGAGAGGTTGGAGCACGTGGAAAGACCGGTGAGATTCCAGGCCATAAGGCACGTGAGAGCTGAGCAAGACCGTCCTGAGGGTCCTGAGCACCTTAGGACACGGCACGAACAGGAGGAACCCCAGCCAGATGGAGATGAGGACACACAACCTCATAACTATCACCATAGGCCGAGAGGACCTCCACGGCAACCAGAGGCAGAGGATGATGGCTTTGAGCCATATAGTCTTCACCAGAGACCAAGAATGCCTCCTAGACATCATGAGGATGGAGATGAACACGCCTATAACCGGGTAACTCATCCTGATGTTAAGCTAACTCCTCCAAGTTTTGCAGAAAAAGTAGACCCCGAGGCTTACCTAGATTGGGAGAGAAGAATGGATCATATCTTTGATCATTACAACCAACCAGGACCTAGGAGAGTCTCAATGGCAGTAGCACAACTCACGGACAATGCCCTCATCTGGTGGGATCATGAGGTATCTGACAGAAGGAGGAAGAGAATGAGGCCCATAGACTCATGGGTCGACATGAAAGACCTCATGCGACAAAGGTTTGTTCCACCTTACTTTCATAGAGACTTGCAACGTCGTTTTCGTACTCTTAAGCAGGGTACCAGATCAGTAGAGGAGTACTATGAAGAGTTCGAGAAGTTAAGGAACAGATTGGAGCTCAATGATGATGAAGAAGCATTGATGGCACAATTCTTGGATGGACTCCAAGAAAGAATCAGCCGCAAGGTGGAAAGGCAAATCTACAATGACTTCAAAGACTTGTTCCACCTATCTGTCCAGGCTGAGCAGCACATCAAACGTAAGAGCCAAGACATCCGCAGCAAGCCTAAGACACCTTGGGCACTAAGAAACATGCCCAAGCCCGCAGACAAAGGCAAGAGCATAGAGATCGAGTCAAGGTTCAAGAGCAAGCCTCCTGAACCCACCCGTGACCAGAGAGAGCCTGGTAAGTCTTCTAACCCTAAAAGATCACGTGACATCACTTGTTTCAAGTGTAGGGGTCGTGGACACATCTCAAGGGAGTGCCCAAACAACCGGGTCATGTTGATTACGGAGGCTGGAGAATATGAGTCCCAAGATGAAGAGGACTATGAACCAGAAGGAGAGTATGGTGACATTGAGTACCCTGATGTGGGGGAAGTGCTGGTCACTAGACGCATCCTCAGTGCAATGGTGGATCCTTCAGAGACCATCCAAAGGGAGAACATCTTCCACAGCCGTTGCACCATCAAGGGCAAGGTATGTAACCTCATCATAGATGGTGGTTCTTGCACTAACGTTGCTAGTGCGTACATTGTTGATAAGCTAGGCCTAGAGAATACAAGGCATCCTTGACCATATAGATTGAGATGGCTCGATGAAAAAGTGGAGCTCAAGATCCACGAGCAAGTCACTATACCATTCAGTGTGGGCAAGTACCAAGACCAAGTCGTGTGCGACGTAGTGCCCATGCAAGCTGGCCATCTTTTGCTAGGAAGGCCATGGCAGTTGTACAAAGAGGCCAGGCATGATGGCGGAACCAATCTCTACACTTTTGTGCATGAGAAAAGAAAGGTCAGCTTGGCTCTTCTTACACCTGCCCAGGTACACGAGCTGCAACTCCAAATGAGTAAGGAAAAGAAACTTCTCAAGTCTAATTTTCTTATTCAACCAAGCCATGTCCGGAGAGCTTTAGCCTTGAAGGATTTAATGTTGCTAATGGTCTTCAAAGAAACTTTGAGTATAGAACAGGAACAGGTAGAGCTACCTCCATAAGTAGCAACTCTCCTCAACAAGTTCCAGGATGTGTTCCCATAGAAGATACTAGCAGGCTTGCCTCCTTTACGTGGCATAGAACACCAGATCGACCTAGTGCCCGGAGCAGCCCTGCCCAACTGGCCAGCCTACCGGATTAGTCCAGAGGAGTCTAAGGAGCTTGAGAAGCAAGTCAAGGAGCTCCTGGAGAAAGGCTATGTTCGAGAGAGCCTCAGTCCATGTGCCGTACCAGTGCTACTAGTGCCCAAGAAGGATGGGACTTGGCGAATGTGCGTTGACTGCCGAGCAATCAACAACATCACAGACAAGTACCGGCATCCGATACCACGGCTGGATGACATGCTAGATGAGCTGAGTGGAGCCACGGTCGTCTCCAAGATAGACGTCAAGAGTGGATACCACCAGGTCAGGATGAAGGAAGGTGATGAATGGAAGACTGCTTTCAAGACAAAGCAAGGGCTCTACGAGTGGACGGTCATTCCATTCGGCTTGACTAATACCCCAAGCACCTTCATGCGCCTTATGAACCAAGTTCTTAGGGCGTACATCAGTAAGTTTGTAGTAGTTTACTTTGATGACATCTTGGTTTATAGTAAGTGCCTACGCGAACACCTCACACATCTTGAGATGGTACTTAAAACCCTTCGACAAGAAGAGCTTTATGCCAATCTCAAGAAGTGTACCTTTTGTACTGATAAGCTTGTCTTTTTAGGTTTTGTTGTGAGTTCACAGGGCCTACAGGTTGATGAGGAGAAGATTCGAGCCATACAAGAATGGCCAACACCAGGCAACATCAGCCAAGTAAGGAGCTTCCACGGACTGGCCAGCTTCTATAGGAGATTCGTGCCCAACTTCAGCAGTATTGCCTCACCACTGACGGCAGCAGTGAAGAAGAACGTGGGATTCAGCTGGGGAGAAGCTCAGGAGAAGGCGTTCCAGGCCTTGAAGGACAGCCTTACACATGCCTCAGTGCTAGTCCTGCCCGACCTCAACAAGATGTTTGAAGTTGAGTGTGATGCCTCTGGAATAGTCATAGGAGCAGTGCTAACCCAAGGAGGGAGACCAGTGGCATACTTCAGTGAGAAGCTAGGTGGTGCCTCACTGAACTACCCCACATACGACAAGGAGCTTTATGCCCTTGTCCAAGCATTGGAGACTTGGCAGCATTACTTGCTGTCCAAGGAGTTTGTGATCCACACTGATCATGAGACTCTCAAACACCTCAGAGGGCAAACCAATCTCAAGAGGAGACATGCCAGGTGGATGGAGTTCATAGAGACCTTCCCGTACGTCATCAAGTACAAGAAGGGCAAAGACAATGTGGTAGCCAATGCACTATCAAGGAGGTTTGCCTTGATATCCAACATGGAGGCAAAGGTCCTAGGATTCGAGCACATCAAGGACCTATACAAGGATGATCCTGACTTTGCTGAGAGCTACAAGGAGTGTGGCACAGGGAGTCATGGCGAGTTTTACATCCATGAGGGATTCTTGTTCCGAGAAAGAAGGCTGTGCATACCACAAGGATCATTAAGGGAGCTTATCATCCGAGAAACTCATGGAGGAGGACTCATGGGCCATTTTGGTGTCGACAAGACTCTAGCAGTGGTCAATGAGCACTTCTACTGGCCACACATCAAGAGGACAGTAGAAGCTCATTGTGCAAGATGCATCACTTGCAAGAAGGCAAAGTCCCAAGTGCAACCTCACGGGTTGTATCTCCCACTGCCCATACCTACACATCCATGGGTGGACATCTCAATGGACTTTTTTCTAGGTCTGCCCAAGATCAACCACAAAGATGCAATCTTTGTAGTGGTGGACAGATTCTCCAAGATGGCACACTTCATTCCATGTGCCAATGTCAATGATGCCACACAAATAGCTGAGCTGTTCTTCAGGGAGATAGTACGGCTTCATGGAGTGCCAAGGACCATTGTATCAGACAGAGACACCAAGTTCCTCAGCCATTTCCGGAGGACCCTTTGGAGAAAGCTAGGCACGAAGCTACTCTTCTCTACCACCTGCCATCCTCAAACCGATGGCCAAACTGAAGTTGTCAACAGGACACTATCAACCCTTCTTAGGACTACACTAGGGAAGAACCTAAAGACTTGGGTGGAGTGCCTGCCATTCATAGAGTTCGCTTACAACCGGGCCGTGCACTCAGCATTCAAGAAGACACCATTTGAAGTGGTATACGGCTTAGACCCTCTCACCCCATTAGAGCAAACACCACTACCACCAGCTGAGATGACCAACCTCAACGGAGCATCCAAGGCAGAGTTCACAAGGAGGTTACACCAGATGGTAGCAGAAAAATTGGAGAAGAGGACCGGACAGTACGTGACTCATGCCAACAAGGGAAGAAAGGAGGTGATCTTTCAACCAGGCGATTGGGTGTGGCTACACCTACGGCAGGAGAGGTTCCCAAACCTAAGGAGTTCCAAGCTAGCACCAAGAGGAGATGGACCATTCAGAGTGCTGGAGAGGATCAACAACAACGCTTACGGGATCAAGCTCCCAGGTGAGTTTAATGTGTCTAGCACGTTCAACGTAACTGACTTAGCCCCTTTTCATGCAGATGAACCAGTTTTGAGGTCAAAACCTATTGAAGAGGGAGGGGATGATGGGGACATCAGGTCGTATGTCCGGCCAGGAGACCAGACTGGCCGACCAGGAAGCTTACCCGAGACAGCCGGGCCATTTGGCACATCTGCCGGCCCAAGCGGTACCGCCGGACCCTCGACCAACAGGACCGGACTGATCAGCATTGCCGGCGGAGAGGCCCAAACCTCCGGCCCAACTGGTGGCGACGTGGATGACACCACCGGTCCCATTGGTGATGCCGCCGACTCCAGGATCAACTTGGCCGGTCCAGAAGACATTCCGGCCAGTACCTCGTACAGTCCAGCCGGTACAGCCGATCCAGCCGAGTACACGAGCATTTCAACTTCTACACCAATGGTGCCACCAGGAGCAATGACAAGGAGCAGATCAAGAGCACTCTTCCACAAATTCAGCTTATGGGTCAACAAGCTCCTAGAAGATGATCGACAAAGGACAGTGGGCCAGAAGTGCAAAGAAGAGTCCAAAGGCTTCTCAACAATTCAAGGGACTTCAGAGACTTGGGCTTTAGTGGCAAGAAAAGTCAGGGCCCAAAGATTCCTAACCCTACTCCTAGTCGAAGACTAGGAGCAAGGCGCGTGCATGCCACATTGACGGCCACCTTCCATTTCTTGGCCGTGAGGTAAGAAAGGTAAGTTTTCAATTCGAATATATGCCTCTTTCTGTTTTGCAGGGTAGGATCTAGAATATTTACTTTATTGAGTCAAAGAAATTTTAGGAATAGGTCATTTTTCGATTATACACTTTTGTATCTTTTCCTTTGTGCACTTTTGTAAGTTTTGCTTTTTTTTATTTGAGTCGACCCTAGAAGGTCAAGCTGTCGAGCATATTAATAAGGCTCCTTCCAGCATTGTAGTTTGAAAACCTTTTTGATATTAATGAAGATAGAACTTTTTTTCCCCAACAAGTTTTCTCTCAAGAATCTTGTGCGCTTAGAATCTAGTTGAGACCAGCCCTCCTAGCTCTAAGTTTGTGATTTATCACGAGGTTCATCACCCCTCGTGTGGTTCACTTCACCTTTCCATCAAATACCAACCCAAAAACCCCTATCCAAGAAGTCTAAGGTCGAGTTTCTCACCTAAACTTCTCCAAACAGCCCACGCGCATACATCCTTGAATCAAGGCTTGTATCATTGGGCCTCTCCGCCGGCAATGCTGACCGGTCTGCTCCTATTGGTCGAGCCTCCGGCGGTACTGCTTGGTCCGGCAGACGTGCAAAATGGCCCGGCAGTCTCAGGCAAGCTTCCTGGTCGGCCAGTCTGGTATCCTGGCTGGATGTACGACCTGATGTCCTCATCAGAGGTCGTATGTCCGGCCAGGAGACCAGACTGGCCGACCAGGAAGCTTGCCCGAGACAGCCGGGCCATTAGGCACGTCTGCCAGCCCAATCGGTACCGCCGGACCCTCGACCAACAGGACCGGACTGATCAGCATTGCCGGCGGAGAGGCCCAAACCTCCGGCCCAACTGGTGGCGACGTGGATGACACCACCGGTCCCATTGGTGATGCCGCCGACTCCAGGATCAACTTGGCCGGTCCAGAAGACATTCCGGCCAGTACCTCGTACAGTCCAGCCGGTACAGCCGATCCAGCCGAGTACACGAGCATTTCAACTTCTACACAAGGAGACTCGGACCAGATAAGCTACCAGCTTCAGGACATGCATCTAGAGGAAGTCTCAACACCAGTGGTGCCACCAGGAGCAATGTCAAGGAGCAGATCAAGAGCACTCTTCTTCCACAAATTCAGCTTATGGGTCGTTAAGCTCCTAGAGGATGATCGACAAAGGACAGTGCTCCAGAAGTGCAAAGAAGAGTCCAAAGGCTTCTCAATAATGCAAGGGACTTCAGAGACTTGGGCTTTAGTGGCAAGAGAGGTCAGGGCCCGATGATTCCTAACCCTACTCTAAGTCGAAGACTAGGAGCAAGGAGCGTGCATGCCACAAGGACGGCCACCTTCTATTTTTTGGCCGTGAGGTAAGAAAGGTAAGTTTTCAATTCGAATATAGGCCTCTTTCTGTTTTGCAGGGTAGGATCTAGATTGTTTACATTTTTGAGTCAAAGAAATTTTAGGAATAGGTCCTTTTTTCGGTTATGCACTTTTGTACATTTTCCATTTGTGCACTTTTGTAAACTTTCCTTTTCTTTCTTTGAGTCGTTCCTAGATGGTCAAGCTGTCGAGCATATTAAAAAGGCTCCTTCCAGCATTGTAGTTCGGCAATCTTTTTGATATTAATAAAGTAGAACTTTCTTCCTACAAGCTTTCTCTCAAAAGAGACTTGTGCGCTTAGCACTTAGTTGAGACCAGCCCTCCTAGCTCTATGTTTGTGATTTATCACGAGGTTCATCACCCCTTGTGTGGTTCACTTCACCCTTCAATCAAATACCAACCCAAAAACCCCTATCCAAGAAGCCTAAGGTCGAGTTTCTCACCTAGCCTTCTCCAAACAGCCCACGAGCATATAAGCCTTGAATCGAGGCTTGTATCATTTTGGTATCAGAGCTTAAAGCTCCTAAACCAGGTTGTTTCTATCCTTTATTTAGTTTTGTTTCTTGTTCTTGCATTAGTTTAAGTCGCATTCAAGAAAAATAAAAAAAAAACACTAAACTCCAAACCGAGTGCATCTAGCTTCTACGTGTATCACTAGGGCTTAGATTCACTTTTGCATTGCCATTTATGTTTTCCTTTTTGTTCAAATCATATTTCCATTATTTTTAAATTAAATTAAAAAGAAAAGAAAAAGAAAATAGAAAAAATACCAAAAGAATTCGAATTGGACAGCTAGCACAAGTTGTAGGAAGTTTCCATTTTTCTAAACTTTCCTTTTTTCAGGTTTTCCTTTTTCTCAACTTTTTCCTTTTTGCAAATTCGAATTCCCCTATAAATGAAAACCCTCCTAATCCACTTAGGAGAAAAATAACTTGTGTTTCTTTCTTGTAGCACAATGGCAGAAGAGAATAGAGATGCAGCCGAGGCCATGATGGCCATGTTCACCACCCTCCAAACACAACTCGCATCAATAGACGAGAGGTTGGAGCGTGTGGAGAGGCCTGTGAGATACCAGGCCATAAGGCACGTGTGAGCTGAGAAAGACCGTGCTGAGGGTCCTGAGCACCTCAGGACACGGCATGAACAGGAGGAGCCCCAGCCAGATGGAGATGAGGACGCACCACCTCATTACTATCACCATAGGCCGAGAGGACATCCACGGCAACCAGAGGCAGAAGGTGATGGCTTCGAGTCATATGGACATCACCAGAGACCAAGGATGCCTCCTAGACATCATGAGGATGGAGATGAACACGCCTACAACCGGGTAACTCATCCTGAGGTTAAGCTAACACTTCCAAGTTATGCAGGAAAAGTAGACCCCGAGGCCTACCTAGATTGGGAGAGAAGGATGGATTACATCTTCGATCACTACAACCAACCAGGCCCTAGGACAGTCTCCATGGCGCAAGCATAACTCACAGACAATGCCCTCATCTGGTGGGATCGTGAGGTGTCTGAACGAAGGTGGAAAATATTGAGGCCTGTAGACTCATGGGTCGACATGAAAGACCTCATGAGACAGAGGTTTGTTCCCCCATACTTTCATAGAGATTTGCAATGACGTTTTCATACTCATAAGCAGGGAACCAGATCAGTAGAGGAGTACTATGAAGAGTTTGAAAGACTAAGGAACAGGCTGGAACTCAATGACGATGAGGAAGCTTTGATGGCACAATTCTTGGATGGACTTCAAGAAAGAATCAGCTGCAAGGTGGAAAGGCAAATCTACAATTACTTCAAGGACTTGTTCCACCTATCTGTCCAGGATGAGCAGCACATAAAACGTAATAGACAAGACATCCGCAGCAAGCCTAAGATGCCTTGGGCACCAAGCAACGTTCCCAAGCCCGTAGACAAAGGCAAAGGCATAGAGATCGAGTCATGGTTCGAGAGCAACCCTCCTGAGCCAACCCGTGACCAGAGAGAGCCTACTAAGTCCTCTAACCCTCAAATATCACGTGACATCACTTGTTTCAAGTGTAGGGGTCGCGGACACACCTCAGGGGAGTGCCCAAACAACCAGGTCATGCTGATTACGGAAGCTGGAGAGTATGAATCCCAAGATGAAGAAGACTACGAACCAGAAGGAGAATACGGTGACATTGAGTACCCTGATGTGGGGGAAGTGCTGGTCACTAGACGCATTCTCAGTGCAATGGTGGATCCCTCAGAGACCATCCAGAGGGAGAACATCTTCCACAGCCGTTGCACCATCAAGGCCAAAGTATGTAACCTCATCATAGATGGTGGTTCTTGCACTAACGTTGCTAGTGCGTACATTGTTGATAAGCTAGGCCTAGAGAATACAAGGCATCCTTGACCATATAGATTGAGATGGCTCGATGAAAAAGTGGAGCTCAAGATCCACGAGCAAGTCACTATACCATTCAGTGTGGGCAAGTACCAAGACCAAGTCGTGTGCGACGTAGTGCCCATGCAAGCTGGCCATCTTTTGCTAGGAAGGCCATGGCAGTTTGACAAAGAGGCCAGGCATGATGGCGGAACCAATCTCTACACTTTTGTGCATGAGAAAAGAAAGGTCAGCTTGGCTCTTCTTACACCTGCCCAGGTACACGAGCTGCAACTCCAAATGAGTAAGGAAAAGAAACTTCTCAAGTCTAATTTTCTTATTCAACCAAGCCATGTCCGGAGAGCTTTAGCCTTGAAGGATTTAATGTTGCTAATGGTCTTCAAAGAAACTTTGAGTATAGAACAGGAACAGGTAGAGCTACCTCCATAAGTAGCAACTCTCCTCAACAAGTTCCAGGATGTGTTCCCATAGAAGATACTAGCAGGCTTGCCTCCTTTACGTGGCATAGAACACCAGATCGACCTAGTGCCCGGAGCAGCCCTGCCCAACTGGCCAGCCTACCGGATTAGTCCAGAGGAGTCTAAGGAGCTTGAGAAGCAAGTCAAGGAGCTCCTGCAGAAAGGCTATGTTCGAGAGAGCCTCAGCCCATGTGCCATACCAGGGGATGATGGGGACATCAGGTCGTATGTCCGGCCAGGAGACCAGACTGGCCGACCAGGAAGCTTACCCGAGACAGCCGGGCCATTTGGCACATCTGCCGGCCCAAGCGGTACCGCCGGACCCTCGACCAACAGGACCGGACTGATCAGCATTGCCGGCGGAGAGGCCCAAACCTCCGGCCCAACTGGTGGCGACGTGGATGACACCTCCGGTCCCATTGGTGACGCCGCCGACTCCAGGATCAACTTGGCCGGTCCAGAAGGCATTCCGGCCAGTACCTCGTACAGTCCAGCCGGTACAGCCGATCCAGCCGAGTACACGAGCATTTCAACTTCTACACCAATGGTGCCACCAGGAGCAATGACAAGGAGCAGATCAAGAGCACTCTTCCACAAATTCAGCTTATGGGTCAACAAGCTCCTAGAAGATGATCGACAAAGGACAGTGGGCCAGAAGTGCAAAGAAGAGTCCAAAGGCTTCTCAACAATTCAAGGGACTTCAGAGACTTGGGCTTTAGTGGCAAGAAAAGTCAGGGCCCAAAGATTCCTAACCCTACTCCTAGTCGAAGACTAGGAGCAAGGCGCGTGCATGCCACATGGACGGCCACCTTCCATTTCTTGGCCGTGAGGTAAGAAAGGTAAGTTTTCAATTCGAATATATGCCTCTTTCTGTTTTGCAGGGTAGGATCTAGATTGTTTACATTTTTGAGTCAAAGACATTTTAGGAATAGGTCCTTTTTTCGGTTATGCACTTTTGTACATTTTCCATTTGTGCACTTTTTTAAACTTTCCTTTTCTTTCTTTGAGTTGACCCTAGAAGGTCAAGCTGTCGAGTATATTAATAAGGCTCCTTTTTGATAACCTTTTTGATATTAATAAAGTAGAACTTTCTTCCTACAAGCTTTCTCTCAAAAGAGACTTGTGCGCTTAGAACCTAGTTGAGACCAGCCCTCCTAGCTCTAAGTTTGTGATTTATCACGAGGTTCATCACCCCTCGTGTGGTTCACTTCACTCTTCCATCAAATACCAACCCAAAAACCCCTATCCAAGAAGCCTAAGGTCGAGTTTCTCACATAGCCTTCTCCAAACAGCCCACGTGCATATAAGCCTTGAATCGAGGCTTGTATCAGGAGGCCAGTGGCATAATTCAGTGAGAAGTTAGGTGGTGCCTTACTGAACTACCCCACCTATGAAAAGGAGCTCTATGCCCTAGTCCAAGCCTTGGAGACTTGGCAGCACTACTTGCTGTCCAAGGATTTTGTCATCCACACTGATCACGAAACTCTCAAACACCTCAGAGGGCAAACCAATCTCAAGAGGAGACATGCCAGGTAGATGGAGTTCATAGAGACCTTCCCGTACGTCATTAAGTACAAGAAGGGCAAGGATAATGTGGTAGCCGATGCACTATCCAGGAGGTTTGCCTTGATATCCACCATAGAGGCAAATGTCTTAGGAATCGAGCACATCAAGGACCTATATAAGGATGATCCTAACTTTGCTGAGAGCTACAAGGAGTGTGGCACAGGGAGTCATGGCAAGTTCTACATCCATAAGGGGTTCTTGTTCCGAGAGAGAAGGTTGTGCATACCACAAGGATCGTTATGGGAGCTTATCATCCAAGAAGCTCATGCAGGAGGACTCATGGGCCACTTTGGTGTCGACAAGACACTAGCAGTGGTCAAGGAGCACTTCACTGGCCACACATCAAGAGGTCAGTAGAATCCCATTGTGCAAGATGCATCACTTGCAAAAAGGCAAAGTCCCGAGTGCACCCTCACGGGTTGTATCTCCCTCTGCCCATACCTACACATCCATGGGTGGACATCTCAATGGAATTCGTTCTAGGGCTGCCCAAGATCAACCACAAAGATGATATCATTGTAGTGGTGGACAGATTCTCCAAGATGGCACATTTCATCCCATGTGCCAATATCAATGATGCCATGCAAACAGCCGAGCTGTTCGTCAGGGAGATAGTACGGCTTCATGGAGTGCCACGGACAATCGTGTCAGACCGGGACACCAAATTCCTCAGCCACTTCTAGGGGACCCCCTGGAGGAAGCTAGGCACGAAGCTGCTCTTCTCTACCACCTGCCATCCTCAAACCGATGGCCAAACTGAGGTAGTCAACCAGACATTGTCGACTCTTCTCAGGACTACATTAGTGAAGAACCTTAAGATTTCGGTGGAGTGCCTGCCATTCATAGAGTTTGCATACAACCGAGCCATGCACTCAGTAACCATGAAGACCCCTTTTGAAGTAGTCTATGGCTTCAACCCCCTAACACCCCTGGAGCAAATGCCACTGCCACCAGCAGAGATGACCAACCTCAACTGAGCATCCAAAGCGGATTTCATCAAGAGGATACACTAGAAGGTAGCAGAAAATTTGGAGAAGAGGACCAGGCAGTACGTGACCCATGCCAACAAAGGGAGAAGGGAGATGATTTTTCAACCAGGCGATTGGGTGTGGCTACACTTACAGTAGGAGAGGTTCCCCAACCTAATGAGTTCCAAGCTGCCCCAAGAGGAGATGGACCATTCAGAGTACTGGAGAGGAACAACAACAACGCCTACCAGATCAAGCTTCCAGGTGAGTTCAATGTGTCTAACGCATTCAACGTAACTGATTTAGCTCTTTTCCTTGCAGATGAACCAGTTTTGAGGTCAAAACCTACTGAAGGGGGAGGGGGTGATGAATGAGGGCATCAGATCATATGGCCGGCCAGGAGATCAATCTGGCCAACCAGAGTGCTTGCCCGAGACAGCCGGGCCATTTGGCGCGCCTGCGGACCCAAGCGGTACCGCCGGGCCTACGACCAGCCGGGACGGACCGATCAATCATTCCGGCAGAGAGACCCGAACCTCCGGCCCAACTTGCGGTGACGTAAATGACACCGCCGGCCCAATTGGTGATGCCGCCGTGATGAGGACATCAGGTTGTACATCCAGCTAGGAGACCAGACTGGCCGACCAGGAAGCTTGCCCGAGACAGCCAGACCACCTGGCACGCCTGCCGGCCCAAGCAGTACCGCCGGACCCTCGACCACAAGGACCAGAGCAACCAGCATTGCCGGCGGAGAGGCCCAAGCTTCCGGCACACTTGGTGGCGACGTGGATGACACCACCGGTCCCTCTGGTGATGCCGCCAACTCCGGGATCAACTTGGCCGGCCCTAAAGGCATTCCGGCCAGTACCTCGCACAATCCAGCCGGTACAGCCGATCCAGCCGATCCAGCCGAGTACACGCGCATTCACACATCTACACAAGAAGACTCGGACCAAATGAGCTACCAGCTCCAGGACATGCACCTAGAGGAAGCCTCTACATCAGTGGTTCCTCAAGGAGCAATGACAAGAAGCAGATCAGGGGCACTCTTCCACAAATTCAGCTTATGGGTCGACAAGCTCCTAGAGGAAGATCGACTAAGCACAATGGGCCAAAAATGCAAGGAAGAGTCCAATGGCTTCTCAACAACACAAGGGACATCAGAGACTTGGGCTTTAGTGGCAAGAGAGGTCAGGGCCCAAAGATATTTAACCCTACTCCAAGTCGAAGACTAGGAGCAAGGCGCGTGCATGCCACAAGGATGGCCACCTTCCATTTCTTGGCCGTGAGGTGAGTTAAGGTAAGTTTACATTCGAATATATGCCTCTTTCTGTTTTGCAGGGTAGGATCTAGTTGCTTTACATTTTTGAGTCAAGAACATTTTAGGAATAGGTCCTTTTTCGGTTATGCACTTTTGTATCTTTTCCTTTTGTGCACTTTTGTAAACTTTCCTTTTCTTTATTTGAGTCGACCCTAGAAGGTCAAGCTGTCGAGCATATTAATAAGGCTCCTTCCAGCATTGTAGTTCGACAACCTTTTTGATATTAATAAAGATAGAACTTTTTCCCCAACAAGTTTTCTCTCAAGAATCTTGTGCGCTTAGTATCTAGTTGAGACCAGCCCTCCTAGCTCTAAGTTTGTGATTTATCACGAGGTTCATCACCCCTCGTGTGGTTCACTTCACCTTTCAATCGAATACCAATCCAAAACCCCCTATCCCAGAAGTCTAAGGTCGAGTTTCTCACCTAAACTTCTCCAGACAGCCCACGCGCATACATCCTTGAATCAAGGCTTGTATCACGCCGGCTCCGGGATCAACTTGGCCGGCTCCAATGACAATACGGCCAGTACCTCACACAGTCCAGCCGGTACAGTCGATCCAGCCGATTGCACCACCATTTCATCATCTACACAAAGAGACTCGGACCAGATAAGCCACCAGCTTCAAGACATGCGTCTAGATGAAGTTTCTACAACACTGGTGCCACCAGGAGCAATGACAAGGAGCAGAACAAGGGCGCTCTTCCCCAAGTTCAGCTTGTGGGTCGACAAGCTCTTAGAGGATGATCGACAAAAAACATTGGGCCAAAAGTGCAAAGAAGAGTCCAAAGGCTTCTCAAAATTGCAAGGGACTTAAGAGACTTGGGTTTTAGTAGCAAGAGAGGTCAAGGCCCAACGAATCCTAACCCTACTCCAAGTCGAAGACTTGGAGCAAGGCGCGTGCATGCCACAAGGTCGGCCACCTTCCATTTCTTGACTGATAGGTACGAATGGTAAGTTTTCAATTTATATACTTGCCTTTTTCTGTTTTGCAGGGTAGGATTTAGAATGTTTACATTTTGAGTCACATAAAATTTAGGTAGAAGTCCTTTTTTGGTTATTCACTTTTGTAATTTTTCCATTTGTAAGTTTTCCATTTGTAAGTTTTCCATTTTTCTTTGAGTCGACCCTAGAAGGTCAAGCTGTCTAGCATATTAATAGGGCTCCTTCCAGCATTGTAGTTCGACAACCTTTTCTGATATTAATAAAGATCGAATTTTCTTTCTACAAGTTTTTCTCTCAAGAGACTTGTGCGCTTAGAACCTAGTGGAGACCAGCCCTCCTAGCTCTAAGTTTGTGATTTATCACGAGGTTCATCACACCTCGTGTGGTTCACTTCACCCTTCCATCCCTTACCAAACAGAAAACCCCCATCCAGAAGCCTAAGGTTGAGTCTCTCACCTAATCTTCTCCACACAGCCCACGTGTGTACAGCCTTGAATCGAGGCTTGTATCAGGGATGATGGGGATATCAGATCGTATGGTCGGCCAGTAGACCAGATTGGCCAACCAGGGAGCTTGCCTGAGACAGCCGGGCCATTTGGCGCATCTGCCGGCCAAGTGGTACTGCCGAGCCTTCGACCAGCTGGGCCGGACCGACCAACATTTCCGGCGGAGAGGCCCAAACCTCCGGCCCAGCTGGCGGTGATGTGGATGGCACCGCCGGCCCAATTGGTGACGCCGCCGGCTCCGGGATCAACTTGGCTGGCTCCGATGACGATTCGGCCAGTACCTCGCACAGTCCAGCTGGTACAGCCGATCCAGCCGATTGCACCACCATTTCAACATCTACACAAAGAGACTCGCGCCAGATAAGCTACCAGCTTCAAGACATGCATCTAGATGAAGTTTCTACACCAGTGGTGCCACCAGGAGCAATGACAAGGAGCAGATCAAGGGCGCTCTTCCACAAGTTCAGCTTGTGGGTAGACAAGCTCCTAGAGGATGGTCGACAAAGAGCATTGGGCCAAGAGTGCAAAGAAGAGTCCAAAAGCTTCTCAACAATGCAAGGGACTCCAGAGACTTGGCCTTTAGTGGCAAGAGAGGTCAGGGCCCAAAGATTCATAACTCAATTTTCTATATTGTGACAAAATTTAAGACCGAAAGCTATGATAAAGCCTACAAGTAATCCAATGTATCTCAAACTGCGTGATGCCATGTATTATGCTTCATTTATAAGTCTTTACTCAAGGATCACCAACGATCAGTTTAAAATTATCATTTTAACTGGCCGATCAATTTGACATGTCCGCACTAAATCGTCCATAACTTTTGATTTATAGTTCAGAATGACACTAATCAAACGTCCACGTTAAGCTAGCTCAATTTTCTATGTTGTGACAACATTTCAGACTGAAATAGATACGACAAAGCCTCCAAATAATCCAATCTATCCTATGCTGCGTGATGTTTTGCATTATGCTTCATTTATACGCCTTTACTCAATGAGTATCAATGATCGGTTTAGAAATATCATTTTAACTAGATGATCAACTTGACATGTCCGTACTCAATCAGGCTCAACATTTGATTTAGATCTCAAAATAACATGAGTCCAACACCCATGTTAAGCTAGCTCAATTTTCCATATTGTGACAACATTTGACACTAAAAGAGCTACAAAAAGTACTCCAAGTAATCCCATATATTCCAAAACACGTGATGCCATTCATTATGCTTCATTTATAAGCCTTTACTCAAGGAGCACCAATGACGAGTTTAGAATGATCATTTTAACTGGCCGATAACCTTGACATGTCCAAAGTAAATAGTTTTTAACTTTTGATTTAGAGTTCAAAATGTCTAGAGTCAAATGCCCACATTAAGCTAGGTAAATTTTCCATATTGTTACAACATTTGACACTGAAAGAGTTACGAAAGAGCCTCCAAGTATCCAATGTATCCCAAACTGCGTGATGCCAAGCATTAAGCTTCATTTATAACTCTTTACTCAAGGAGCACGAATGATCAGCTTAGAATGATCATTGTATTTGGCCTATCAAATTGACATGTCCGCAATAAATGATCAAGTTAGAATGCCATGCATTATGCTTCATTTATAAGCTGTTACTTAAATAGCACTAATGAATGAATGGTTAGTTTAGAATGATCACTTTATCTGACAAACAAACTTGACATATGTACACTAAATGGTCCGTAAATTTTCATTTAGAGTTCAGAATGACATAAATCTAACGCCCATGTTAAACTATCTCAATTTTCTATATTGTGACAACTTGAGACTAAAAGAGCTACAGGAAAACCTCCAACTAATCCAATGTATCCCAAACTGCTTGATGTCATGCATTGTGCTTCATTTATAAGCCTTTACTCAAGGAGCACCAATGAACAGTTTAGTATGATCGTTTTAATAGGCCGATAACCTTGACATGTCCGCACTAAATCATCCTTCACTTTTGATTTAAAGTTCGGAATGACACGAATCCAACGCCATGTTTAGGTAGCTGAATTTTCCATATTGTGACTTTATTTGATATTGAAAAAGCTAGGACAAAGCCTCCTAATCATCCAATGAATCCCAAACTGTGGTATGCCATATATTATGCTTTATTTACAAGACTTTACTTAAGGAGCACCAATGATCAGTTTAGAACGATCATTTTAACATGCCGATCAACTTGACATGTCCGCACTAAATTGTCTGTAACTTTTAATTTAGAGTTCAAAATAACACTAATCCAACGCCCACGTTTAGCTAGCTCAATTTTCTATATTAACCAAAATAACTAAGACAAAGTCACCAAGTAATCCAATCTATCCCAAACTGCGTGATGCTATGCATTATGCTTCATTTATTATCCTTTACTCAAGGAGCACCAATAATCAGTTCAGAATGATTGTTTCAACTAACTGATCAACTTACATGTCAGCACTATATCGTCTTTAACTTTTGATTTAGAACTCAAAATGACATGAGTCCTATGTCCACGTTAAGCTAGCTCAATTTTCCATATTGTGACAACATTTGAGACTGGAAGAGCTACGAAAAAGCCTCCAAGTAAGCCATGGTATCTCAAATTGCGTGATGCCATGCATTATGCTTCATTTATAAGGCTTTACTCAAGGAGCACCAATGATCAGTTTAGAATGATCATTTAACTGGCCATTCAACTTGACATGTCCGCACTAAATATTTGTACCTTTTGATTTAGAGTTCATAATGACATGAATCCAACACCACGTTAAGCTATCTCAATTTTCCCAATTGTGACAACATTTGAGACTGAAAGAGATACCACAAAGCCTCCAAGTAATCCAATGTATCCCAAACTGCGTGATGCCATGCATTATGCTTCATCTATAAGCCTTTTTAAGTCGCACCAATGATCACTCTAGAATGATCATTTTAACTAGCTGATCAACTTGACATGTCCGTACTAAATCGTCCATAACTTTTGATTTAGAGTTTAGAATGACCAATATCAAACACCCACGTTAAGCTAGCTCAATTTTCTATATTGTGACAATTTTCTAGAATGATCGTTTTAGCAGGCCAATAACCTTGACATGTCCGCACTAAATCCTCCGTAACATTTGATTTAGAGTTTGGAATGACACGAATCCAACGTCATGCTAAGCTAGCTGAATTTGCTATATTGTAACAATATTTGAGGCTGAAAGAGCTAAAAAAAGCTTCCAAGTAATCCAATGTATCCCAAACTGCGTGATGCCATACATTATGCTTCATTTATAATCCTTTCTCCAGTGAGCACCAATGGTCGGTTTAGAATGATCAGTTTAACTAGCTGATCATCTTGACATGTCCGCACTAAATCGTATTTAACTTGTCATGTAGAGCTCAAAATGACATGAACCAACCGCCCACGTTAAGCTAGCTCAATTTTCCATATTGTGACAACATTTAAGACTGAAAGAGTTACGACAAAGCCTCCAAGTAATCCAATATATCCTAGTTTGTGTGATGCCATACATTATGCTTTGTTTATAAGCCTTTACTCAAGGAGTGCCAATGATCAGTTTAGAATTATCATTTTAACTTGCCGATAAACTTGACATGTCCACCCTAAATCGTCCGTAACTTTTGATTTAGAGTTCAGAATGACAAGAATCGTACACCCACGTTAAGCTAGCTCGATTTTCTATATTGTGACATCATTATAGACCAAAAGAGCTACGAAAGCCTCCAAGTAATCCAATGTATCCCAAACTGTGTGATGCCACGCCTTATGCTTCATTTATAAGCCTTTACCGAAGGAGCTGAATGATCATTTTAAGTAGCTTATGATCTTACATTTCCGCACTCAATCATCTTTTACTTTTGATTTAGAGCTCAGAAAGATATGAGTGCAATGCCCACGTTAAGCTAGTTCAATTTTCCATATTTTGACAACATTTGAGACTCAAAGAGCTACTATAAAACCTCCAAGTAATCCAACGTATCCCAAACTGCATGATCCCATTCTTTATACCTCATTTATAAGCCTTTACTGGAGTAGCACCAATAATCAGTTAAGAATGATCATTCTAACTTGCCGATAAACTTGACATGTCCGCACTAAATCTTCTCTAACTTTTGATTGAGAGCTCAAAATGACATGAACCCAAAGCCCACGTTAAGCTAGCTCAATTTTCCATACTATGACATTTTTTGAGACTGAAAGAGCTACGACAAAGCCTCCAACTAATCCAATGTATCTCAAACTGTGTGATGCCCTACAATATGCTTCATTTATAAGCCTTTACTCAAGGACCCCCAATTGTCTATTTAGAATGATCATTTTAACTGGGAAATCAACTTGACATGTCTGCACTAAATCGTTTGTAACTTTTGATGTAGAGTTAAGAATGACACGAATCCAACGCCATGTTAAGCTTGCTCTATTTTCCATATTGTGAAAACATTTGAAACTTAAAGAGCTACGACATAGCTTCCAAGCAATCCAATGTATCCTACACTGCGTGATGCCATGCATTATTCTTCATTTATAAGCTTTTATTCAAAAAGCACCAATAATCAGTTTAAAATGATCATTTTAACTGGCATATCAACTTGACATGTCCGCACAAATCGTATGGAACTTTTGATTTAGAGTTCAAAATGAAAGGAATCCAAAACCCACGTTAAGTTAGTTCAGTTTTCTATATTGTGACAAAGTTTACACTACAAGAAAGCAAGACAGAGTTTACATATGTGGTCGCAAAAGCTTCGTCGCAAATTTTTATGGTCGAAAATTAGTCGCACTTTATCGACTGATTTGCGACCACAATTATAGTGGTATATTTTGCGACTGATTTGCGACCAAATATTGGTCCCCGTATTTGCAACTACTTTGCCACTGGTTTGTAGTAGCAAATTTTGCGATTACTTTGCCACTACATTGATGGTTACAAAAACGGTAGTCGCAAATCGGTCAGAAAATTTTGTGACTGATTTGCGACCACGTCTTTCCCTCTGGTCGCAAATCAGTCCCAAATGTTTGTTACTGATTTGCGACTACTTTGTATCCATAGTCGCAAATCAATCCCAAATAATTGTGATTTATTTGTGATTATATATAAATTTTTTGAAAAAACAATAGATGTGGTCGCAAATTGGTAACATATTTGGGACTGATTTACGACTAATTTGCGAATACAACTGAATTAGTTTTAAAAAAAATAATAATTAATTAAAATATTTATTAGTAATTAATAATGAATAGAATTTTAAATATTATTTTTAAAATATTTTATATAAATAATTTTTTGTAATTCTATATTATTAAAATAAAATAAGAAATAATTTCTATTAATTAATTATTTTATAAAATATAAAGAAATTATAAAACAAATAATAAATTTTATAAAAAAATCCAAATTACAAAAAATTGAAAAAAATCTAATTATCCAGAGGCGTAAATTGAAAATCGGATGACAAAAATACTGGTCCAATGTTCGACGATTCACGTGCGGCATTATTATCCCGGATAAAAGATGCGAAAGCGTGATCCGTCTGTTGGAAATACCCGACGAACATCTCCGAGCTATTAATTGTTTTTTTTGGTTTTCCTTTTGTACTTCCTGCATCCTCCGATTCGCTTCCATCATCTGCGCATTTTGTTCTTCAATACGCATATTACGTGCGATTTGTTCTTAGATTTGTCAAAGGTAGTGGATCTTGAATGGTTGATCCTGAAGCGCAACATAGTTGGAGGTAGTGGATTGGAAGCCACTACGCCTGTCCCACCCGTGAATGCGGTTCAGGCTACCAAGTCAGTGAAGACGGCCTCCATCATCTGCAACGCAGGACTACAAAAAAATAATAAAACAATTAGTGTAAAATAATAAGTAATTTCAATTTAGTGTAAATTAAAAAATATTTAAAAATATTTTTTTTTACCTGAATGAAGATCTCGTTCTTATCATCTTAGGTCAGCTGAATTTAACGGAAAGTATCGTCGGACGTTTCAATCGTATCGACCTCCACGATCACCATCTTTTCTTGGATGTTTTGTTCGTATGTTTCACCAATTTGTTTAGCTTTCAAATCAACATATGAACCATCCTGCCGAGTGTGACTCTTTATAAATAGCTCACCAATTGAGACCGGTCATACCAAATTATTTTTCTAAATTTTAAAATAAATTATTAATAAATAACAAATAAATTTAAATTTAAATTTAAATATTTTAGAGTACTTACCATTTCCTGTTAGATCTGGATATAGGATTTTTGGCCCGACAAATGCTTGTGCGGACCAAGATCATCCCGAGAGCAGTTGCAGTTATTGGATGACTTACTACTCCTCCCATTAGACCTTTCTACTCCTCTCATTAGACCTTTCTATTTCCCAATAGTTTTTTATTGTTTTGTACAGACTAAGGGAAATCCACCTTGGATGTTTGCCAGTTGTATGAAGTGTGCTCACCATCCCTTTCATCCGTCTTACACTAACGAAGTCATTGTGTCTCAAACTTATGGTTTACATTGGTGAAGCCAAACCTTGGCATCAGAACATCTGACAGATGCAAACTCCTTCCGCACCCCCAAGGTGATCACAGGATCTCAGGTGAACGATTGCTTGTAAATTTAAAATATATTAACTTTATTAATTATTAAATTTTATTAAAGAAATTTTTTTAAAAAAAAATATACTTACCGCAAATTCGATGAAGTATTTTTCTTATCATTCACCTGGTACAATCGTCCAACTTTGTTTTTCAAAATTTTTGAAATTTGACGAGTTATTGCCCTTTTGTCCCGGTCAAACCTAATATTTTTAATATATTAAAGTTTTAAATTTCAAATAAATTATAATAAATTTTAAATAATTAATTTTATTTAAATAAATCTAAAAGAAATAATTTTATAATTTTTACAAAGTCGTGTTTGGTGCCGGCATTGAAGACAGCACTGTGAGGTAGTGGTCTCACCCCGGGGCTTGTAACAAACTATCTAAGGTGATAGCTTGTTCCCCCGTTTCTGTTTCAGAAGGCGGAACCTCTTCTTCTTCATGCTCATCCGATTCTTGAAACCGATTAGATGGTTCGGTTTCAGGAACCGTGTGAGGAGTGAAGGTGTACTGAGGTTATAGGCGGGATACCGCTCTAAAAGCAGTGGGTGAGGGGTTCGAGGAGGCTGAAGAGTTACCACGGCCGGAAGACGGCAGGATTTGTCGTCTTCCACAACCTCTCATCGACCTACCGCTACTTGCCATTGGGTTTAAAGTGTTTGAAGTGTTGGAATTTGGATGAAGTGTTTTTTTAGAGGATTTAGAAGGTTAGGATTGTTTGAAGTGTGAGAATGAGGGAAACGAGTCACGCATTTATAGATTTTTTTTGCGACCACACATGTGGTCGCAAATTAGTGGCAAAATACAAAATTAAATATTTCGTCGCAAATCAGTTACAAATAATTTGGTCGGAATCGAAGATTCTCGAAAATTTTCAACTCCCACCAACTTAATTTGGTGGAAATCGAAAATTTCGAGAATTTTCAGTTCCCATTAAGTAAATTTGGTGGGAATCAAAAAATTCGAGAAATTCCGGTTCCCACCAAGTTAATTTTGTGGGAATCGAAAATTTTGAGAATTTTAGGTTCCTACCGAATGCATAGGTGGTCGCAAATCAGTCGCAATCAACCACGTATTTAAATTCAATAAAATAAACCATGGTCGCAAATCAGTCGTAAATTTGCGACTGATTCGCACCCACCTGTGCATTCAGTGGGTGTTGAAAATTTTGGATAATTTTCATCTCCCACCATTTACACGGTGGTCGCAAATCAGCCGTAATTTTATTGAATTTATTCTGTTTTTTCATATTCGGTCGCAAATCAGTCGCATATTTGCCACTAATTTGCGACCATGGGTTATTTTTGTGAACAATTTGCCAGCACATTTCCAATGTAGTCACAATTAATACCCTAAGCCCTAAATTATATGATTTTGTTGAATACCATGAATTACATAAGATTGATAACATCATAAGGAGTTGTAGAAACTTCAATTACTAAGTAAAGAACAACATTTACCAAATTTATTAAATTTACATAATATTTCACTAAAACACTTAATACATTCCCTTAATCTTATACCTCTTATATACAGTTCAAATGTTCCTAACATTTACTTCAACACAAAAATAATTTTGTTTATATTTGGCCACCTATAATGGTTAGTACTTACCAATAAATTCAAAAATAAGTTGTAAATGTGAAAAGTACATAGGAAAAAATGTAAATTTATCGTATTTAGTCGCAAACTGGTCGCTATTTTGCGACCAATTTGCGACCATAGTAGAAATTTTGAATCTGTGGTCGCAAATTGGTCGCAAATGTGCAACTGATTTGCGAATGCGGATTATGTTTGTGACCAATTTGCCACCACACTCCCATTGTAGTGACAATAAGGTGGCAAAGTAGTCACAATTAATGCCTTGAAACCTAAATTATATGATTTTTGTGAATAATATGAATAATATAATATTGATAACATGATTTGGAGTTGTAGAAAAAATCTCAATTAGAAATAAGAACATTTTACAAAAATATATAAGGATCGAATGTAAAAAATACATAAAAAGTCAAATATATTACATCTCCTCGTCTTCATCATCATTTGAAGATGAAATATTACACTAGAATTCATCTTCTAGTTCGGCATCTCCGACATCGAAATAAATTTCTTTGGTGTGATTAACTCTATCAACCAAACGATCCACTTCTATCTCTTCAACCACCGTTACCTCTCCATCATTTTCTTGTTGCAAAAGGCCAATCTCGTCTTTGTTTTTGTATTTCCCCAAAATGTTATATATGGGATTAACTTTCAGAACACTGAGCCATGTTTAGATCGAAATATAGGGAATAGAGTATTACCCCGACCATCCACGTGCAACTCTTTTCGAGATCAAAACTTTGCAATATCCAACCTTGACTTAACTGTATCTTTTGATTTATCTTTGACATTCATAACAGTATTAATGATGTTATCGATGAAATTCTTCCCTATATGCATCACATCAAGATTGTGTCGAAGGTTAAGACCAGTCCAATACAGAAACTCCCAAAATATGCTTTCTTTGTGCCAATTATGCCATCTTCCATAAACTTTCTTCTTTACTTTCATGACCGTTTCCTCCACAGTCAAATGTTCTTAGAGAATTGACTGTTTTTATTCGCTCGTATAAAACTTGTTAGTCTGTCAATGATTGTGGAGGTTAGTCATTCAAAGCGTTCTTCCCCTTTAAAAAATTTGTTTTATTTTTCCGTAACGGATGCTGTTAGTAAGAAGAAACCTTCAGTGACAATCAAACCAAAACATCTTTCTACCATTTGGTAACTGAAATGCCTTCGTATCATCCATACAAATTGGACAAGACAGTCTACTATGCGTTATCCATCCTGACAACATTACATAAGCCGGAAAATCGCTTATCGTCCACAGTAACACGACTTTTAGATTGAAATTTTGATGCAACGAGGCATCGTATGCATCAACTCCGTAGACCACAATTATTTCAGCTCATCAATCAAAGGTCGGAGGAATATGTCCAGACTAGCGCACAAATGATTTGGCCCCAAGTTCAGAATTGTTAGAAACAAGTACTCTTTCTTCATACACATATCCGGTGGCAAGTTATATGGATTGATAATCACCAGCCATAATAAATGATTTCGAGACATCAAAAATGGATTGAACCCATTAGTGTATAAGCTAAGATAACGTTTCGAGATTGAGCAGCAAATCTTGGATGTAGATATTGAAAATTTTTCCACACTACAGCATCATATGGATGACTCATTTCTCCGTCTTCTGCTTCATGCTCTGCGTGCCACCTCATTGCCTTTGGGGTTTTCTCGCTTTGATACATTCTATTAAGTTTGTAGCCTATAGCTAAATATCACTTACGACTGAAAGGTATTCTCGTCCTGCCCTCGCTTAGCTTATATCGGGGGGAATCGCAAAATTTGCATTTTTCCATTTCTCATCTTCTTGCCTAAAGATCATACAATTGTGAACACACACGTCAATTGTATATAAAGGGAGCCCTACATTTTGGATCAGTTTTTTTGTTTAATAATATGAACCTGTTGCCTGATTCTCCTCGGGCAAATATTATATAAACAGCTCCGCCCAAGAATCATGCATTTTTTTGGTAGATTAAAATCAGACTTAATGTTCATGAACCGAGCAGCTAAGGATAATTGTGAGTGCCATTCATGGCAACCATCATACAATTGATTTTTTGCAGCTTCTAACATGTTGTAAAAATTTTGTGCTTCTAAATTTGGTTTTTCTACATTATTATATTCTTCTTTGTTTTGATTATAGTACTCATCAGTCGTAGTCTCACGAAATGCATCCGTCACCATTTCAACATATCTTTTACCGGATGTCCCAACTGTTTCTTCACTACTACCACGTGTACCTCTCTGATTTCTTTGGACATCACCCCGACTACTTGTCCCTAACTGAACATTCATCTCTTCTTCATGTTTATACCAAATATAATAATTTGGCATAAATCATATACTATATAGATGATTCCATATTTTGCGTCCTGGAAGAAATATCGTTTTTGCAATTAATACAAGGACATAAAAACTTACCTCCGCTACTTTGAGCTATTGGTTAACTACTTGCAAAATTCATGAACTGCTCCATGCCTTCTGCAAATGCAGCTGATATATTTCTTGTTTGATTATTAATCTTTTTGTACATCCCATCTCTCGAATTACTATAACTTCCCCACATTTTTGAATTTTTTTTTCCAGAGAATGGGACATGGCGGCATATATATATATATAAAGATTTTGCCACTACTTTGCCATTACTTTGCCACTACTTTGCCACTACTTTGCAACTACTTTGCGACCACAACAGTGTAGTCGCTTAAATGTCCGTATACATAACTCGCACATGTTTTTTATGTTGTGCCTTTGCCACCACTTTGTGACTGAAGAGCCACTCCAACCAAGGTCACAAATTGTTCGCATATTTTGCGACCAATATGTGACCAACATGTCATTCTTCCACAGGCAGTTGCTAATCAGTCACAACTTTGCGAGTGATTAGCAACTAAAAAACACAGTCGCGTAGTAGTCGCATAGTAGTAGCAAATTGGTTGCGTATTTCAACTTATTAGTGACTATGCTTTTTAGTCCCCAAATTGAGAACAATCTACGACTATTGCTCCGTAGTCGCAAATTGGTCGCATATCCGTGGCAAATGTGGTCGCAAAATGCAGTTGCATTTTGGCAGTTTTCTTGTACTGTTAAGACCAAAACAACAACGAAAAAGCCTCTAAGTAATTCAATGTATCCCAAACGGTGTGACGCCATGCATTAGGCTTCATTTATAAGCCTTTACACAAGGAGCACCAATGATCAGTTTAGAATGATCATTTTAACTAGCAGATCAACTTGACATGTTTGCACTAAATAATCCGTAACTTTTGATTTCGAGTTCAAAATGACACGAATCCAAAGCCATTGTTAAGCTAGTTCAATTTTCTATTATGTGACAAAAAAAATTAAGACTGAAATAGCTATGAAAAAGCCTCCAAGTAATCCAATCTATCCAAACTATGTGACCCCTTGCATTATGCTTCATTTATTAGCATTTACTCAAGGAGCACCAAATACCAGTTTAAAATTATCATTTTAACTGGCTAATCAACTTGACATGTCCGAACTAAATAGTCTTTAACTTTTTATTTCGAGCTCAAAATTACATGAGTCCAACCCTCATGTCAAGATATCTCAATTTTCCATATTGTGAAAACATTTGAGACTGAAAGAGCTATGAAAGAGCCTCCAAGTAGTCCAATGTATCCCAAACAGCGTGATGTCATGCATTAGGTTGTATTTATAAACCCTTACTCAGGAGCACAAATGATCTGTTTAGAATGATTATTTTAAGTGTCCGATCAACTTGACATTTACGCACTAAATTGTTTGTAATTTTTGATTTATAGTTTAGAATTACACGAATCAAAGCCCATGTTCAGAACGATCATTTTAACTGGCCGATCAACTTGACTTGTCCACACTTAGTCATTTGTAACTTTTGATTTAGAGTTCAAAATGACACGTATCCAGCACCCACGTTAAGCTAGCTCAATTTTTTATATTGTGATAATATTTAAGATCAATATAGATACGAAAAATACTCCAAGTAATCCAATCTATCCCAAACTGCATGGTGTTATGCATTCTACTTCATTTATACGCACTTGCTCAATGATCACCAATGATCATTTTAACTAGCAGATCAACTTGACATTTCCGTACTAAATAGTCTTTAACTTTTGATTTAAAGCTCAAAATGACATGCATCCAACACCCACGTTAATGTAGCTCAATTTTTCATATTGTGACAACATTTGAGAGTTAAAGAGCTATGACAAGGCCTCCAAATAATCCAATGTATCCCAAACTGTGTGATGCCATCCATTATGCTTCATTTATAAGCCTTTACTCCAGGAGTACTAACCATCTACAGAGAATGATCATTTTGACTGGCCAATCAACTTGACCTGTCAACACTAAATCATTTGTTGCTTTTGATTTAGAGTTAAGAATGACATGAATCCAACGCCATGTTAACCTAGCTCAATTTTCCATATTGTAAAAACATTTGAGACTTAAAGAGCTATGAAAAAGTCTCCAAGTAATCCAATGTATCCCAAACTGCGTGATGCCATGCATTATTCTTCATTTATGAGCCTTTACTCAAAGAGCACCAATGACCAGTTTAGAATGGTCATTTTAACTAGCCGATCAACCTTACATTTCCGCACAAATCGTCTGGACCTTTTGATTTAGAGTTCAAAATGACACGAATCCAACACCCACGTTAGGCTAGTTCAATTTTCTATATTGTGACAAAAACTTAAGACCGAAATAGCTACGACAAAGCCTCCACATAATTCCATCTATCCCAAACTGTATGATGCCTTGCATTATGCTTCATTTATAAGCATTTAGTCGAGGAGCACTAATGATCAGTTTAGAATGATCATTTTAACTGGCCGATCAACTTGACATGTACGCAATAAATCATCTGTAACTTTTGATTTAGAGTTGAAAATAACACGAATCCAACGCCCATGCTAAGCTAGTTCAATTTTCTATACTGTGACAAAAGTTTAAGACCGAATTAGCTATGACAAAGCCTCCAAGTAATCCAATTTATCCCAAACTACGTGATTCCATGCATTATTCTTCATTTATTAGCCTTTACTCAAGGAGCACCAAATATCAGTTTAAAATGATCATTTGAACTAGCTGATCAACGTGACATGTCCGCACTAAATCGTCTTTAACTTTTGATTTAGAGCTCAAAATGACATGAGTCCAACATGCATGTCAAGAGCAACGAAAAAGCCTCCAAGTATTCCAATGTATCCCAAACTGCATGATGCCATGAATTAGGCTTCATTTATAAGCTTTTACACAATGAGAACCAATGATCAGTTTAGAATAATCATTTTAACTGGACGATCAACTTGACTTGTATGCACTAAGTCGTCCGTGACTTTTGATTAAGAGTTAAACAATGACACGAATCCAACACCCACGTTAAGCTAGATCAATTTTCTATATTTTGACGAAATTTAAAATCAAAATAACTACAACAAATAATCCAATTAATCCAATCTATCCCAAACTGTGTGATGTTATGCATTTTGCTTCCTTTATACGCCCTTGCTCAATGAGCACCAATGATCAGTTTAGAATGATCATTCTAACTAGGTTATCAACTTTACATGTACGCACTAAATCATATTTAAATTTTGATTTAGTGCTCAAAATGACATGAATCCACCACCCACATTAACCTAGCTCAATTTTCCATATTGTGACAACATTTGAGACTGAAAGAGCTACAACAAAGCCTCCAAATAATTCAATGTATCCCAAACATCGAGATGACATGCATTATGCTTCATTTATTAGCCTTTACTTAAGGATCACCAATGATCTATTTAGAATGTTCATATTAATTGGCCAATCAACTTGACATGTCTGCACTAAATCGTTTGTAGCTTTTGATTTAGAGTTAAGAATGACACGAATCCAATATCATGTTGATATAGCTCAATTTTCCATATTGTGAAAACATTTGAGACTTAAAGAGCTACGATAAAGCCTCCAAATAATCCAATGTATCCCAAACTGCGTGATGTCATGCATTATTCTTCATTTATAACCCTTTACTCTAGGAGCACCAATCATCAGTTTAGAATGATCATTTTAATTGACCGATCAAACTAACATGTCCGCACAAATCGTCTGGAACATTTGATTTAGATTTCAAAATGACACGAATCCAACACCCACGTTAAGCTAGTTCAATTTTCTATATTGTGACAAAGTTTAAGACCGAAATAGCTACGAAAAAGCCTCAAACTAATTCAATCTATCCCAAATTCTGTGATACCATGCATTATGCTTCATTTATTAGCCTTTACTCAAGTAGCACCAATGATCAGTTTAGAATGATCATTAACTGGCCGATCTACTTGAAATATCCGCACTAAGTAATCCGTAACTTTTGATTTTGAATTCAAAATGCCACGAGTCAAATGCCCCCGTTAAGCTAGCTCAATTTTCCATATTGTGACACCATTTGAGACTGAAAAGTGCAATGAGAAAGCCTCCAAGTAATCCAATGTATCGCAAAATGTGTGATCCCATGTATTATGCTTCATTTATTAGCCTTTACTCAAGGAGCGCCATTGATGAGTTTAGAATGATCATTTTAACTGGCCGATCAACTTGACATGCCCACACTAAATCGTCCATAACTTTTAATTTAGAGTTCAAAATGACCCGAATCCAATGCCACGTTAAGCTAGCTCAATTTTCAATATTTTGATAAAACTTAAGACTGAAATAGCTACGACAAAGCCTTCAAGTAATTCCATCTATCCCAAACTATGTGATGCCTTGCATTATACTTTATTTAAAAGCCTTTACTCGAGGAGCACCAATGATCAGGTTAGAATGATCATTTTTACTGGCCGATCAACTTGACCTGTCCGCACTAAATCATCCGTAACTTTTGATTTAGAGTTCAACATGACACGAATCAAATGGCCATGTTAAGCTAGTTTAAATTTCTATACTGTGACAAAAACTTAAAACCAATAGCTATGAAAAACCACCAAGTAATCCAATCTATCCCAAACTATGTGAAAACAATTATTATGCTTCATTTATTAGCCTTTACTCAAAGAGCACCAAATATCACTTTAAAATGATTATTTCAACTAGATGATCAATTTGACATGTCTGCACTAAATCGTCTTTAACTTTTGATTTAGAGCCCAAAATGACATGAGTACAACGCGCACGTCAAGCAATCTCAAATTTCCATATTGTGAAAACATTTGAAAATGAAAGAGTTAGGAAAAAGCCTCTAAGTAGTCCAATGTATCCCAAACTACGTGATGTCATGCATTAAGCTTCATTTATAAGCCTTTACTCAAGGAGCATCAATGATCAGTTTAGAATAATCATTTTAATTGGCCGATCAACTTGACTTGTCCACACTTAGTTGTCCGTAAGTTTTGATTTAGAGTTCAAAATGACATTAATCCAATAGCCACATTAAACTAGCTCAATTTTCTATATTGTGACAAAATTTTAGATCAAAATAGCTACGACAAATACTACAAGTAATACAATCTATCCCAAACTGTGTGATGTTATGCATTATGCTTCTTTTATACGCCCTTGCCCAATGAGCAGCAATGATCAGTTTAGAATTATCATTTTAACAAGCTGATCAACTTGTCATGTACGCACTAAATCATCTTTAACTTTTGATTTATAGCTCAAAATGACATGAATCCAATGCCCACGTTAAGCTAGCTCAGTTTTCCATATTGTGACAACATTTGAGACTGAAAGAGCTATAACAAAGCCTCAAAATAATACAATGTATCCCAAACTGTATGATGTCATGCATTATGCTTCATATATAAGTTTTTATTCAAAGAGCACTAATGATCTATTTAGAATGATTATTTTAACTGTCCAATCAACTTGACATTTCCGCAGTAAATCATTTGTAACTTTTGATTTAGAGTTAAGAATAACACGAATCCAACGCCATGTTAAGCTAGCTCAATTTTCCATATTGTAAAAACATTTGAGACTTAAAGAGCTACAACAAAGCCTCCAAGTGATCCAATGTATCCCAAACTGCATAATGCCATGCATTATTCTTTATTTATAAACCTTTACTAAAGGAGCACCAATGATCAGTTTAGAATGATCATTTTAACAGGCCGATCAACTTGACATGACCGCACTAAATCGTCTTTAACTTTTGATGCAGAGCTCAAAATGACAAGAGTCCAACGTGCATGTCAAGCAAGCTCAATTTTATATATTGTGACAAATTTTAAGACCAAATATCTACGACAAAGCCTCAAAGTAATCAAATGTATCCCAAACTACATGATGCCATGCATTATGCTTCATTTACTAGCCTTTACTCAAGGAGTACCGATGATTAGTTTAGAATGATCATTTTAACTAGCTGATCAACTTGATATGTCCGCACTAAATCGTCTTTAACTTTTGATATAGAGCTCAAAATGATATGAGTCCAACGCATACGTCAAGCTAGCTTAATTTTCCATATTGTGAAAACATTTGAGACTGAAAGAGCAGCAAAAAAGGCTTCATGTAAATCAATGTATCTTAAATGGCGTGATGCCATGCATTAGCCTTCATTTATAAGCCTTTACTCAAGGAGCACTTATGATCAGTTTAGAATGATTATTTTGACTGGCCGATCAACTTGTCTTGTCCACATTAAGTCGTCCGTAACTTTTTATTTAGAGTTCAAAATGACACTAATACAACACCAACATTAAGCTAGCTCAATTCTCTACATTGTGATAAAATTTAAACCGAAATATCTACGACAAATTCTCCAAGTAATCCAATCTCTCCAAAACTGTGTGATGCCATACATTATGATTCATTTATTAGCCTTTACTTAAGGAGCACCAATGAACTTACATGTCCACACTAAATAGCTCATTAACTTACATATCTGCACTAAATTGTCTGTCACTTTTGATTTAGACTTTAGAATGACATGAATCCAATGCCCATGTTAACCTAGCTGTATTTCCTTGTATTGCAAAATGATTTGAGACTGAAAGAGTTACGATAAAGTCTCCAAGTAATTCAATATATCCCAAACAGTGTGATGCCATACATTTTTCTTCCTTTATAAGCCTTTACTCAAGGAGCACCAATAATCAATTTAGAATGAGCATTTTAACTGGCCAATCAACTTGACATGTCCGCACTAAATAGTCCGTAACTTTTGATTTAGAGCTCAAAATGACACGAGTCCAATGCCCACGTTAAGCTAGCTCAATTTTCCATATTGTGAGAGCATTTATGACTGAAATAGCAACGAGAAAGCATCCAAGTAATCCAATGTATCGCAAAATGTTTGATTCCATGCATTATCCTTCATTTATAAGCATTTACTAAAGGAGTGCCATTTATCAGTTTAGAATGATCATTTTAACTGGATGATCAACTTGACATGCCCGCACTAAATCGTCCGTAACTTTTGATTTAGAGTTGAAAATGATTCGAATCCAATGCCCACGTTAAGTTCGCTCAATTTCCTATATTGTGACAAAATTTAAGACCGACATACGTACGACAAAGCCTCCAAGTAATTCCATCTATCCCAAACTGCGTTGTTCCTTGCATTATGCTTCATTTATAAGCCTTTACTCAAGGAGCACCAATGAGTGGGTTAGAATGATAATTTTAACTGGCCGATCAACTTGACATGTCCGCACTAAGTCGTCCGTAATTTCTGATTTAGAGTTCAAAATGAGACAAGTCCAACACTCACGTTAAGCTAATTCAACTTTCTATATGGTGAAAAAAGTTAAGACCGAAATAGCTACGACAAAGCCTCCAAGTAATCCAATGTATCCTAAACTGTGTGATGCCATGCATTATTCTTCATTTATAAGCCTTTACTAAAGGAGCACCAATGATCTATTTAGAATGAGCATTTTAACTGGCTAATCAACTTGATATGTCCACACTAAATCATTTGTGATTTACGTTAAGAATGACACGAATCCAATGCCATGTAAGGCTAGCTCAATTTTCCATATAGTGAAAATATTCAAGATTTAAAGAGCTATGACAAAGCCTAGTAATCCAATGTATCCTAATCTGTGTGATGCCATGCATTATTCTTCATTCATAAGCCTTTACTCAAGGAGCACCAATGATCAGTTTAGAATGATCATTTTAACTTGCTGATCAACTTGACATGTCCGCACAAATCGTATGGAACTTTTGATTTAGAGTTCAAAATGACACGAATCCAACAACCACGTTAACCTAGTTCAATTTTCTATATTGTGACAAAGTTCAAGAACGAATAGCTACAAAAATGCCTCGAAGTAATCCAATCTATCACAAACTCCCTGATACCATGCAATATGCTTCATTTATTAGCCTTTACTCAAGGAGCACCACTGATCAGTTTAGAATGATCATTTTAATTAGATGATCAACTTGACATGTCCGCATTAAATCGTCTTTAACTATTCATTTAGAGCTCAAAATGACATGAGTCCAACGCGCACGTCAAGCTATCTCTATTTTATATACTTTGACAACATTTAAGACCAAAATAGCTACGACAAAGCCTCCAAGTAATCCAATGTATCCCAAACTACGTGATGCCATGCATTATGCTTCATTTATTAGCATTTACTCACGAGCACCAATAATCAGTTTAGAATGATCATTTTAACTAGCTGATCAACTTGACGTGTCCGCACTAAATCGTCTTTAACTTTTGATTTAGATTTCAAAATGGCATGAGTCCAACACGCATGTCAAGCTAGCTTAATCATCCATACTGTGAAAACCTTTGAGACTGAAATAGCAACGAAAAAGCCTCCAAGTAATTAAATGTATCTCAAACGGCGTGATGCCATGCATTAGGCTTCATTTATAAGCCTTTACTCAAGGAGCACCAATGATGATTTTAGAATGCCCATTTTAACTGACCAATCAACTTTTCTTGTCCGCACTAAGTCGTCCCTAAGTTTTTATTTATAGTTCAAAATGACACAAATCCAACACCCACATTCATCTAGCTTTCTCTATATTGTGACAAAATTTAAACAGAAATAGCTACGACAAAGCCTCCAAGAAATCCATTCTATCCCAAGCTGCGTGATGCCCTACATTACGCTCCATTTATTAGCCTTTACTCAAAGAGCACCAATGATCCGTTTAGAATGATGATTTTAGTTAGCTGGTCAACTTACATGTCCGCACTAAATTGTCTGTAACTTTTTATTTAGAGTTCAGAATGACATGAATCCAATGCCCACGTTAGGCTAGCTTAATTTCCTGTATTGAGACAAGAGTTGAGGCTGAAAGAGCTACAAAAAATCCTCCAAGTAATCGAATGTATCCAAAACTGTGTGATGCCATGCATTATGCTTCATTTATGATGCAGGAGCAAGAGGACTTGTTCAAGTAAGGGGAACTGCTGGAGAGGCACTAGCTTGCTGTACAGCACTTTCTAGAGACTCATGAGTGATAGGTTGATGAACAGATTGATGGTGACCCTTCAGCTGGATGTAGAGCACTTTCTGGAGGATCTAAGTGAGGATTGAGTAGAGAGGTGGACCGAAAGATGCCACACAGATTATGGAAGGTCTGTGATAAGTCTAGACACTCAAGCTTCAAGGATTCTCACACAAGAAGGCTGGAGGCGTCAGCTCCTTTCAAAGGAAGAAAAAACTAGGTTTTTATTTCATAAAACTTAAGTGATTACATGCTGAGAAGGGACTTTATATACTAGTCCAGCAGCAGGTGCCTTCTAGGGCTGAAAATACATTATAATGGAAGGACTAAATTGAAAAATAACAACAAGAGATTAGGACCTAATGACAAATAAAAGACTCTTAAACCTAACAGTCACATTTCTGCCAAAACAAGCAAATAAACTTGTTAATTGAAACATATGAATTTTAAATACGCACCTTGGTCTCTTGTAGCTCCTTATAATGCCTTCTTAAGTTTTTTTAGCAATGATGAACAAGGTTGTATCTCTGAAGCCTTGTAAAACTGGAAGGAATGAAATTGTTGGAGTCTTTAGTTATTCATAGTCTCCTTCTTGTAATTCTTTAGTAAGTTCAGCTTCATGGAATCCTCCATCTTCTATGATTGTTATGAGACTCTCCACAGACTGGTTGAACACCTTACTAAGGTTTCTTGTGCCTGATCTTGTTCTTGGAGCTTGTCTCATAATAGGTATATTAATGGGCTCTTCCTCAGCTTCTAGTGAGCTGGTATTGACGTCCTCATTATCTCCTCCCTCTTGAAAAGGTTCTGTCATCAGAACAGGTACATATGCATGAAAAGGAGCAAGATCAGTAATATTAAAAGTAGGAGGTATGGTCATCTCATCTGGCAGCTCAAGCTTATAGGAATTGTTGTTGATCTTCTTTAAAACACGAAAAGGACCATCTCCTCTTGGGGAAATCTTGGATTTCCTTTGGTTAGGGAATATTTCATGTCTCATGTGCAACCAGACCCAATCTCCAGGTTCAAAGGATATGTCTTTTGGTGTTTATGTGCATTTCTTATGTATTGCTCGGTTCCCTTTTCCAAGTTGCCTTGACCTTTTGATGAATCTTCTTAACATAATCTGCCCTGATTTCTCCTTCAGTAGACATTACATCGAGGTACATGTATAAGATCCAGTGGGGTAGTAGGAGTAAATCCATAAAGCACTTCAAAAGGAGAAAGTTTAGTTGTTGAATATTTAGCATGAGTATAAACAAACTCAATGTAAGGTAAGCAAGACAACCAGTTTCTTAGATTCTTACCGACCGGGGCTCTCAACAATGTTGAAAGAGTTCGGTTTACTACCTCTGTTTAACCATCTGTCTGTGGGTGGCAAGTAATTGAGAAGAGAAGCTTAGTTCCCAATTTTTTCCATAACATCTTCCAGAAATGACTTAGAAATTTGGTGTCACGATCTGAAACGATTGTTCTGGGAACTCCATGTAGGTGCACTACTTCTTTAAAAAAAAGATCAGCTATTTGCGTAGCATCATTAGTCTTGTTACATGGTATAAAATGAGATATCTTTGGGAACCTTTCTACAACTAGAAAGATAGAATCCTTGTGGTTGATCTTCGGCATACCTAAGACAAAGTCCATAGAGATATTGATACGAGCCATTAATCAAGGCCGTAACACGCGTGGGCTGCTTGGAGAAGATTAGGTGAGAAACTCGACCTTAGGCTTCTGGATAGGGGTTTTCTGGTGGGTATTGGATTGAGAGGTGAAGTGAACCACACGAGGGGTGATGAACCTTGTGATAAATCATAACTTAGAAGCTAGGAAGGCTGGTCTCGACTAGGGTTCTAAGCGCACAAGTTTTTTTTAGAGAAAACTCGTAGGAAGAAAGTTCTATCTTTATTAATATCAAAAAGTTGTCGAACTACAATGCTGAAGGAGCCTTATTAATATGCTCGGCAGCTTGACCTTCTAGGTTCTACTCAAAACGAAAAATGGAAAACATACAAAAGTGCACAAGGAAAAATTACAAAAAGGAAATAACCGAAAAAGGACTACTACCTAAATTGTTCTTGACTCAAAAATGTAAAACTTCTAATTCCTACCCTGCAAAACAGAAAAGGCAAGCATATAATTGAAAACTTATCATTCTTACCCATCGGCCAAGAAATGGAAGGTGGCCGACCTTGTGGCATGCACGCGCCTAGCTCTTACTCTTCGACTTGGAGAAGGATTATGAATCGTTGGGCCCTGACCTCTTTTGCTACTAAAGCCCAACTCTCTGGAGTCCTTTGTAATGTTGAGAAGCCTTTGGACTCTTCCTTGTACTCTTGGCCCAATGCTCCTTGTCGATCATCTTCTAGGAGCTTGTCTACCCACAAACTGAACTTGTGGAAGAGTGCCCTTGTTCTGCTCCTTGTCATGGCTCCTGGTGGCACCACAGGTATAGAGACTTCATCCAAGTTCATGCCTTGAAGCTGGTAGCTTAGCTGATCCGAGTCCCCTTGTGTAGATGTGGAAATGGTGGTGCAATCGGCTGGATTGGCTGGACTGTGCGAGGAGTTGGCCGAGAGATCATCGGAGCCGGCCAGATTGATTCCTGAGCCGGCGGCATCACCAATTGGGCCGGCGGTGATGAGGACATCAGGTCGTACATCCAGCCAGGAGACCAGACTGGCCGACCAGGAAGCTTGCCCTAGACAGCTGGACCATCTGGCACGCCTGCCGGCCCAAGCAGTACCGCCGGACCCTCGACCACAAGGACCAGAGCAACCAGCATTGCCGGCGGAGAGGCCCAAGCTTCCGGCACACTTGGTGGCGACGTGGATGACACCGCCGGTCCTTCTGGTGATGCCACCAACTCTGGGATCAACTTGGCCGGCCTTGAAGGCATTCCGGCCAGTACCTCGCACAATCCAGCCGATACAGCCGATCCAGCCGAGTACACGCGCATTTCCACTTCTACACAAGAGGACTCGGACCAAATGAGTTACCAGCTCCAGGACATGCACCTAGAGGAAGTATCTACACCAGTGGTACCTCAAGGAGCAATGACAAGAAGCAGATCAAGGGCACTCTTCCACAAATTCAGCTTATGGGTCGACAAGCTCCTAGAGGAAGATCGACTAAGGAAAATGGGCCAAAAATGCAAAGAAGAGTCCAATGGCCTCTCAACAACACAAGGGATATCAGAGACTTGGGCTTTAGTGGCAAGAGAGGTCAGGGCCCAAAGATTCTTAACCCTACTCCAAGTCGAAGACTAGGAGCAAGGCGCGTGCATGCCACAAGGACGGCCACCTTCCATTTCTTGGCCATGAGGTAAGTTAAGGTAAGTTTCAATTCGAATATATGCCTCTTTCTGTTTTGCAGGGTAGGATCTAGAATATTTACTTTATTGAGTCAAAGACATTTTAGGAATAGGTCCTTTTCGATTATACACTTTTGTATCTTTTCCTTTTGTGCACTTTTGTAAGTTTTCCTTTTCTTATTTGGGTCGACCCTAGAAGGTCAAGCTGTCGAGCATATTAATAAGGCTCCTTCCAGCATTGTAGTTCGACAACCTTTTGATATTAATAAAGATAGAACTTTTTCCCCAACAAGTTTTCTCTCAAGAATCTTGTGCGCTTAGAATCTAGTTGAGACCAGCCCTCCTAGCTCTAAGTTTTTGATTTATCACGAGGTTCATCACCCCTCGTGTGGTTCACTTCACCTTTCCATCGAATACCAACCCAAAAACCCCTATCCAAGAAGTCTAAGGTCGAGTTTCTCACCTAAACTTCTCCAAACAGCCCACACGCATACATCCTTGAATCAAGGCCTGTATCAGGCGGTGTCATCCACGTTGCCGCCAATTCAGCCGGAGGTTTGGGCCTCTCTGCTGGAATTGTTGATCGATCTGCCCAGCTGGTCGTGCCAGACAATCTGATGCCCTCATCATCCCCTCCCCCTTCAGTAGGTTTTGACCTCCAAACTGGCTCATCTGCAAGGAAAGGAGCTAAATCAATAACATTGAATGTGTTAGACACATTGAACTCACCTGGAAGCTCTATCCGGTAGGCATTGTTGTTGATCATCTCTAGTACTCTGAATGGTCCATCTCCTCTTCGGGCCAGCTTGGAACTCCTTAGGTTGGGGAACCTCTCTTGCCGTAGGTGTAGCCACACCCAATCGCCTGGTTGGAAAATCATTTCTCTTCTCCCCTTGTTGGCGTGAGTCACGTACTGTCCGGTCCTCTTCTCCAAGTTCTCTGCTACTGTCTGGTGTATCTTCTTTATGAACTATGCCATAGATGCTCCGTTGAGGTTGGTCATCTCTGCTGGTGGTAGTGGTGTTTGCTCCAAAGGTGTTTGAGGGTTGAAGTTGTAGACCAATTCAAAAGGGGTCTTCTTTGTGGTTGAATGCACTGCTCGGTTGTATGCAAACTCTATGAATGGCAGGCATTCTACCCATGTCTTGAGGTTCTTCCCTAGTGTGGTCCTGAGAAGACTCGACAATGTCCGGTTGACTACTTCAGCTTGGCCATCGGTTTGAAGATGGCAGGTGGTAGAGAAGAGCAGCTTCGTGCCTAGCTTCCTCCGGATGGTCCTCCAAAAGTGGCTGAGAAATTTGGTGTCTCTGTCTGGCACGATGGTCCTTGGCACTCCATGAAGCCATACTATCTCCCTGAAGAACAGCTCGGCTGTTTGCGTGGCATCATTAACATTGGCACATGGGATGAAATGTGACATCCTGGAGAATCGGTCCACCACTACAAAGACGGCATCTTTGTGGTTGATCTTGGGCAGACCTAGAACGAAGTCCATGGAAATGTCCACCCATGGATGTGCAGGTATGGGCAGAGGGAGATACAACCCGTGAGGGTGCACTCGGGACTTTGCCTTCTTGCAGGTGATGCACCTTGCACAATAGGCTTCTACTGATCTCTTGATGTGTGGCCAGTAGAAGTGCTTCTTGACCACTGCTAGTGTTTTTTCAACACCAAAGTGGCCCATAAGACCTCCTCCATGAGCTTCTAGGGTGATAAGCTCTCGTAGAGATCCCTGTGGTATGCACAGTCTTCTTTCTCGGAACAAGAACCCGTCATGGATGTAGAACTTGCCATGAATCCCTGTGCCACACTCCTTGTAGCTATCAGAAAAGTCAGGATCATCCTTATACAGGTCCTTGATGTGCTCGAATCCTAAGACCTTTGCTTCCATTGTAGATATCAAGGCAAACCTCCATGATAGTGCATCGGCTACCACATTATCCTTGCCCTTCTTGTACTTGATGACGTATGGGATGGTTTCTATAAGCTCCATCCACATGGCATGTCTCCTCTTGAGATTGGTTTGCCCTCTGAGGTGATTGAGAGTCTTGTGATCAGTGTGGATCACAAAGTCCTTGGACAACAAGTAATGTTGCCAAGTGTCCAAGGCTCAGACTAAGGCATAGAGCTCCTTGTCGTAGGGGGGATAATTCATTGAGGCCCCACCTAGCTTCTCACTGAAGTATGCCACTGGCCTTCCTCCTTGGGTTAGCACTGCTCCAATGCCTATTCCAGAGGCATCACACTCCACTTCAAATGTCTTGTTGAAGTCGGGTAGTACTAGCACGGGTGCATGCGTGAGGCTGTCCTTCAAGGCCTGGAATGCCTTCTCTTGAGCTTCTCCCCAGCTGAATCCCACATTCTTCTTCACTACTGCCGTCAATGGTGAGGCAATGCTGCTGAAGTTGGGAACGAATCTTCTGTAGCAGCTGGCCAGACAGTGGAAGCTCCTCACTTGGCTGATGTTGCTCGGTGTTGGCCACTCTTGTATGGCTCGAATCTTTTCTTCATCCACCTGTAAGCTTTGTGAACTTATAACAAAGCCTAAGAAAAAATGCTTGTCAGTACAAAAGGTGCACTTCTTGAGATTGGCATAAAGCTCCTCTTGTCGAAGGGTTTTAAGTACCATCTCAAGATGTGTAAGGTGTTCCCGTAGGCACTTACTATAAACTAGTATATCATCAAAATAAACCACTACGAACTTACTGATGTACGCTTTAGGAACTTGGTTCATAAGGCACATGAAGGTGCTTGGGGCATTAGTCAAGCCGAATGGCATGACTGTCCACTCCTAGAGCCCTTGCTTTGTCTTGAAAGCAGTCTTCCACTCATCACCTTCCTTCATTCTGACCTGGTGGTATCCACTCTTGAGGTCTATCTTGGAGAAGACTGTGGCTCCCCTCAGCTCATCTAGCATGTCATCCAGCCGTGGTATAGGATGCCGGTACTTGACTGTGATGTTGTTAATTGCTTGGCAGTCTACGCACATTCACCAAGTCCCATCCTTCTTGGCTACTAGCATCACTGGTACGGCACATGGACTGAGGCTCTCTCGAACATAGCCTTTCTCCAGGAGTTCCTTGACTTGCTTCTCAAGCTCCTTGGACTCCTATGGACTCATCCGGTAGGCTGGTCGATTAGGCAAGGCTGCTCCGGGCACAAGGTCAATCTGGTGCTCTATGCCGCATAGAGGAGGCCGCATAGAGGAGGCAAGCCTGCTGGTATCTCCTCAGGGAATACATCCTGGAATTTGTTGAGGAGGGCTGCTACTTCAGGAGCCCCCTCTACCTGTTCTTTCTCTACACTCAAAATTTCTTTGAACACCATTAATAACATTAAATCTTTTGAGGCTAAAGCTCTCCGGACATGACTAGGTTGAATGAGAAAGTTCGATTTAGTGAGTTTCTTTTCCTTACTCATTTGCTGTTGAAACTCATGTACCTGAGCAGGTGTGAGAGGAGCTAGGCTGACCTTTCTCTTCTCGTGCACAAAGGTGTAGAGATTGGTTCGGCCATCATGCCTTGTCTCCTTGTCAAACTGCCATGGCCTTCCTAGCAGAAGATCGCCAGCTTGCATAGGTACTACATCACAGACTACCTGGTCCTGGTATATGCCCACACTGACTGGCACGGTTACTTGCTCATGGATCTTGAGCTCTACATTGTCATCAAGCCATCTCAGTCGATATGGTCGGGGGTGCCTTGTTTTCTCTAGACCCAGCTTATCAACCATATACGCACTAGCCACATTAGTGCAAGAACCACCATCTATGATGAGATTACATACCTTGCCCTTGATGGTGCACCGGCTGTGGAAGATGTTCTCCCTCTAAATGGTCTCGGAGGGGTCTACCATTGCACTGAGGATGCGTCTAGTGACCAGCACTTCCCCCACATCAGGGTACTCAATGTCACCGTATTCTCCTTCTGGTTCGGGTCCTCTTCATCTTGAGACTCATACTCTCCAGCTTCCGTGATCATCATGACCCGGTTGTTTGGACACTCCCTTGAGATGTGACCGCGACCCCTACACTTAAAACAAGTGATGTCACGTGATCTCTGAGGGTTAGAAGACTTACTAGGCTCTCTGGTCACGGGTTTGCTCAGGAGGCTTGTTCTTGAACCGTGATTCGATCTCTATGCTCTTACCTTTGTCTACGGGCTTGGGGCTATTGCTTGGTGCCCAAGGTGTCTTAGGCTTGCTGCGTAAGTCTTGGCTCTTACGCCTGATGTGCTGCTCAGCCTGTACAGAGAGGTGGAACAAGTCATTGAAGTCATTGTAGATTTGTCTCTCAACTTTTCGGCTGATCCTCTCTTGCAGTCCATCCAAGAATTGAGCTATCAATGCCTCCTCATCGCCATTGAGCTCAAGCCTGTTCCTTAGCCTTTCAAACTCCTCGTTGTACTCCTCTACTGATCTGGTGCCCTGCTTAAGAGTACGAAAACGTCATTGCAAATCTCTATGGAAATAACGTGGAACAAACCTTTGCCTCATGAGATCTTTCATGTCGACCCAAGAGTCTACGTGATACAAGCCTCGATTCAAGGCAGTATGTGCGTGGGCTGTGTGGAGAAGATAAACTCAACCTTAGTCTTCTGGATGGGGGTTTTCTAGTTGGTAAAAGATGGAAGGGTGAAGTGAACCACACGAGGGGTGATGAACCTTGTGATAAATCACAAACTTAGAGCTAGGAGGGCTGGTCTCAACTAGGTTCTAAGTCTCTTGAGAGAATAACTTGTAGAAAGAAAATTGATCTTTATTAATTATCAAAAAGGTTATCGAACTACAATGCTGGAAGGAGCCTTATTAATATGCTCGACAGCTTGACCTTCTAGGGTCGACTCAAGAAACGAAATGGAAAACTTACAAAAGTGCACAAATGGAAAACTTACAAAAGTGTATAACCAAAAAGGACTTATTCCTAAAATGTCTTTGACTCAAAAAATGTAAATAATCTAAATCCTACCCTGCAAAACAGAAAGAGGCAAATATCTAATTTGAAAACTTACTTTTCTTACCTCACGGCCACGAAATGGAAGGTGGCCGTCCTTGTGGCATGCACACGCCTTTCTCCTAGTCATCGACTTGGAGTAGGGTTAGGAATATTTGGGCTTGACCTCTCTTGCCACTAAAGCCCAAGTCTCTGAAGTCCCTTGCATTGTTGAGAAGCCTTTGGACTCTTCTTTGCACTTCTGGCCCAATGTCCCTTGTCGATCATCTTCTAGGAGCTTGTCGACCCACAAGCTGAATTTGTGGAAGAGTGCCCTTGATCTGCTCCTTGTCATTTCTCCTGGTGGCACCACTGGTGTAGAGACTTCCTCTAGATGCATGTCTTGAAGCTGGTAGCTTATCTGGTCCGAGTATCCTTGTGTAGATGTTTAAATGGTGGTGCACTCGGCCGGATTTGCTGTACCGGCTGGACTGGCCGAAATGTCATCTGAGCCGGCCAAGTTGATCCCGGAGTCGGCGGCGTCACCAATTGTACTGGCGGTGTCATCCACGTCGCCGCCATTTAGGCCAGAGGTTTGGGCCTCTCCGCCGGAAATGTTGGTCGGTCTGGCCTGGCTGGTCGAAGGCCCGGCGGTACCGCTTGGGCCGGCAGACGCACCAAATGGCCTGGCTGTCTCGGGCAAGCTTCCTGGTCGGCCAGTCTGGCCTCCTAGCCGGCCATACGACCTGATGTCCCCATCATCCCCTCTGATACAAGCCTCGATTCAAGGCTTGGATGCGCGTGGGCTGTTTGTAGAAGATTAGGTGAGAAACTCGACCTTCGGCTTCTGGATAGGGGTTTTCTGGTTGGTAAACGATGGAGGGGTGAAGTGAACCACACGAGGGGTGATGAACCTCGTGATAAATCACAAACTTAGAGCTAGGAGGGCTGGTCTCAACTAGGTACTAAGCGCACAAGTCTCTCTTGAGAGAAAGCTCATAGGGAAAAAGTTCTACTTTATTAATAATCAAAAAGGTTGTCGAACTACAATGCTGGAAGGAGCCTTATTAATATGCTCGACAGCTTGACCTACTAGGGTGGACTCAAATAAGAAAAAGGAAAGTTTACAAAAGTGCACAAAAGGAAAAAATACAAAAGTGTATAACCCAAAAAGGACCTATTCCTAAAATGTTCTTGACTCAAAAATGTAAAGCAACTAGATCCTACCCTGCAAAACAGAAAGAGGCATATATTCGAATGTAAACTTACCTTAACTCACCTCAGGCCAAGAAATGGAAGGTGGCCGTCCTTGTGGCATGCACGCGCCTTGCTCCTAGTCTTCGACTTGGAGTAGGGTTAAATATCTTTGGGCCCTGACCTCTCTTGCCAAAGCCCAAGTCTCTGATGTTCCTTGTGTTGTTGAGAAGCCTTTGGACTCTAATTTGCTCTTCTGGCCCATTGTCCTTAGCTGCTATTCCTCTAGAAGCTTGTCGCCCATAAGCTGAATTTGTGGAAGAGTGCTCTTGATCTGCTTCTTGTCATTGCTCCTGGAGGTACCACTGGTGTAGATACTTCCTCTAAGTGCATGTCCTGGAGCTGGTAGCTCATTTGGTCCGAGTCCTCTTGTGTAGAAGTGGAAGTGTGCGTGTACTCGGCTGGATGGCCTGTACCGGCTGGATTGTGCGCGGTACTGGCCGGAATGACTTCAGGACCGGCCAAGTTGATCCCGGAGTCGGCGGTGTCATCAGGGGGACCGGCGGTGTCATTCACGTCCCCACCAAGTGTGCCGGAAGCTTGGGCCTCTCCGCCGGCGATGTTGACCGGTCTGGTCCTATAGGTCGAGGGTCCGGCGGTACTGTCTGGTCCGCAGGCGCGCCAGATGGTCCGGCTGTCTCGGGCAAGCTTCCTGGTCGGCCAGTCTGGTCTCCTGGCTGGATGTACGACCTGATGTCCTCATCATTCCCTTCCTCTTCAGTAGGTTTTGTCCTCAAAACTGGTTCATCTGCATGGAAAGGGGCCAAGTCAGTAACATTAAACGTATTGGACACATTAAACTCACCTGGAAGCTCGATCCCGTAGGCGTTGTTGTTGATCCTCTCGAGCACTCTGAATGGTCCATCTCCTCTTGGTGCTAGCTTGGAACTCCTTAGGTTTGGGAACCTCTCCTGCCGTAGGTGTAGCCACACCCAATCGCCTGGTTGAAAGATCACCTCCTTTCTTCCTTTGTTGGCATGAGTCACGCACTGTCCGGTCCTCTTCTCCAAGTTCTCTGCTACCTTCTGGTGTAACCTCCTTATGAACTCTGCTTTGGATGCTCCGTTGAGGTTGGTCATCTCAGCTGGTGGCAGTGGTGTTTGCTCCAATGGGGTGAGAGGGTTGAAACCGAATACCACTTCAAATGGGGTCTTCTTAGTTGCTGAGTGCACGGCTCGGTTGTAGGCGAACTCAATGAATGGCAGGCACTCCACCCAAGTCTTTAGATTCTTCCCTAGTGTTGTTCTGTGAAGAGTTGATAGGGTCCTGTTGACAACTTCAGTTTGGCCATCGGTTTGAGGATGGCAAGTGGTTGAGAAGAGTAGCTTCGTGCCTAGTTTTCTCCAAAGGGTCCTCCAGAAATGGCTGAGGAACTTGGTGTCCCTATCTGATACGATGGTCCTTGGCACTCCATGAAGCCGCACTATCTTCCCTGAAGAACAGCTCAGCTGTTTGTGTGGCATCATTGACATTGGCACATGGGATGAAATGTGCCATCTTGGAGAATCTGTCCACCACTACAAAGATTGCATCTTTGTGGTTGATCTTGGGCAGACCTAGAACAAAGTCCATTGAGATGTCCACCCATGGATGTGTGGGTATGGGCAGTGGGAGATACAACCCGTGAGGTTGCACTCGGGACTTTGCCTTCTTGCAAGTGATGCATCTTGCACAATGAGCTTCTACTGTCCTCTTGATGTGTGGCCAGTAGAAGTGCTCCTTGACCACTGCTAGAATCTTGTCGACACCAAAGTGGCCCATGAGTCCTCCTCCATGAGCTTCTCAGATGATAAGCTCCCTTAGTGATCCTTGTGGTATGCACAGCCT